>OW386543.1:37603999-37701318 GCA_936435175.1 Glyphotaelius pellucidus
ACAAGAGTCCCACCTACTGCCGTCTGGAGTCAGTGAGACTACGTCATCCCCAGTTGGGTTTAGTTTAAGTCTCTAAAATTTCTGAATAATACATTTTTATAGCGCCGTTTTTTGAAAAATTACTTTCAGTTATAAGTTCAAAAATTTCCCAGATCCAACAATTTTTTTTTTCAAAATTAAAAAATTTCCAGAATCCAATAATTCTTTTTCCAAAATTTAAAAATTTCCAGAAACCAAAAAATTTTTTTTTCACAATTAAAAAATTTCAAGAAACCGAAAATTTTTTTTTCACAATTAAAAAATTTCTAGAATCCGATATTTTTTTTTTTAAATTCAAAAATTTCCGGAAACCAAAAAATTTTTTTTTCAAAATTAAAAAATTTCCTGAAACCAAAAAGTTTTTTTTCAAAATTAAAAAATTTCCAGAATCCAAATTTTTTTTTTCCAAAATTAAAAAATTTTCAGAATCCAAAAATTTTTTTTTTCAAAAACAAAAAATTTCCAGAAAACAAAAATTATCTTTCCAAAATTAAAATATTTCCAAAACTCAAAAAATTTTTTTTTGAAAATTCAAAAATTTACAAAATCCAAAATTTTTTTTTTGAAAATTCATAAATTTCCAAAATCCAATTTTTTTTTTTTTTAAATTACACCCTACAGTACCCGAGATGGATATCAAATTACGCGTCTCGAACTACACAATCCAAAGGGCTGACTGAAAAAATTGAACGATAAAATCCGAGGACCCTTTTAGGCTCTATTGATTTTTCTAATTTAAATTAAATGAAAAACCGAACGCCCTGAGTCGGGCGGCTGTATTGGTTCAGTACTGAATTGAGCGGTAAGCTCCTGGGCCGTTTTAAAAGTGTCGACGACAAAAGTGGCACTGTGGGAAGAGTCTTTTCGACAGTAAACTATACGTTTCGGGTAACAAATTACGCGTATCGATCTGCACAACCCAAATGGCGCAGTGAAAATTTGAGCAGGAAGCTCTTTGGCCTGCTTTTGCGAGAAAAGGCCCGTACCGAACGCCTTGAACCGGGTGACCGAAGCGGCCAGAGAGCAGGCGTACGCAATTGGGCTGTCAACTATCTATGCCCTTTGTAGACGGACACTCCTCGCTTTATCCACATTCAAATAACGTTTTTTTCTCTACCTATTTTATTTAACACACACTCTTCGCTTCATCCGCGTTCACACGTCAAATCGCGTAGTGTTTAACCCCTTGGTTGCCT
Source organism: Glyphotaelius pellucidus (assembly GCA_936435175.1). NCBI lineage: Eukaryota > Metazoa > Arthropoda > Insecta > Trichoptera > Limnephilidae > Glyphotaelius > Glyphotaelius pellucidus. The sequence goes on from OW386543.1 coordinate 37,605,235, forward strand.
CTGCAACAGGCAAAGCTAGTCATTATTATTATTCCACTTGCTTTAAAATTATCTGTGAAGATATTTTCTTCTTCTTAAATACTCGTACCTATCCCTACATGATGTACCTACATTAAGACTTGAGTATAAAGGAAAGAAAAATATTGCCACCATCAAAGAAATACATAAAAACAGATTTTTTTTTAATTTTCCAAAATGATAAAGATGATGTATAAGTAGGTGCAATCGCCTTGTAAGTTCTAAATAAATAATTTACATATGAAACTTAATTACAAACATTGAAAAATATGTAACCAACTGTAAACAAACATTTGTATTCAAAACTAAATACTAAGGCCATCCACTCATGGAGAAACTGAAAAAAAAACAGCTTGCGACGCAATCGCTATCCGCAGGAAAGGAACCTGTGAATTTCGCTGGCGGTCCGCACACAGATCGTGAACCGCTATCATGTCAACAAAGCAACTGAAACGCGACGGCCGCGGAGACTAGCAGTGCTGGTCGCCGCAGTTGTTGCGGTTCAGTTACCTTGTTGACAAATTACCATGGTAGCGGCTCACGATCTGTCAAGTTTTCGAGTTATCTGCGATACGTCAGATCGCGATGCGTTTGCGATTGATGCGAATGATTGCGATTGCGTCGCCAATTGGTGTTTTTAGTTTCTCCGTAAGGGGAAGGCCTATTGATATTTTACCGATAATTTTCAGATATATTTTTTTTTCAAAGGATGAATATACTCAGGGGTGCGACATTATACAGGGAGTTAAGAAACGTAATTGACTTACTTTAACCAGAGTGATTCCTAACATGAAGTAAAAAGTAAAAATCAAATTTTGGTCTCCGGTTTTTTTGGATGTTTTTTATGGTTCTTTTTTTTCTACAAAAACATTAAAAAATAGTACCTTCGTGTTGAACAGTTGGGGGAGGGGTAAAAGGTTGGACAGTTAATCGGCTGTGTAACCAGTAACGACCTGCAGAAGAAAAAAAAATTGCTTGATTTTGAAGAAAAAAAAATGGAAAAAAAGACGTTTATTACAAATATTATATACAAATCATATTGCACCTTTGTTTTATAATTTTAGTAAAAACAAATCTCTAATCCATTTTTTTCCTTTGCAGGAATTTAATTTTGTGATATTTCAGATGACAAACTTTTTAAAATTTATACAAGCGTAACTTTTTAAATACTCCGTTTCTCTATCGAGTACCTGCACGTGCAATGTAACAACATAAAAAGACTAATAAAATGTTTACCGATAACTCAATAAGACTGAAGTAGGAAGTGATTGCATCTGGGTGATTTGATATCACTGTGGCATCGGCTAACAATATCACTAACAGAGATGCACTGGCACTGTGGTGCTGTTGATAAAATTACATCGTTGGAAACTGTGAGAAAACCTGCTTAGCACCAAAAACGTTACGGTAAACTTTCGGGATGACTGAACACGCGTAATACTAACGTTTTTTAGAAAGAAAAAATAATACTTTGAAACTGCAGTCAAAATGTCAAAGAATACGGACATACCCTATACAAATCGCAAGTGCGCCCCACGGTTGAATTTGGCAGCCACCTCTGGTTTGGAGCTCCAAAATACTTGAAAAATAACATCGACTCTGTGAAGAAACGGGTGGTCCGTTTGATAGATTCTCCCACCTTAACAAACTTTATCTTTAGAGCACAGGCGTCGGGTGGGAATGCTATCTCTGTTCTACCGGTATTTCAATGGAAGATGCTCTGAGGAACTAGCGTCATTGATCCCTTCGGCACCGGTGCATAGTCGGGAGACACGCCAAACATGCGCTCAACATATGTACACGGTTGACATTTGTCACCTGAGAACTCTGTGTTTCCTCCCTCCTACAATGGGTCTCTTCAAGACCAATGTTCATTCCTTCCTCTCCTCAAAAAGACCCTCCACACAGCATCCCAGATGACATAGGCCCTGAGGAAAATTATTTTCTTCAGGGCCTTCTGGGTGGAGTTAATGTAAAAAAAAAAAAAAAAAAACTATTATTTGGAGTAAAAAATGTAAATGAAATTGTAATCTCCGGTGACTAATTCGAAGGCTATTTTTTTATTTTTTTTCTTCAAAATGCTCAACCAAAAAAAAATTCCACTTGTATTTACTCAGCCGAGTAACCGCCCAACCTCTTACTCCTCCCCCAACTGTCCAACACCTACTATTTTAAATATTTTTGTAGAAAAAAAAAATTTAATGTCACCGGAGACCAAATTTTTTTATTTATTTTTTAACTCCAAACTTCCCTGTATTTCACACCCCAAAGTAAGTAGGTATTCCTTCGAAAAAAGGTTACGAAATATCTGACAATTATCGGTAAAATATCAATGAGTGCGATTATTTTGGATAAAAATCTCAGCATCGGTGTAAGGCCACCATTCCGAATTGAAACTTTGCCTTAAACGGCTTTAGTTTCTTTATTTATTTATTATTTCTTTGTACAACTTTTGGAAAATAATGTGTCCTTACTGGGGCACCCGGTTCTAGGGACACATTGTACGTGGTTATGTGTTTAAATTTTAAGTACCTACGTTAAAATATTGCGAGAGGAAAATTATAAAGTAGTATCTAGAAGAAAGCGCAATACAAGCTTTAATCTCTGTTAGGTTGCAAAATTGTATCTGTATTCTTCCTTCCAATGTCTACAATCCATTTCTTAATGCTTCTTTTATAGTCGGTTATATATTTTTCAATGTTTGTAATTATGTTTCACAATAAATTATTTATTTATAACTTACGAGGCGATTGCACCTACTTGTACCTTGCCTTCACAGTATGCCCTTCATTATTTCCCTTCATCGTATTGCAAAATTTAAAAAATAATCTACTTTTTATATTTCTTTGATGGTAACGATATTTTTCTTTCCTTTACACTCAAGACCTCAATTCAAGTACTTCATGCTGTGATAGGTACTTACGAAGAAGAAAAATGCTTTCACAGATAATAATTTTAAAGCAAGTGGAATGTCAAAAATTATTTAATTTGAAGACGTCTGCAAATATTAAAGTTTTATTCAAATAATAATTAAGTACATTTACATACTCGATACTCTTCATCAATGCGTGTACAGGATACGCACACACATATACTGCCAACATTTACATTGATGGCATACCACAATAGAAGTTACCATAATATTGATTTTTTTATTTATTGAGTTACATGCACAAGGAAACATTTCATATTATAAAATTTTATTTTCACAGTAAGCTCAACATCCCTTTTCTAATTTGATTCTTCGGACTTTCGGGCATTTCATCATAAATCTTTAGTCCTCTACACATTAGGAAATTCTGTGACTCCGATTTTCTTATAAGTGGCAATCTAACTCTATTTACATTTCTGGTTTCATAATTATTCGTATCTCTATTAAAACATTTTCATCCTTAAAGTATTTGTACACATTAAATGGTAGTCTTTTTTTATTGGGATACAATTTAGCTCCTCGCCCTTTTGATTAACCCTTGCATCTTTGCCTTTCCCCAGTATACATCTAATAGCTCTATTTTGTACAACCTGTAGTTTGTTCAAGCTTCCTTTATTAGCCAAATTTAACATTGTAGAACAGTAATCTAAATACACAGTAACTATAGTTTTAAAAATGAGCTCTCTAGTGTTTACATTCAGTTTATTTCTTAGTCTTCTAAGAAAATTTACTTTCTTGATATCTTCTTTAGAATATTTTAAAAGTTTGCTGTGAAAGTTGTTTCGTATCCAAGTATTTAATTTCATTTACTTTTTCAATTTTCTCCTCATTGATTGTCAAATTTAACCATGGTTTTCCGTTTTATTGTCATTTCCATATATTTTGTTTGTTTTACGTTCAATTTTAACTTGTTTAATTTCAGTAATTTACGAGAAAACAAGTTTACAGTTAACACCCCAAAAACTAATAACGAAAAAAAAGTTTACCGTATTATATATTAGCTTTGTACAGCTTGCCAAAACATTAACAACGGCTAAGGTTTCAAAATGTCGTACACATAGCGAGCAAATTGATTTTTAAAAAATCATCGAATCGATCGTAAAATGAAATGAACAGGAAAACCGTGACCGTTGATCCGTCGACAACAATTGGCCCCCCGGCGTACTTATAAAGAATGTGCAGTCGGTTTAGGATAAATACGGTATACCTAACTGCACAAAATATAACTAAGTGACCCCGAAGGGATATACAGGAAGGACGTACCGCCGAATAACAAAAGTATAAAACATATTTTCATTCAAATGCATCAATAAAAATCTGCTTCTCTGTATAACATGTAACCCAGCGCATAAATACAAAAAAAAAATCGACACTGTGTATAAATTCGTTTGATATTCATACCAACTTATTGAGGCTATTTTTGTGGTCAATTTTAGGTTTCAAATTGGTAAATAATGCACGAAAAATAATAATTTTATAGTAAATATCATTTCGGAGGAACAACTGTCGGCGGATCAACTGTCGGGTCACCCAGGAGAACAAGTGGAAATACATTTAGGACTGCAAAATTCACAAAACCAGTTTTTTTCGACTGTCAGCATTCTTATTGAGTTGTAGTCCAACAACTTCGTTGAGCGGTATTTATCTAAGACGATTGCAAAAAAACTCTAGAGAGTGAAAACTCCTCAGAAATCAGTCTTATTTTTTAGAAAGTCAAAATCTTCCACTTTGTAATAAAATCCAAATAAATGGAATATTTCTGAACATATCCAAAAACTAAAATTTGTTTTTGAAAGCTGATGACATACGTTTATAAATTTTATTATTAGAAATAAAAATATAACTTTTGAATTATTAATTTTTTTTTAATATAAAAACATTAAAAAGTTTTAAAAATGGCTCACCTTACATTTTTTCTATCTCAAATTACCAATAACGAAAAAAAAAGTCACGTATTTTATTAGGCAAATATATTATTGTATACCACTGACCGGTAAGTGGTTGAGTGGACATCGCGTTTGGGTCCCACCCGGGCGTACCGTGTTCGATTCCTCGACTGGCTAAGTCCTCCATCATAACACAAGCAATATTTTCGGCTTTCTGTTTTGGTAGTAGGAGATTTTCAAAAATTGTTGGGTTTAATTTGCACGTATGTTTAAGATATAAAAATTAGTTTTGATTATAAACTGTTTTCTTGCAGTCATTTTACAAATTTTTATATTTTTATACGAGTGAGACCGGGTAGGTAGTGCTTATGTGGCTATGTAAACTGCACGCCCCTGCGTACAGTTAACTTTCTGGCATGATAGTGTGCTTGAAACAAAAAAATTACCAACGTTCGTGCTAAGCTAATTACCGAGTGCCAAATTCCACGCGATAAAAATCTCGACGCCAAACATTTTGCTCCCTTCTAAAATAGCATTTAATTGTCCTGTTCAGACTGAGAGTAAAAATGTCCCAGGGTCTATTATCCGTTATTTCAATCCATTATATTGCGGGCATATAAAAAGTTTATGTCACAGGCATGAAAAATTACTGTAAAATATGTTCTTTAACCCTGCATGAACGCCTGTTTATAAAAAGCATTGAAATTAAAAACAACTTTTATTATTACAACATAATAATATTTTTGGACATAATATTTCATACACTCTCCTAATAAAGCAGATGCTTGTGCTTATGAGAGAAGAACTCATAATATATTAAAATTATTTGAAAAGTTACATACGAGTAAAATAAAATAATTGTTTTTAATTTCTAATGTGAATTTCTAATATAAAATTAATTAGAAACGTAAAAGCATTATTTGATCATTTTACAAGACAATAAAGAATACAACACATTAAAAAGGGTAATTTTATAAGATAATACATAAAAGTATTAAACATTTTAGATAAGATGTACATAATACATTTTAAATGAAATAATCAATAATAGACAAGTTAAACAAACTAATTAAAAAAGAATACTTACAATCAAAAGCATATTTGCAAAAACAGACACAACATAAACAAACTGCACTAGATTTTTTTTGACTACTTGTTAAGTTTTAATGACTGCGTGCGCCAATTTCTTTGGACTAGAAGACTAGATAATGGTCTATATTCCAAGAGAATTGGAATATGTTTGTATTCCGTTGCAAGTTGCTTCAGTTGCAGGCGTTGCAGCAGATCGTCTGGGACGGTGGAATGGTAAAGACTGGTGTGTGGCTGGTGTTTGGTGTACACTGTTCACTGCACAGATAAGAACAAATAATACAGTTATTGGACGTTTATCGCCTGAGACCGCGGGAGGTCAAACATTGACTAACGCACTCATTCAATAAGATGCGATTGTAAAACAGCGGAAAGCAATTTATTGTTATTATCGCTGTGGGCGTCGAGAACCAGCGGCCAACAAGCCAATTAGATAAGTGAAAGCACTCATCACTTTATTGTTTTGTTTTTTTAATAAATCACTTTTACGGTCCATTGAAAATACAAATGATTTATTTCGTATACAATGTGGTCTAAATCTAATAGAAAAGCTCGAAACAACACGGCGATAATGACATATAAGGAAAAAATTCAATTCTTCCTTATTCGGAAACCAGTGATGCAAGCGGGAAACGATAAATTTACACTGCGTAGGGAGCCCAAAAAACGTTTTTTTTTCAATCTTAGCAAGCTTAGCAAACAATTTTTTTGACAACTAAAATGTTTTTAAAAAATCAGAATTTGCGATTCACACGCGGTAGAAGTGAAACTACAGAAAACTAAAGCCGAGTACCCGTGAAATAAATGAATATTTTATTGCTATCTCATTATCTCGCAGGCTAAATCCTATAGTATGTGGTTTTTTTAATTGTCTCTTTTTAGAATCGCTCGCTTCCGATTCATCGAGTTCAATTAAATCCCAGTGGTGCTAAAGAAGTTTTCACTTCAAAAAACTTTTGGAACTGAGACTAGTGCTTCGAAGCATTTTACATGACCACAAACAGCTGGAATTTGACTTTAAAAATTTCAACTTCGGGTTCGATTTATTCGAAAACGAAAGCGGTGTTACAGTAGATTGTAACTAATTCTAAGCTTTCACATTTACAATTAGTTACGGAATATGTGTATCTTGGTGTTACAGTAGATTGTAACTAATTCTAAGCTTTCGCATTTACAATTAGTTTGAATATTTTTATGGATGCAATTAAAATTATGATAAATAATATTAGAACTAAATTGAAATTTGGCATTAGGTGGTCTCATATGCATTACTTTAGTTTTTTAGCATTTATTGTCGTGCAATATGTGACCATTTACAAAGTTGATTAAAGTCAATTTGTAAGAGTTCAATTGCAATTTTTACATCTTTATGTGATATGACCAATGCCGTATCATCTGCGAATACAAAATGTTTAACAAAAGAGAAAAGTTTTTCATTATAGCTACATAGATTATATATAGTGTAGGTCCGAATGTGGAACCTTGTGGAACTCCTGCAGATATATTTTTTTAATTTTACTAAATGTAATATTTATTTTGGTACATATTTTTCTATATATAAGATAATCAACATAACAGTCTCTAAGATAATCAACATAACATAACAACGATTCAAAAAAAAAATTGAGAGTGCAATCCGCTGAATAAAACTTGATTTGGATACTTAATAAAGATTTTAATTATTATTAAAAAATAATTTGTTATTACGGAATCCACAAATTTAAATCATGATAATGACTTACAAACACTTAATGCGAACAATGTCCTTATATCTCCTTGGAAAGTTTGAGGAAGTCCGGTTTGTATGTTGTTATTCTTAATTTTAGACACGATTCCTCGGATGAGAACTCGTTCTCATCTATAAGACGATTTCCCGGTTTACTCTTTATAAAGTTCATGCTTGAAAAAGATTGATGAACAAGAAGAAGCGAAAGGGGAAAGAACAGCAAAGGAGTTTTTTCAGCTGATCATAAGAGTTGAATACTATTCCGGGCGTTGAAGATGATCATGTCTTCCTTCTCCAGGCAGATCATGTCTTCCTTTCAAAGCAGGCCACTTGTGTTGTGAACTAAGCTCTTTTCCAATATTTCCAAATCAATACAAAGACGTTCAAATTTAAAGCTCCATATTTCCTTGTTTTTTAAATCCAAAGAGCCGGCACGGCTCCGGAGCCGCACTTTGCCGACCTCTGGTGTAGGGTGTACAGGAAATGTTTTCATTTATTTAAATGTTTTATTTTATACAACTTTATTTTTTGGTTTTACAATAACTCCACACAGGAGGATCTGAGAAAATGTCATCTTTGGGGATGCTGCGGGGGGGGGTCTTTTTAGGTAAAGGAAGGAGAGGAAGTTCTGGGAACGAAGCGGTATGAGGAGGGGTTGTTAAGAATCTGGAGATCAATGTGACCAGGAGTGACAGACGTATGAATCCATCCCTCCCACTGCGGTGCAAGCCAATGAGTCGAGAGCGTCCGACTGGAGAGGTCTAGGGTAGTTCTCCCTAAAACAGTCTCTCCCGATCCGGCCCGCACACAGTAGGTGAGGTAGTAGTGGTAAGAACTGGATAAGCCTCACCCCATGAACCCGGGCACAACTGCTAAATCACCAAACGTAGCGAACCACTTGGGTGACCTATGGCAGGGGTGTTGGTTATCCAATAAATGGTACCCACGCCCGCCTCCCAAATTGGACTTTATACAGCATTGAAAGAACCACTGGTTGACCATGCCTACTACAGAATAAAAGACAATCGATTTAGCAGACCATCCAGTATGTTCATCATTTAACCAAATGCCATTTCTTTGTGTTTATTCAGTACACGTGTAAGTAATTTATTTATTAACCAGTGTTAACTATATATATATTATTCTTGTGATCGAACCATTTCTGTAGACCTCTCCAGCAGAAGTTCCCAAACATGTGGAATGTTAAACATGTATTATAATACTAGCGAGTTCCCGGCATGCGTTGCAATGCCACTTAACAAATAAATTGTTTCTCCCTGCGTGACCTTTCGCATTAGTACCGTTCCCTTTCCGCCTTCCCTTCCTCTCCCGCGTTCCCTTCCCCTTTCTAAATAAAATAATTCACAAAAAATTATAATTTTATAGTAAATATCATTTGATGGGCCAACTCTCAACGCATCAACTGTCGGGTCACCACCAGCCTCGCCCATCAAATGGCGGCAGATCATGATGTAGCGAGGCACATCATGATCTGCCTGATTTCATTTTTGGCCTGCGACATTGTGGAATGTTTGCGTTATATCGTGCATGTACTGGAAAAATTTGACATTTTTTCTAAGGCTGTTCTGCATTGCGGGCAAATGAAGATATCATTCATAACTTATAAGTTTAGTTCAAAATTTAAATGTCGTATATGAAGGGAGTTGAAGTTGTAAAATTTAATGCATTTAGTGGAAGTTTTAAAAGCGAAAGTTAAGTTATGATTTGATATTTTATTTTCACGGCCAAAAGTCTTATCTTGATTTATTATTGTGTTATTATGCCGTATTGCGCTACCTCCTACTTTGGCCAACGTTTCGGACAGCATTACAGTTTCCATCATCAGGGCAACATTAATTACGTTGGCTAAAGGAGGAGGTAGCGCATCACGGCATAATAACTAGTTTCCGACCGAAACAGGACTTTCTCAGTTTCGGCTGAAACCGAAACTTTTTTAGAAATGTTAAAAGTCGCATCTAATGTTTACTGAAATTTGGATTATTTTTTACACTTAAACTGTACCGGACGGGACCACGATTATGACTTATTATATTTATGTTTTATTTTAACTTAGCGTCGCTTAATGATTTTACTTGTTTAACTTAGCTTCATTTAGAGATTCGACGAAGAAGAGGATGAGTTCCTTGAAGGCCGTCCTCTTCTTCTAACCTAAAGGGGGCTTGTTGGATGTTAAAACGAAGACGAAGACGGTACGTCTTCGTCTTCGTACATTGAGGTTTAATTTAGGGCGACTTAGCAGTCACCCATTCGTGGTATAATAATGTATAACTGATGTTTTATTAATAAAGTTAATAAATTTGTGTTTTATGGGCTATCGGAGAGGTCGAATGCGAGGACAGGGTTTTGCTGTGCCCGGTCTCGTTTTCGATTTCTCCGTACGCCAATGTGGGCGAAACTTGGCCTTGCCACAGGACCAAGATGCCTGGCGGGGAGCGGGGGGCTCCCGCTCCCCTGTCCTTCCCCGCGTCCTACCTTCGGGCGGACCAATTAGAGCCCTCCTTCTGGGGGTTAGGTATTTTGGTCCTGTTTGATGCCTAGTGTAGCTCGCACTGTTTAATTGAATTACGGGAGTTTGGCATTATGAATTACGAAATAAATAATATGAATTGATAGGCCAGACTCCCCTTACCATTATGTAGGTTAACCTAGAGTAAGTTTAGTTTTAAGTTCAATAATTAAGATTCCCCCCAATAATGTCAATCCGGGGGGCCGATGATCTTTTTTGTAACTGACCTAAAAAATAATAAATTACAATTATAATTATCGATCCAAAACCAAAGAATTCTATCAAAATGTCCTGACCAACGAATTTGATATAATCTTAATTAGCGAGACTTGGTTAGTTGACAGCATATCCGATGAAGAGCTATTTGATTGCCGGTATAACGTATACAGAAATGACAGAGATACTCATCTAACGGGTAAAACTAAAGGGGGAGGCGTTTCTATAGGTATAAAAAAGGATTTTAAAGTTCGATCGCAAAAATCGTGGACTTCAGAAGCCGAGGATATTTGGATCTCACTATTACTAAGACATTCGAAACATCGCATCTCGAATATTCATATTTGTTGCTCTTACTTACCGGGGGTTAGTCCGAAGTTATCTAATGCACAGCGTTTCTCTATCATCAATAGTCATACAACTGTCATATCTGATTTAACTACTGAATATCCAAATGACATTTTTTTAATCATAGGCGACCACAATATGCCAAACGTGAGTTGGAACTCTACCTGTCAGCCATGTAGTACCGACTTCTGCGCCTCTGCCCTCCTTAGTTGCCTTTCGTTCTCAAATTTAACACAGTCAGTATAATGCAATTCCTAATTCTCATGGACGAATTTTAGATCTTGTGCTTTGTAACACTTCAGTCATCATTTCCGCTGCCGACTCTCCACTGGTAATCGAAGATGCACATCATAAATCTATCATAGTTGAACTCAATATTCCCCTCCCTGCCGTCACCCTAAAACCCCAGATAATCAAATTGTTTAATAAAGTTAACTATGAAGTAGTCAATGATGCTCTCAGAAATAGTGATTGGTCTTCTGTTGTGAACGCGCAAGACGTTGACACTGCGGTATGCAATTTTTATATAATCATTGATGCCCTAATAGATGATCTGGTTCCAAAGAAACTAACTAGATCAACTAAATTTCCATCATGGTATTCGGCGCCTTTAATTAATATAACGAAAGAAAAGTTTAAGTTTTTTCGTGCCTGGAAACGCACAAGAATCCATTGGATTATCAATCTTTCGCATTACTCCGCAAAAGACAAAAGAAGATTTGTAGTCTTAATCATAAAACCTATATTGCTCAATTGGAATCCGACATACAAAATAATGTTAAAAAAATATGGTGTTATGTTAAGACACAAAGAAAATCTCCTACTATACCTGAACATATGACACATCATTCTACAACAGCACACGACAGCAAAGAAGTCACGGACCTTTTTGCTGATTACTTTTCAATGGTCTTTACAAATGAGATTCCAGCTTATGATGCTAATAATAAGGAAGATCCTCTTAATAATACATTAATATCTACAATCAGAATAAACGAAGAAATCACCTTAAAATACCTTCAAGCGTAGATATTAAAAAAGGTCCAGGAATAGACAGGCTGCCCGGAATCTTTATACGTAACTGCAGTAAATATATCTGTCTTCCGGTTTGCGCCATCTACAAAAAATCATTAACAGAAGGATCATTTCCTCTTAAATGGAAATCAGCTGTTATCACACCAATTTTTAAGACTGGTGATGAACATAACGTTAAAAACTATCGACCAATTTCCCAACTTCCTATATTAAGCAAGGTTCTTGAAAAAATTGTCTTTGATCAATTGTACTCGACTATTTCGACAATCATTTCGCCGAATCAGCACGGATTTATGAAAGATAGGTCTACAACATTCAACCTCGCCCTTTTCATTAACTTCTTGCATAGCAAGATGGATGATAAGGAGCAGGTTGATACTATGTATACAGACTTTTCGAAAGCCTTTGACCGCGTAATTCACTCAATTCTTTTAAAAAAACTCATCCTACTAGGTATATATGGCGACCTGTTTAGATGGATTAAGTCCTATATTAGTAATCGCAATCAGGTAATATTAATCAACGGTGTCTTTTCAAAATTTATAGCGGTAATTTCTGGAGTCCCGCAAGGTTCCCACCTAGGTCCGCTCTTGTTCAACATCTATATAAACGACATTGGATCATGTTTTCAAAATTCCAAATATGTACTTTACGCTGACGACATGAAAATATACAAAGTTGTGCATTCTCTCTCTGACTGTGAAGCGTTAAAAAGTGATCTAGATAGGCTTTGCAAGTATTGCAAAGTTAACTGTTTAGATATCAATGTTTCCAAATGTCACACTATGACATTCACCAGAAATAAACATATATTTAAGTATTCTTATTCACTCAATAATGAACCTGTCATCTCTAAAACGGAATGTAAAGATCTTGGCGTTTACCTTGACAGCAAACTTATATTTAATAAGCACATTGACTCGATCATTAACAGGTCATATAAAATGCTTGGTTTTGTTCTTCGAATAAGTAAAGTGTTCAGTAACCCGCGTACAATAGTATTGTTATATTTTGCATTAGTCAGATGTACACTGGAATTTGCCTCGCCAATTTGGAACCCGCAGTACAAAGTATACATAGATAGCATAGAACAAATTCAAAACAAATTTATAAAATATCTAACCCTCAAATTCAACAATAACTTCGACTGCACATTTCAAACTTTGCAACAAAGACGAGCAATAGCTGACTTGACATTCATACACAAAATTTTAAATAATAACATTGACTGTACTGAACTTCTTTCCCTAGTTAATTTTAATGTACGAGTAAGACGCACACGCCATACAGAACTATTTCACACGCTCAATTACAAGACAAATGCAGCAGCTAATTCGCCAATCAATCGTGCTCTTCATACGTTTAATACTATCTGTCTAAATTCTAACATCGACATTTTCTTCGATTCACTGCCCAAATTTAAAAAGAGCATCATGTCAATGATATAAATTGTTCAATGCGCATACATACATACATACTCACACATACACACATACTCACACATACACACACACACCCACCCACTACGCACATCACCCGGTAATTTACTTAATATACATAGACACTACAAAGAAACATGTCATAGGTACCCATCATGAAATGTACTTAATAATTGTAAATTGTTTCACCATTGTAACTAATGTACTGTTTGTTTCTGTTTATCAATAAAATAAAAATAAATAAAATAAAAAAATAAGGAGAGAGGTCGGGAGGTTCAGACGGAAGCACGGAGAGAGGCGAATGATTGCTACTATGGTGACCTCAGCTATGATGACCACAGCAGAGGTCACGACCCGCTAAAACTCAGACTGCTCGGAAAAGGAGACAGTTTGCCGTTTCCACCCCCGCCGGCGGCAAGGTGGGGGTGCGAGCTATATATACGGGGCTGCTACCCCTATATCGTCACTTCTCTCGACCGGTACCATCACAGCAATCTTCGCCTCTCTGCCTGACCCGACTTCTCTCCGGACTTTTTGGAAATATTGGACTTATTTCTTCCCCTCTGGACACCTCCACCCCCCGGGACCCAGCGGCTACCAGGACTACCCAGCGCCTATCTACAGTCTTTGTGGGAGTAACCAGGACGTACCCTACATAAACAGAGATAACACGTTAAATGAAATAAAAAAACAAACAGTTATTGAAGTTTGTGATAAAATAATTATTTTTTTTTTTTATTTTACTGCTACAAAACAAAAAATTATAAAAAATTTGGAACAAAAATTTGTCAATAATCAACACTTACTTTACTAATTGAGTATTTTAATTTTAATTGCGGTTACAAACACAGAAAACTCACAACACAATCACGCTGGACCGGCCAGCGAGCTCAGGTAGTGATGGCGGGTGACACACGAGCCACGAACTCACCCGAAGTCAGCCGAACGATGCGCAATAATTCACGAACGCTGAGTTTCGGTGCGGCCAAAGGTTCGGCAGATTTTTCGCAAACTGGATTTTTTTGCCAAAGCTTGCCGAAACCCAAATCGAACCTTCGGTCGGTCACTAATAATAACCCAAAAATAAACAACGATAAGTGTAAGATTAGTTTGAGAGCCTTTGTCACCCGCCGGCCCCAATGAATAGATTGGAATATTCGTGGAAGAGTAATGTTAATTAGTATGCTGCCAAGGTTGGGGTCACCAGTTTATGTTTTTCTACGGATCTATTCGTATAACGGAATGCAACACTAGGGATGGGAGGAGTGATAAATTCACAAAACAATAAAGGCTAAAAAAACAGTCATACCAATATCAGTATATCTTTAACGTACATACGTACGTACAGGAAGATACTCGTATATATTCAAATCATATCCTACTATTGCAACGCGTATCATAAAATTTTTCTATTACTCTCCCAAACGCGTTCAATACAAAACATATTATGTATCATTAATACAATATGTACCACTAGTTTCTCCCTGCGTGTCCTTTTCCATTCATCCCGTTCCCTTTCCCCTTTCCCTCCCATGACCCTTTCCCCTCACGCGTTTCCCCTCCACCTTCCCTCAGCCGCTCCTCCGTCCAAGGAACATGGGAATGGATCCATTTGAAAAGCTTCGGCAGATGAATTCGCAACCTGATTTTTATCTTTACTTTCTGAATGCAAAACTTGTTTTCACTTAAGGCGGTACACAACCCTAATAATTTTTGTTTGCTCAAAACTCACATTTTAATCATTTCCGGCGAATTCTTAACTATAATAACTTTTTACTCCAACAGACTCCTGGGGATGTAAGTTCTTTATATTTAAAATTAATAAAAACAACACCTTAACCTTAATATATTTTACGTACAACTAGTTTAAAACTTTATAACCAGTTTTTCAACTATAAAGTTAGCAGTAAGCACCAGATTTTATTTTTCTAGACAATGAACTGATAACTTCGGGAGTATTCATTTAGAAACATCTTAAATCCCACAAAAAAACTATACCAGGAAATGAACCTTTTTAAAATAAGAACATTGTACGAATATAACATATGTCTTTTAATCTACAAAATACAAAATGGACTTATACACACAAACACAACATTTATAAAAACATCACAAGTACACGAACATTATACTAGACAACACAATAAATTGTACACAAATACAGTCAAGACTGAAAGTGACAAGAGAAGTATTGGCCACGAGGGAGTTCACATTTATAATCTCCTTCCAGATAATCTAAAAACGGAAAAGAATATTAAAACCTTTAAAAAAAAACCATTTAAACTTAAGATTTTGGAACAAAATTAAAAACTACTATATATGCTCTGTATTTAAGTTAAGAAAGCGAAATATTATATTTCTTTTAACTTAATAATAATAAAAATAGAATTAATTAAAATGAACGCGGCGGAAAGGTCGAATCTCAGACCCGCTAGGGAGAATTCGACCGAACGTTCCGTGCCGCGGTCGTATATTTGTTTACACGTTGTTTACAACTTACGTTGTTAAGATTCCCACATTATTTATCTTCTTTTTATTTTCTTTGATAGAGCAAATTCGACAGTAGGTTCGTCAAATACACGGGTCGCGAGTGGCAATTTGTATACACGGCTTCTTTAATTACGTCTTTAAGATTCTGAATATATTTTAGGGTATATTGTCGTCTTAAGAGTAAACATGTATGCGAGTTCCCAACTCAAATTAGTATTGCACTCATAATATGCAGCGTGTAAACCGCAGATAGAATTTTATAACTGCACTTGGAACACGAGAATGGTTTCCTTCGAAATGCGTCAACAAATGAATCCGCAACAGATTTTTTTTCGTGCATTCTGAACACAAGTCTGGTTTGTGATAAAAATGCGTCAACCAGTCAATCAGCTTAAATGATAATTGCACTTATTTTTATAATTGCGCAATGAACACGAAAATAATTTTATTTGTATTTCACTAAAATTAAGATTGTATTTAACGTTCCGCAGGGCCGTAGCTAGGGGGAGGGGCATTATGGGGCAATGCCCTCCCTTAAAATACCTGTGCCCTACCTTAAGACCCTTCAACCTGCTGATGCAGCTTTACAAGCCCGAAGCGCAGGATTGAAAGATGCCATAACAATAATAAAGTGTGTCAGATGAAATGTATCATAAAATTTTGGAAGAAGCTAATCAATATACTCGTACAAGTGGCAATTCCGAAAGTAGCGCCCAGGCGCAAAACAGACAAGTAAAATCAAATCGGATAGATGATTACGTGATGTACGACCCTTCGTGTTCGTCAGCAAGACAAAATATAGAAGACCAGAACGCTCAGCCCTTTAAATCTGAGTATTTCGAACGTTGGACATACTAATTGCTGAATTACAAAGAAGGTTTTCGGACAACGACGATTTCTGAATTCTATAGCGAGTCTCGATGAGTTGGATGAAGACAAAATGGTACCTTTGAATGCTGCAGTTACTTTTCTGAAGTTCATTGTTAGCAATGATCGAGAATTACCTTGTGTAAAAATACTTATATTATCTACCTGGTGAAAGAAAACAAGGTAATCCTGTATCATTGTTAAATAACTAAATGTTTTGATTATCCAATTAAGTATTGCCTCACACATGTACGACGAAAATCGATTCACCAGATCAGATCAAGTTACATTTTTACTTGCGCCCCACCTGTAATTACCGCTGCCCTATTTTAAATTCAACACTGGCTATGGCCCTGACGTACCGTGAAACAGAGCGTTGTGAATATAATTTTTTGCGATTCTTTCATCACGATGCGTCAAAAGGTGTTCGCGGGCCACAGGTTCCCCACTCCTGTGTTAAAGCATAACTTGCAAAAAGTGTTTTTCCTAAAATAATTCAACTATCGCTATCTGTGAAATAGCGGGTTTTAAATTCTTTTAACGTCATAAGCTGCGAATATTTGTAATAATAAGTAATTAATTATTCGTATTATTGAGATAATCTACGAGATAATAATATGAGTTTATTGTTTACATTATGGTATTGATTTTCCAATTCCGAAGAGGAACTTTTGTTTTGATAGATTCACCCATTGGAAATACACATTAACAATGTGTATTTCTCCTTTATCTAATAATGTCACTCTTGATAGAGTGTTTGATTTGTTGTTTTATGTACAAGATGAGGATAAATAGAATGTTATAGATTGATATCATCTGATATATTTTTAAATAGATTATAAATTATTCAAATAATTATAACATAAATGTACTTATTATATTGTCTAATTATACTCGTTATCGACGGGGGATAATCATTTATTATTAATTAATATTTTTCCTTGTAAACAATGACATATAAAAATAAAATAAAATTGTTACGTCACAAAGTTCGGAAAAAAAAAATTTTATTATCAAATTTTAATAATTTTTTTTATAATGCCTCCCAAGAGTCTCAGCTGCTCCCATCTGGAGCCAGTGAAACTATGACATCTCCAATTGGGGTAAGTTGTGAGGCTGAAGGTAGTGAGGAGGGGAAGGAGGTGGGGAGAGGGGTGGGGAAATACCTGGAAATTCAGATCTGGTCGCCAAACACAGATAAAGCCATTTCAGACAACTTTTCAATTGTGAATGGTGATATTTACAGGGCGATACTGAGAGTATCTTCTACTCTGGAACGTGCCGCAAATATACTACATTTTATTTTCAAATGAATTACTTAATATTGTTTTTAAATTAACAAATTAATCTAATAAAATTTATTTGCCATGCCGGTCGATTCGATCCCGCGACCTTCGGATTGCAAGTCAAGAGTCTTACCCCTCGACCACGCTGTCCGTCATCATTCATTGGTGGCCACAATGGTTTTTTGGTGTCTTTCAAAATAATAATATGGTACTGATACCTTAGAGCAGTGGTTCTTAAACTGGGTTCGATCGAACCCCAAGATTTGCATCCATTCATCCAAAAAAACATTGGTTGTCGGTGCATCGGTGCGTGATTTTAAATTGTATTCCTGCGTTTGCAATATACAAAATTATGTAATAAACTTTATGCATGATAACTTTATTCGTATCTTTTTTTTCAGACAGCCGCCATTTTATTTATTTATTTTTATTTATTTATTTAAACGCCTATAGGGCTTTTACATATAGTGCAGTACATGTTTTTGATAAAATATAGGAAATAACATAAAATATAAGAAACAAAATAAAGATAACATAAGATATAAGAAACAAAATATAGATAACACCAAATATAAGAGTTGACACAAAGCAGGTAACATAGAATATATGGTAAGTAAATTAAGACGGCACTCTTCGGCTGAAAAAGAAGAAGATGGATAGATATGTATTTACGAATGTTGGACAGAGCGCGCTTATATTTTAAGTCATAAAATAGCAGCGAAAATTGCGAAAAAGCTTAATAAAACATGACTCGTTTAAATATAGCAAAAAATTCGTGGAACGTATCTTAAGTATCATTTAAAGAAACATTGTGAATTTTTTCACAAATATAACTTGTAAAATAAAATTGTTTTAAATAATTTACGGAGCATACTTTGCGATTTTTTCAAAAATAACATGTATTTTTTTAAGAGCTTAAAAATTTCAAATGTTTAAGGGTCTACTATTCGTATTTCGACCGATTTCTTACATATCTCCCTTAAACATTTGAAGTTTTTAAGCTCTTAAAAAATATATGTTATTTTTTAAGATAATATCTAGATACATTCCACGCCGAAACGCAAATTATATGAAATTCCCTCGATAGAAAAAAATCGCAAAGTATGCTCCGAAAATTATTTTAAACAAGTCTATTTCTTTTATTTTACAAGTTATATTTGTGAAAAAATTCACAATGTTTCTTTGAACGATACTTAAGATACGTTCCACGAAATTTTTGCTCTATTTTAAACAAGTCATGTTTTATTAAGCTTTTTCGAAATTTTCGCTGCTATTCTACGACTAACCATATTAGCGCGCTCTGTCCAACACTCGTAATTACATATCTCTCCATCTTCTTCTTTTTCAGCGCTGTGTTCACGAATAGTAGACCCTTAATGTGAGATAGTTATTTTAATTACAAAAGAAATACAAAAGATTGTCATTATTTATGTTTATAATTAGCAATATTTATTATACACATTTGGTACGTGTTTACAGAATCATAGCTACAATAATATTTCGATAAAGGTGCTATATAGTGCATGATATTTATAGCTTTATTTTAAATGTTCTAATATGCTGAGTTTAAATAAATTTTGCGAAAAAAAATTTGCATCATTAAATAAGAAAGCCAAATTCACAATATAATCAATAAAAAGCAAAACAATATTATCATCGTTCGACGAAATTTAAATTCTCGTCCGCTGGTTAATGGCTCTATAAGTTCTGCAGAGTTTAAAACTCGTATATTAGGAAGGGTTCGGTGAGTCAGTCTCGCGGGTTCGGCGGAAGTCAAGACACACCCCCCATTCATTTAATTCGTGATGACACGCCCCGCTTTTCAATTAAGAAGGGTTCGGTGATTGCGCTTATGAAACTGGTAGGGGTCAGTACCTCCAACAAGGTCAAGAACCACCGCCTTAGAGTAACAATATACATATTGTTACTCTTAGGAGACCCTTTGAACTCTCCAGTCGGACTCTCTGCCTTGCACTGCAGTGGGAGGGATGGATTCACACTTCACACGTCCATCACTACTGGACTTACTGATCCCCGGATTCCTACCCACTCCTCTTACCCTTTTCCTTCCCAGAACTTCCCATCCTTCCTTTCCTTGAGCCGCCGCTATCCGAATTTCGACCGATGTCTTACATATCTCCCTTAAACATTTGAAGTTTTTATGCTCTTAAAAAAATATATGTTATTTTTGAAGATAATATCTAGATATGTTCTACACCAAAACGCAAATTATATGAAATTCCCTCGATAGAAAAAATCGCAAAATATGCTCCGAAAATTATTTAAAACAAGTCTATTTCTATTATTTTACAAGTTATAATTGTGAAAAAATTCACAATGTTCTTTAAATGATACTTAAGATACGTTCCACGAAATTTTTGCTCTATTTTAAATGAGTCATGTTTTATTAAGCATTATCACTTAAAAGTAATTACATATCTCTCCATCTTCTTCCTTTTCAGCCGAGAAGCGCCGCCTTAAAAAGACCAGCATACAGGCTGTAGCATCTCCTAAGACCTAAGATAACACAGGCCGTGATAGAAATTATTGTACTCAGGGTCTCCTGTGTGGAGCTAATATTAAAAAAACAATTTGCCGAACTGAAAATGTAATTGTACGAAATTTCCTCGATACGTATCCACCAAAAATTATAAGAAACACGCCTGGTTCTATTATATATTTTTTCACACTTATAACAAGGTCTGAAAATTTATTACATGACAAGTCAGAATCAACACAACCTAACACCTCTTTGAAAAGTTTTGAAAAAAAAAATGTGGAAAAAAGGCCATATTTTTTATGTATCACTTTTAATGACTTTTCAAATGAGGTGTTGAATTTATTTAATTTTGAGTTGTCCGGTCATCGAAAATATTCGCAGTGTTTCTTTAAATGCTACATGAGACATTTTTTGAGAGATTTTTGCCCTACTAAATAAGTCTTTTTTGTTATTGTTTTTGGGGTGTTATGCCGTGTTTCGCTACCTCCTTCTTTAGCCAAACGTTTCGGACAGCGTTACAGTGTCCATCATCAGGGCAGATGACTCATCTGCCCTGATGATGGACACTGTAACGCTGTCCGAAACGTTGGCTAAAGAAGGAGGTAGCGAAACACGGCATAACACCCCAAAAACAATAACAAAAATACTTTTTGGCCGTGAAAACCTAAAAACATACCTAAATAAGTCTTGTTTTATTAAATATTTTCTAACTAACTAACCAACAGGTTTCTTTTCAGCGCAGGGGTAGGCAGAGAGGACAGACGGCCAAATAGACTTGGCATACACTTCTTGCCTCATTCACATTCATATATCGACTCATGCAAACTCTTATTTCGTTCTATCTTATCGATTTTTTGTATTATAAATGGGGGCCTCAGCACGGGTAAGCCACCCATTGAGGCCAACATTATTAAATCTTACATATAAAAATCAACATTTGTTTGTTTGTTTTTGTTCTATTTTATGCGCTGCCATACCGTTCATCCGATTGCAATGAAACTTTGGTGATTTGTTGTGCGCACGCCCGCGAAGGTTATAGACTATATATAATCGTAAACTCTGGCGTTATGAAATTTGTATAAATGAAAATGTGTATATTTCATATATTTTAGCAGCAGGGAAAGGCAGGAGAGGGATGGGAACGGGGGAGTTGGGGTTCGCGGTAAGGATGACTAGGGAGTGGGAAGGCGGGGAAGGTGGAATGGGAACGGGGACGCCCGTGAAAGGACATGCAGGGAGAATCAATTTCTTTTTTGAATGGCACTGTACCACCAGCTAGTTATACTAGAAAATGTAAAAAAACCCAACTATATATCTGACTTAACGTATTTGGTTGAATTGATCGTGCAATGTCTCCCTTCCAAACCATATTCTTCTTCTTTTTTAACTCTTACTACCATCGACCAAGTGTAATATATTGATCGAAGCTTACTACGGAGCTTTATTCTGGACACTACGAAAAACACGAAACCCCACCGAGGACATGGATTAGCTAACCGGTTTGGACAGTCTGCACTGTCTGCTGCAGAATGAACCACAAACCTACATACCTACTTCATGAAGATCTATCTCCCCTAAACCAGTGGCGGATCGTCTATCGGTTTGTCGTGACCTTCTTCAAATTTTGCAAAAAGTGGAAAAAGTTCATTGCTTATCACTTGTCGTTGTCATTGTCAGAATTAGGTTCTTTGATAGCTGTTCTGGTAGCAAAATTTGGTGTGATTAAGAGTTTTTTGACTGCCAATATGGGCATTGAAGACCTCTCGGGTGATGGTGATATTGAACGACAAAATGACTAAGCAGCTTTATGCAAAATCTGAATCCAACGCAATGACGCCCGATGAGACACTGGAGCCAGGATGCGGCTAATGGCCTCCGACGGTGGTGAAAGATGCGTTCAGACTTGACAGACTTGACAGACTTCCAGCACCAAGCGCCATTCCTGACCGAGCGCTGGGCCCGAGCTCATTCAAGACCACGCCCTGCATAATTGATTATTTATTATTGTTAATTTATTTCTTTTTACATTTTTTTCTATTCTACTCGTGTATTTTCTTAAAAAGTACTGTTTTTACGTATTACCCTATAAAAAATTATAACTACAATGGGACTTATGAGACTCCGTACATCCTGGAACACTATTATTATTGAAATAAAAATCGTTGACTTACGCAGTACAAAATCAACATCAAATTCTAATTCTACCATTTATACGTCATTTATAGGAACGTTAGTAGATAATCAAAAACGGGCTACCTTTTTTTTTTACATGAGTTTCACACAGGAGGCCCTGAGAAAAATAATTTATCTCAGGGCCTATGTCATCTTTGGGGATGCTGTGTGGAAGGTTTTTTTGAGGAAAGGAAGGGGAGGAGAGTTCTGGGAAGAAAAGGGGTTTAAGGAATGGGTAAGAATCTGGGGTTCAATGTGTCCTGGTCGTCCGCATAGACAAACCTTCCCCCATGAGCCCGGGCACCCCTGCTAAATCATTAAAAACTTGGATCTAACTAAATAACTTGGATCGTATTCAATTCAAACCAAGTTACTAAACAACTAAACAACAATGTTACTAAATGTATTATTACTGTTACAATGTTACTGTAATGTATCATTGAAGAAGAAGATAACAATGATAAACTAAACGAAAATATGAAAGAGAACAAGACACAGAAAAATAGAAAAAGATAATCGACGCAACTGGGACTCGAACCCAGAACCTCGTCCCGGTCTAACTGGGACGTGCGCGTTTACCAATTTATTTAAAATTTTAGAATTAACAATATTATCTTCAACAATTTTTTTTTCTGTATCTTATGAATTGTACTGAATCGTGTCTTCTGTAACGTCACGAGACACTATTGCATACGTTTTACCCAAGTTCACTTTGAAAGTTCATGATTTCGTCATTTTTGGAGAGTTCGAAAAATTTATTTTAATGTTGTTATTAACACGTTGAATTGAAAATGAAAAAAAAATAAGAGACAACTTAATTATAATTTAAAATCCGCCACTGAGCAAAGCACGACCACAAAGAGATTATTTATTAATTATACAATGAAAGCTTCCGAAACCTACTTCATCTCCATCATCATTTTCTACGAAAGACTTTTGTGTATCTGTGCGTCTGTGTGTGAGTACCTCTCGCTCGCAGTGACCGAATAACACCTGACTAGTCGCTGCAGTTATCTGTAATCTGTCATAGTCGTAGTCACTAGCCAGGCCCGCCGTAAGCAGGCGTGCAGGACGTTCCCCGCACGCGGGCGGCACGTTCAAGGGGCAGCAAATACAGGCATCTCATAATTTTCAAACTCATTTTGACCTCTGCAGCAGGTCAGCAGCAAAATTATCGTCCGTAAACCGACTTTACAGACAACCAATTTTTTTATATAACTCAACACAGGAGGCCCTGAGGAAAATAATTTCCCTCAGGGCCTATTTCATTTGAGATGTTATGTGGAGGGTCTTTTTGAGGAAAGGAAGGGATGAACATTGGTCTTGAAGCGACCCATGTTGTAGGAAGGAGGAAACACAAAGGCCGACAAATCGTTCCACAGCCGAGCTGTTGAACACTAGAACGAGTCGAAGAAGCGACCCGTTCTCATGTGACAAATGTCAACATGTTGTGCACGCGTTTGGCGTGTTTCCTGACTACGCATCGGGGCCGAAGGGATCAATGATGCTAGTTTCTCGGAGCATCTTCCATTGAAATACCAGTAGAACAAGGATAGCATTTCCACCTGTGCTCTATAGATTGCAATCCGTTTGTTAAGTTAGGAGAATCTATCAAACGGACAGCCCGTTTCTGCTCAGAGTCAAGGGGTTTTTTCAGGTATTTTGGGGCTCCAGACCGGAGGTGGCTGCCAAATTCAATCGTGGGGCGCGCTTGTGATTTGTACAGGGTTAGCAGTTGTGTACTATTATCACTCAAAACTCCCTTTCCCCCTTTGAAAATAAAAATTCCCCATATCTGGCGAATTCTCCCCAGAATTACCATCACTGACTTAAAGTCACGTATTTCTGCCATCACGGCGATTCTGGCAGCTGCCAACAAATCTGAACGCTCGTGCTCGTGCTGTCAAGATTCAAAAACCTCAAAACCGCAAATAATAATAATTCTTATGTTATTCCTGGCCACACGCAGGGGTTGTGCAATGCAACATAATCCATATTTGCAAAGCGTACAATAAAATATTTTAAAAATTGTAAAGGATGGAAATAAGACACTTTCAGTATTATGCAACCAAACTTTTTAATTGCATGCCCATTACTTTGAAACAAATACTATCTGCAAATACATCTACAAACATTCATAAAAACATATCACTGACTGGATTAAAAATCAAGATATTAACTTTATACAAAACATTATTATTCCCAACCAAACATAACAAAACTATAAAAAGTATAAAATTAAATATACCTAAAAATTAAGTAGTTTTTCAAGTATCCAACAACTATACATACACTTACAATTTATATATGTGTGTACATATATGTATGTGTATGTGAATGTATATGCGTATGTATACGTATGTATATGTATATTTATATGCATGTGTGCAGGTACATGTATTTATATGGATGTGTATGTATGTGTATGTTTATATAATATGATAATAAAACGATAATAAAATGTATAAAAAAAAATTATAATTAAATAACTAATTTTCTACAACAACACATAAATACTTGTCACACATAAAACCTACCTTACACACAATATAATTCTAAAAAAAAAAAAAAAATCTTTTTGCTTACTGCTACTGAAAATTAACGTTTTGTACTCCTATGTAAACCTCTGTAATCAATTGTTAAATTGTGTATTCAAGAATAGACATAAATAAATAAAAAAATAAAAAAAAATTCTAAATTACAAAACAAATCAAACAAAAATAAATTATAATAAATTATAGGTACAATAAACATAGAAAAAAGTTTTGCAATAGCAATAACAACAGGAAGAGCAATAATTTGGGAGTCGGGCATGAGTACCGCCGCCCCGCGAGTTTATTGGATTACCAACCAAGATAATATTAAAGTGAATATCAAAAATTCAAAAACATCAATGCACTGATGGTTATTTTTTTGTTCTTAAACATACATGCTGTAGCTCTTTCTTACACACTAAATAAGAACAGTCGAAAATAAGACGGTGAACGTATGTCTGCACCAAAGGTAACATATAATCATTATCATACATCTCCCTCACACGTATAAAGAAAATAAAATGCAATTCCCGTCGCCGTAGCTAAGCCGTAATAAGATATATCTGTTTGGAAGTAAGAAGGAGTACTTTGGAGGAAACAGACACACGTATATTGTTTAATGTGAAAGAAAGAGCTGCATTATTACTAGGATAAAAAGCGTATGTTTTAAACGTATGTGCCGTCATGGTAATTTAATCGTTGATCGCCACGGTAATAACTAATAACATAAGCTCACATTATCGCAAGAAACGTACCAATCTGTTTTTGGAAAATGATAAAATTATTTTTTTAATGTTTTTCATTTACTCACAAATAATTACCCAAGCTGCTTCTAAAATCATGAAACACTAAAATCTTTAATGGCCTACATCTTATAATTTAAAGCAAACATAAATCAAGTAGCTCACATTCGTACTAGATATTTGATATACCTTTTGAATTCAAAAATAATTTTTCAGTTTGGTTGGGTATTTTGATCTCAAATCCAAATTTAAGATTTGTATGAAACTGGCCGCACATAAGTTCCTCTTAATAGTCACGTCATAAAGATGTTTGTAATCGCTTAGAATGATTCATACATTTGTGGAAAAAACTCTAAGTAAGCAAATGGGCTATTCGCTGATACAGTTTGAAAAAATTTTCAATTTGAAAGCTACAATATCTAATAATATCTATGCCTAAAAGCTCTTGTTTCATTTTCCGAGTGTGTTCAGACTCTAGACTTCTGTTTGCTGGGACTCTAGGTTTGTAGTTTTGTAGGTCTTAACTGGCGAATCGGTGCATAAAGAATTAGTTGTATGCTCTTGGCTCGAGCAACTACTGTTGCAGATTTGTAATTAATATTGCAGTTATAGCGGTACCGCTAGGTTAGTGCAAAGTGCAACTGTGTTGCAAAAACGTATCACTTTAATCGTGAATTTACTGAGGCGACCGCGACACTGTCAATAGCAACTCACAACTCTAATAATGACTACTACGGCAGAGAGGCTAGAAACATAGGTAAGTAGGAACCTAATTGAAAAAAAATTTAAAACCGACGAATTGCAATTTGATACTGTCGCATTGTTTTAGAACGGAAGAAACTAAATGTCACCTTTTTTACATAAAATAATTCCCCTCAGGCCCTATGTCATCTTTGGAGATGCTGTGTGGAGGGTCTTTTTTAGGAAAGCTTCCTTTCCTGGTAGGAAGATGAGGAACTTCTGAGAAGGAAATGGATATGAGGGGTGGCTCAATCTGGGGGTCAGTGTGACGAACGTATGAATCCATCCCTCCCACTGCGGTGCAAGGCGATGTTAGAGCGTACGGCTGGAGAAGTCAAAGGAACTCCCTCAACCATTCTCTCCCTATCCGACCTGCCGTGCAGCTGGAAGGCATCGCCTTGACCCGTATAAACGCATCCGCCGCCGAGACCCGTACAAACCTCACTCTATGAACCCGGACACCTCTGCTAAGTCACCAAACGCAGCGAACCCCGTACCATCACGTTTAGAAATATGTTGCATTCCGAAAAATTCCATGTATTTGGATTTTATTGCAAAGCGGAAATATTTTGATCTTCCACCAAAAAAGCCCGAGGCCTGAGGGGTTAAGTACTAAAAAAAATTATGCCAAAGAAATCTGAAAAAAAAAATGTTAGAGGTACGTAGTTTCTCGATTTATCGCTTTATTACAATCAGTTCTAATGACACTTAAATTCAAAGCAAATTCGAATTCTAAGGTTCATTCAACCAGAATTACAGACAGACACAACAGACACACAATCGAAATTAGTATTTTTGATACTTGTTTTGATCTTTAAACTTAATCTAAAATCTGTTCATTTGTGCTGAGCTCACATGAGATGACATAGGCCCTGAGGGAAATTATTTTCCTCAGGGCCTCCTGTGTGGAGCTCATATAAAAAAAATAAAATAAAAAAAAATAATAATAAAAGTAAGACGTACCAGTAAAAGTAAGAAGTATTTACCTGAAGATGAAGCTATACGTGAAATCCTATTTAGATACCATTTAGATTCATCTTTACGACGAATCGGTTTACAATATGAACATCAAAAAATATGCTACGGATAAATTGAAGCTTTTACTAGATTTTCTATGTATAGGAATTACAATAAAATTATTATTTACGTAACAAAAAATTTAAGCGTAAACCACAAAAAATATGTTTTTCATGACTTAACTGTGAAGTAATATTATAAGAAATAATTTTTTTTAAATACCCCTTTATTGCTAAGACTATTTTTGAGGTTTTGTATGTTCTAACTTTTTCATTCTTATAAAATTATGCACGAAATAAATAAAAACCATTTTTTCGCGTACTTGCCTCGTGCAAATACGACGCGCGATTTTAAATTTTGTAGGCATGAGAATAGCTAGCGTTTATATTCCTCTGAAGACACGGTGGAGTATGGATTTGAAAGGAACGAACTCTGAACTTGAGTGTGGAAAGTAATATGCATAGCGTGTAATTGGCGATATGGCGTGCATTGTGTATTGTGGGGAATTACCGTTTCGCATTCAATCAAAAAACTCGACAGCCGTTCTGCTCGTAAAATTATAATTCTACTGTTACTGACACGAATAAAATAGTATTTTGTTGAAAATCGAATTTATTCCAAAAGCAGCAAATTCTAGAATTGCGTGTAAGTTTTCGACGAATGTTCTGTTTTGTTTTAATTATTGATTTTTAGTAAAGTTTTTAAAGTGCTGACTTGAAATTTTAAACTAGTAAATTTGTAGAAATTGAGACTTGTCCGTGTTCTGATGAAGGAAGGATTTTCTGATAACAAAAAACTCTCGACAGTTTGAACAAATATGCTTAAAAAATTACTAGCGGCTAAGCGGCTGGAGAGAATGACCGAGCATCAAGCACCAAAGTCCCTGCTGAACTCAAGACCGATAGGGCGAAAGAACCTGGGAAGACCAAGATTAAGTTGAAGTGACAATGTCCTCAAAGACATATCAACCTTGGAGCTTCTAAACTGAATAGAGCTGGCACAAAGCCTAGATGAGTGGAGAAAGACTCTTGAGAAGGCCATGACTCACCAGGGGTTGTAGATCCAAAAGTGATGATGACGTGTTAGTAGATAGTACTAGTAAATATAATTAATGATCTGAGGTAGGTACACCATATTAAAAAGCTTTTAATTGTGAAATCTGTAAAATGCAAGAAATAAATAGATTAGGTGCTAATGTGGATGAAGCACGAACTTACAACAAGAGATACAATAAAAAGTTTACAGCGGTTAATCAAATTAATGTTTTGTAGAAACTAGGATATTTTTTTTGTTGTTTTTTTAATGTTGTTTTCACTTTTTTAATTAACTGAATCAGAGACATGTAACAGTATTTGGATGGCTGCGTTGCTTTGCATACGCGATTTTACTATCTACATGAAAAACAACTCATCATAAGGATGGGCGTACGCTGAGACATAAGTCGCGCAGCATGTTCAGCGCAAGATAGTTTTGGTTTTTGTGTTGTATGGAAGTGTATGGAGCGACATACGCTGAGACGTGCATGTTTCTCATACATTCCACAACTGCGCTGAACATGCTGCGCGACCGATGTCTCAGCGTACGCCCATCCTAAACGTTGCATGAAGACTTCATGCTTGCCAGTAGCGTAATGAATTCCTGGGAAACGGGGTCGAAATAGCCTGTGAAAAGGCATTAAATGCTGTATAAATAACAAAACATTTGTGTATTTATTTATCAACGCCTTGGAGGCATTTAATAAATGATCTGTTATAAAACATTCTAGTTATTGTCGTTGAGCCACTAACACTTTTAAATCATTTGGAAAATTGTATTGGAATTCAGACTTAGAAGAAATGGAATGTTTAGTTGAGGGGGAGCAATGCTAGATAAGGCTCGGTGGAAAAGAGGATATTCGTTTAAAGAGAGACAATTTTTTTTTATAAGTTTTTTTATTGAAAATTAGTCACGTATTCTTATTAGAAAAGAGGGGCTCTTGTGCCTGATAAGGAAGCCAGGATTTTTACTTGGAAATTGAGATTTTGAATTGAATTTAATCTTGCACTTGGTTCGTGTGAAATATTTACAATGTATGCAAGTTTTTTTTGTTAGATTTGATTGGTCAATAATACAAGGCAATTTAGTCGGGAGATTATTGTAGTTGTGGGTTTAAAAATGCAATAAATTACCATTGACGTCCCTTTCTCTTATAAGTTAGTTCTATCTACTCCCGATTTTTTTATTTATTTAGTTTTATTTTCTTGACACATTTTAAAAATAGAAAGTTGCTTAAATATGTCCTCGACATTTCGTAGGTACTGGAAACAATTTAAAGGGAGATTTTTTTTAGGAAGAGAGATTTTTTTGAGGATCACTTTAAAGATATAGTGTTTAGTGAACAGATCTGAATAGCCAGGTACTTCCCACCTTCCTCTTCCCCTCCCTATTACCTTCAGCCTCACAATATAACCCAATTAGGGATGCCATAGTCTCACAGGCTCCAGACGGGAGCAGTTGGGACTCTTGGGTATTTTTTTTTTTTTTTTAATTATTTATTAAAATTACAGAGAACATTTTGTGCAATAAATAGAGTAGACCCACAAAGCTGTCATATGGCAGCTTGTCTGCAGGTTCTAACAATTTAAACATTCTTAATATAATATCTAAGAAAATATTTGTAAATACATTTATAGTTTTAAGGAAACATTAGAATTGATCACATAGTAGTATTAGATAATTTAACTTACAACTATAAATATATAAGATATTTCAATATACCTATCTAATAAAAGATATGTAGGCAGCTATATTAAGATATTCAAAGATACATGGAGTTTTCGTTCATTAACCATAGTTTTATCATTTTAGGACTTAGTCTCTCATTTTTTTCAAATTTTATGTTTTTATTGATTTTATTGAAAGTCACTGGTATTAGATATTCAAGAGTACGGCTTCCATATTTATTTAATATTCGAGGAGTTTTTAGGCCCTTTCCTTCTCTAAATCTTGTGGTATGTTTGTGTACAAGTAGGTGTTTGTAAGGGCTTTCCCCCAAATTATCCATAATAGTAGTGAACCAGTGGAGACCTTTTATTGTAAGTAGGCTCTCTGAGCCATACAGTAATTTTAAGTTATGTCTCTGTTTGTAAATCTTAGTTGTGACAATTTTTGTGACAATTAGTTGTGACAATTCACTTGGGGTATTCATATAAAATATAAAAAATAAGATAATTCTTTGTGAAAATTTTATTGAGCTTAGATTATTTTTGTAAGATCCTCCCCAACCTATAAAAGCATAGTATACATTTTTTTAAATATCTTCACATTTAAAGCATTTTCTAACCCCTTGGGCCATTTTGGGGGATAATCTTCTCAGAAAGCAAAATACCGTAGAGTATTTTTAGGAGACTTACTCTTAAAAGTATTGCCATGTTATTTTTATAACGGTGAAAAATATTATTTAAACTATGTTAGAAAGGGAGAATACTGCTTTTTCAGAATGCCTTAAATCGTAGGTTCTCAACATGGACGATAACGCCCCGCTGTGAGCGTTTGAGACTTTCAGGGGAGCAGTAGAAGGCCCAAAGAAAATTAGGGGTTTTGAGACGGCACAGTGTAGGCAGGTAAAAAAAGGTCTAAAAAGACAAAAAAATACACGCTTATCACGTACCAATAAAGCAAAATAAACTTTAATATTGGTAAAATTTTTGTTATTGTATGTATTGTAATCATTTTTATCAGGGTGCGAAAATTCACATATTTCGGTAGTTCGGGAAGTGGATGAAAATTAAACTGAAAGATTTCATTAAATTCAGATCTACATTAAATTGGATAATATGAAATTTTTATTTTTTTATTTTAAATTTTTTTCAACTAACGTGTATTATTATTGATAGATTAGAATTGATACTATATCACGAATACAAGAAGGGAGGAGGTGCCCCCCCCCCCCCCAGCCACCCAATATTTTCCTCAGGGCCTGTGTGGTGTTAAAAAAATCACAAAAATAAAGTTTTCTCCAAATAATAATGGAAAAGTAATTCTATCCACAACATTTGTATATTTTTTCAGCAAACATTTATTAGCCCAGAAATTGAATAAAGAATGCATCCATTGCACTGTTCGTAAATCTAATGGAATTTTAAATGTATACTAAAGTACCAACGAAGAGCGATATTTATAATCGAGATGCATCATGCACCGGAAACATTTACTCAATAATTGCAAAGATCATCTAGAATCTGGAGTACGAAATACATCGTAAAATTAGTTCAAAATTCGCGAACCAGATAAATGTTTGTGAAGATTTTTAATAGCAGCGCCATAGCCATAGCAAGTAATCAGTGGCGGATTTGCCCTTGGTGGGCATAACAAAATTATATCAAGTAATTATTTAATACAGCTTCCAGTTTAGATTTTGTAAAGTCGTTCGTTAAGTTGGGTGTGGCGTGGAAAAATTGTGCAGTTATTGCAAGAAATAATTAAAAGAAATCAAAAATTAATTCCTCGGGAATAGACAAAATAATAATACGAGTATATTATGTGCTTAAAAATTTTCCTGCTTGTCATTCAATATGAAATAACAGATACTGTTTTTGAACATAAAATGAAATATAGTTTTTGAAGGTAGACGAAAAGTTTAAAAGACATAAAATTAAAAATTATTTTACATTTCGAACGCAAACACAGCAAAAGTTTTTAAACTGCTTAACAAGGTTAGCTCTTACGGACTTTTTCGAAAAAAACTCTGCGGGCCGCTTTCGAAATTTCGAACGCATGACGTAGTTTGAAGTCCCGAAACAAATGATATTTTTTTACTTGTAACAAACAACGTTGTTATTGTCAATGATTAATCATTTTTTTTTTAATACAAAACGAAATTGAGAGCCTTGACCGGGTGAAATGTTTTCCGGTTTTCTGTGTGATATAATTTTTTTTTATTTATATATTTAAGTACATGTTCAAATATTGCAATACTACTCTTCCATAGAAGCATTAGCTTGTGGCTGGAAGTGTAGTGTACCTACATTGTTTCATTATAGATATTTAACTGTCGCCAACAATGCTAAGGTTACAGACATGTATTTTATATGCTATATTAAGTTAATTACAATGCATACGTAGAAAACAATAAGTTGTAAGTTGTTAGGTGTTATATAGTTGAAAGTATTTTACTACTAACAAACTATTTTACTGTTAGAAAAACGCATCTAAGAATACTGTAATAAGATGTTAATAATAAAACAAAATTTAATTTATTCGAAGAAGGGAATATCACTTGAGGAAGCTGAGGTGTGAATTATTTTTAAGATGAAGCTATACGTGAAATCCTATTTAGATACTATTTAGATTCATCTTTACGACAAATCGGTTTACAGTATGAACATCAAAAAATATGCTACGGATAAATTGAAGCTTTTACTAAATACCCCTTTATGGCTAAGACTATTTTAGAGATTTTGTATGTTTTACCTTTTTTCATTCTTATAAAATTATGCACAAAATAAAATAAAACTACTTTTTCGCTTACTTGCCTCGTGCAAATACGACGCGCGATTTTAAATTTTGTAGGCACGAGAATCGAAATATTTCTAGCTTTTATATTTCTCTTTAGATTAAATCAGGCGGAAACATAAAATTTTTATAATTATTTCAAATTATACGGGAGTGGCTTTCGTAAACCTTTAAATGCAAAAAGTTTGGTGTTTTCTCTTTCTAAATCTGTTTATATTGTATGTCTGGCCGTAACAGAAACGTAAATAGAAAAAGTTTTATGAGTAGTGTCATTTGATGACAGTATACCGCTACGTGGCCCGAATAGACCGACCGAAAAGGGTTCCTCTGAAAATGTTTTAAAAGCCACAACTCTAGGCAAATGGTGATTAGTTGGTGCTTAATTTTATATCTTATGGTAGGGATAGATAGATATCAAGATCCCTGTTCAACAATATAAACGATCAGTATTGCCCTGGAGAATGACTTTATTTAGAGAACTACTTACCAACCATCCCCTACTTATTTCCTTTCTCTTCCCACCCCAGGCCTCACAACTAACCTCGATTGTGGATGTCCTAGTCCCACTGATTCCGGGCAGTTGAGACTCTTGTATTGTAATCACAACATAAAATAATAAAGCTACGATTAGATACGTACATAAAACTTGAGCCGGTGGAAGAGAGACGGAGTTGAGGGCATAAGGGGAGTACGTACAATCAGAACTCTGAAACAATTGTATTCAAATACACTTTCAAAAAACTTTGCTTAAATAAAATCGAGTCGATTCACAAGATCACTCATTGCACCAACCCAACCCACGAGTATAATTAAAACTACTCTTGGATAAAGAAATATACAACATTTCTCAATAAAATTATTTAATATCCTCTCTCGAGCAATAAAAAGCATTAAAAAAATAACCGACTTCAAAAGAGGTATGGATTATGGACATGAGAAGGAAGAAAATGGACACACTGTTGTTGCAATCTGACAAAGATTAAAGCGTATGTTTTCTTCTAGATATTGCTTTATAATTTTCCTTTCGTAATATTTTAACATCCTTACAAAAACTTGGTTTAAAAAAATAAACATCCTTACAAAAAAAACTTGACCTAATTTGTGATCCAAACAAAAAACCGTGTAAAATGTGACCTTATGACGAGATACCCCGGTACCTCTGACTAGTGAGGTCACATTCTTTTCGAATTTGTAAAAAAATTCCTAGCTGAATGAAACCGGTGTACAGAGATTGGGAAAAGGGAATATCCGAAGGATAGGACGGTCGGATGGCCTATCCTTCTTCGACTTCTTTCTTTCGGCTAGGCAGAAGAAATCTGACAGACCACGGGTATAAAAAAAGGTATAGTCACATTATTTCTAACAGATTTTAGCGGGGTGAGGGTTTTTATATAATAATATATTTCTTTATCACGATGAAGAAACTTATATCGATGAAATGTTGAAACCATGCCAAAAGAAGTGTAAATAAAAAATATAATAATAGAAATTAACATAATCTTTGACTATAGTTGTTAGTCGAGATGTGTTATTTTGGCAACCCTGTCACCAGCCCGGCTAGCTCAGTCGGTAGAGCATGAGACTCTTAATCTCAGGGTCGTGGGTTCGAGCCCCACGTTGGGCGAATATTTTTTATTAAATTTTGTTTCAACTTAATTAATTAAACTGAAATTAAAATTTAAATAAAATTTTAAATTTAAAAAAAAATTAAATTAAAATTGAGACTAAAGTTAAATAAAACTAAAACTTAAAATTAAAATTAAATTAAGACTAAAATTAAGCATAAAATTAAAATAAAAATTAGAATTAAAATTAAAATTAGAATTAGAATTAAAATTAAAATTAAAATTAAAATTAAAATTAAAATTAAAATTAAAATTAAAATACGAGAGAAAGTAGTACAATTTCGCATTTATTATTTATGGATGATATAAAATTATATTCGAATTCTGAACCAAATTTAGAGAAAATGATTAAGGTAGTTAAAATTTTTTCAGATGATATTAAAATGACTTTTGGTTTAGATAAATGTAGAACGATCCATATAGAGAAAGGCAAAATTGTAGACGGAGACGAGGGTATATTTAGAAATTTCAAAATTAAAAGTATGAAAGGGGATGAGGTTTATAAATATTTAGGATACCCGCAATCGAATAGATTAGATCATACTAGTATTAAAAATGATATTAGGACTAAATTTCAAAGTAGAGTCAGAAAAATTTTAAAATGCAATCTATCTGCTAAAAATTTAGTAAAGGCAATAAATACTTGGGCAATACCTTTATTAACGTACTCATTTGGCATAATTAAATGGTCCAATACAGATTTAGATAGCTTAGAACGATTAATTAGAACTACGTTAACAAAGTTTAATTGCCATCATCCAAATTCAGCTATAGAACGAATTAATTTACCTAGAAATTTAGGAGGTAGAGGTATAGTCAAAATAACTTCTTTGAAATACAATCAGGTAGAAATGCTAAGAACTTTTTTCCATAGGAAAGCTAATAGTTCAGAAATGCACAAAATAATTTGCAAGGCAGATAGAAACATTACACCTTTAAATTTATACGACGATAATGCCAACATTCTTTTAAATACCAACCAGGAATTATTAGATTCCTGGTCAAATAAAATTATTCACGCCAAACACTTCAATTATCTCAACCAAACGTATGTTGACAAACTTTCGTCAAACAAATGGTTGAGTATTGGAGAATTGAGCGCAGAAATAGAAGGATTTATGCTTGCCATTCAGGATAGAGTCATTAATACTAAAAATTATAGGAAGTATATAATCAAAGATAGAAATCAAATTGATGATTTATGTAGAAAATGTTTGGCTTTTCCGGAAACTATAGAACATATTATATCGGGATGTTCTATATTAGCGCCTTCCGAATATACTTTTAGACACAATCAGGTTTTAAAAATAATTCATCAAAGTTTGGTAATTAAACATAAATTGATTGATTGCCGTAATGTAGTACCATATTATGAATACGAACCAAATTCGTTTTTAGAAAATGAATTTTATAAAATATATTATGATAAAACTATACTAACAGACAGAACGATTCGTCATAATAGACCCGATATAGTTTTACATGACAAAATTAAAAAAATAACTTATATCATTATGTCGCTATTCCAAATTCCTGTAATATTCAAAAATCTGTTTCTGAAAAAATTAGAAAATATACAGATTTAGGAAATGAGATTAAAAGAATTTGGCATTCTCGGACTATAAAAATATTACCATTTGTTATTTCGGCCACTGGCATTATACCTAGCTCTCTAATTAAAAATTTAGGCTTATTAGATTTGTCAAAGAATCTTTATATAAAAATGCAAAAATCAGTCATATTAAATACATGTAGGATTACGAAAGATTTTTTAAATATTTATATTGAGGGATCAGTAGGATTTATCGGTTCAGTTAGGAGTTCTATCGAGCCGAACCCTCTGATATGAAAATATCTGGAGTCGGTGAAGTATTTTCCCATATGGTCTCTGGTAGGTTGACGTGTTGTTCTTGTATAGTTTTGTATTTAGTATACTTATACAATGCAATTACATCGCGTGAATTGACTAGATTAGCATTTGTGGAAAAGTGTGTGGAAGGATTAAGTTTTTCCTGTGAGGAAGATTTAACCCGGACATAAAATCTAGAGAACAATTTTTTTAAATTAAAATTAAAATTAAAATTAAAATTAAAATTAAAATTAAAATTAAAATTAAAATTAAAATTAAAATTAAAATTAAAATTAAAATTAAAATTAAAATTAAAATTAAAATTAAAATTAAAATTAAAATTAAAATTAAAATTAAAATTAAAATTAAAATTAAAATTAAAATTAAAATTAAAATTAAAATTAAAATTAAAATTAAAATTAAAATTAAAATTAAAATTAAAATTAAAATTAAAATTAAAATTAAAATTAAAATTAAAATTAAAATTAAAATTAAAATTAAAATTAAAATTAAAATTAAAATTAAAATTAAAATCAAAGTCAAAGTCAAAGTCAAAGTCAAAGTCAAAATCAAAATCAAAATCAAAATCAAAATCAAAATCAAAATCAAAATTAAAATTAAAATTAAAATTAAAATTAAAATTAAAATTAATATTAATATTAATATTAAAATTAAAATTAAAATTAAAATTAAAATTAAAATTAAAATTAAAATTAAAATTAAAATTAAAATTAAAATTAAAATTAAAATTAAAATTAAAATTAAAATTAAAATTAAAATTAAAATTAAAATTAAAATTAAAATTAAAATTAAAATTAAAATTAAAATTAAAATTAAAATTAAAATTAAAATTAAAATTAAAATTAAAATTAAAATTAAAATTAAAATTAAAATTAAAATTAAAATTAAAATTAAAATTAAAATTAAAATTAAAATTAAAATTAAAATTAAAATTAAAATTAAAATTAAAATTAAAATTAAAATTAAAATTAAAATTAAAATTAAAATTAAAATTAAAATTAAAATTAAAATTAAAATTAAAATTAAAATTAAAATTAAAATTAAAATTAAAATTAAAATTAAAATTAAAATTAAAATTAAAATTAAAATTAAAATTAAAATTAAAATTAAAATTTAAATTTAAATTTAAATTTAAATTTAAATTTAAATTTAAATTAAAATTAAAATCAAAATCAAACACAAAATAAAATTTGAATCTTAATAAATATTAAATTAATTTTAAAATAGATATATTAATATAAAAATTGAAAACTTAAAATAAAATTAAAAAAATAAAGGGTTCTTTTGGGAAATTGCTCACTTCGTTTCAGTAGGACTAAGGCACTTCCAATTATTGAGTTATGTTGTGTGTACGTTTTTTTAATGTGAATACTGCACAAGAGTCCCAACTACTCCCAGCTATCTGGAGCCAGTGAGACTATGGCAACCCCAATCGATGTATGTTGTCCGGATGGAGGGGAAGGAGATGCGGAAGAGAATTCAATGAAACTTCACCTGAAGGGCAAGGACTATAAATAACTTCGATTTTGCGTGACGGGTAATTAGGTACTGTAGTTGGGAAAAGAAGGGTCTAGCACAGTGAAATCGATAAATTAGCACAGTGAAATCGACAGGAGTAACTACCGACGATTTTATATCGATATCCCGAGCACGGTAGACAACCGAACCGATATTGGCAGGGAATAAATAAGAAATCCGTATACGCTGGCAGCACTAAAAATAATCTTATTAATAAATTGACATTTTCGACCTGAAATATTAACTTTAATATACATTGGCACTTCCGGTGTACTTATTGACACTAAACGGCAGTTAATTAGTTATTGGGGCCTTTCATCATATTTGAACCGCTTTCGTTTCGCTAAGATCGAACGGAATAAATTGATCGCGTCTTAGATGAATTAATTAAGTGTATGGATTGCGTACACGATTTATTTCAATTATAAGAGTTTCGTTGGTTCACCTCCAATCAGATATTTTGCATCAATAAATGACATTATAAAAAAATGTGTGCATTGATAGCTTAATTATTAATTAACAATTAATTAATTTAAAATAATACATAGTACATTTGCGGCACGTTCCAGAGTGGAAGACACTCTCAGCATCGCCCTGGTGTATGATGTATGACCACCTTTCAGAATCGAAATGTTGCTGAAATGGCTTTAGCCGTGTTTGGTGACCAGATCTGAACAGCCAGGTACTTCCCCACCTTCCTCTTCCCCATCTCCTTCCCTTCCCCAATACCTTCAGCCTCACAACATACCCCAATTGGGGATGCCATAGTCTCATTGGCTCCAGACGGGTATAGCTGGGACTCTTGTAATGTATTCAAATAAAAAATATATAAAAGGTTATCTGACACTCAGGAGGCCGCGCTAAATCTGTCGACTTTTGTCAACCAGCTGTCGGAATCATATGTTGACCGTGCTCGCAAATATCGCCAAATGACCATTGGTAAAGAATTTAGTCAAGGGTTTTTATCGATCGACCATGCTAGACCTCCAGATAAAGATAAAGAAGAATTAGATAATGATTATAATCTTAATACATACAAATTAATGTTTCTTTGTTTGTCCCTTTTGCGTTCCTAAACCATTCATCCGATTGCAATGAAACATTGGTGATTTGATGTGCGTACGCCCACAATGGTCTCTATTTATAATAGTGAGCTCTGGCATATGAAATTCTTTCCTATAAAATTCATTCTTTTGCGATGAAACTATGGTGAGTTGTCGTGCGCACACCCGCGAAAGCTTCTACATATACTGGTGAGCACTGGCTTATGAAATTTCATTTTAAAAATTGCCAACAGGTGGCGTGCGAGTAGTTTGATGAATTAGTGTATTTAGAACGAAGAAGAGAGGGGTTTGCGGGAGGGGATCGAAGGAGGTGGAAGTTGGAAGGGGAACGCGGGAGGAGGGGAAACGGGAGAGTGGAAGGGGGAAGATGAGGAAGGTGGAGGGAGGCGGAAGCGGTACCAGGACGCGACTGCGTGTCCTTTCCAACTCAATTCAATTCAAATAAAAAACACTTTCTTTATTTAAGATGAAGCTCTACGTGAAATCCTATTTAGATACTATTTAGATTCATCTTTAGGACGAATCTGTTTACAGTAAAAAATAAATATATGAAAAATACATTAAAAAATGTGCTACGGATAAATTGAAGCTTTTACTAGCTTTTCTGTGTATTGAAATTACAATAAAATTATTATTTACGTAACAAAAAATATAAGCTTAAACCACTAAAAAAGTGTTTTTTCATGACTTAACTATGAAGTAATATAAGAAACATTTTTTTTAAATACCCCTTTATGGCTAAGACTATTTTTGAGGTTTTGTATGTTCTAACTTTTTTTCATTCTTATAAAATTATGCACAAAATAAATAAAAACCATTTTTTCGCTTACTTGAGCAAAAAAACATTAACTCCTCTTGTAAAAAAGGCCTTTACGAAATCAACCTGTAAAAAAAATCTCAAATACGTTTTTCAACCTTTCCAAAAGCTTTTTTTCAAGTATTTTTAAACTCCTCCCACAAAGGGGCGTGAATTCCGATTTCGATTTTTCCTTGGACTATTGGATCACCTTATGTGGCATTGTAACGCATGCCGGGAACTCACTAGTTTGATTATAAAATAAAGCCGGCACTGAATTTGATAGGCTTATCCGGTCAATGTCCCATAGTGCAATCAGGCGTTCGTGTTTAGCGGTGTATTTTTCCTTACCCTTTCGTGTTCGTTCACCGAGATAAGATAGGTATAATAGTGCTATTGATACGGGTATAAAAAATAAGGCCCGTTGAACTGAATGGACTGTGGACTTGGCCATGCGACAATATCGCCATCGGCCTCCACGCTCCAGAAAGCCAACTAAAAGCTCTATAACTTTACCAGTATTTTATTTCAGCAAATTACTAAAATCAATTCATAAAACGCCGTTTATTATTTGCGATACCACCGAGCGATGGCGTTTAATATACCATTGTTAGATTGATAGCTCAATAAATGTACATGACCCAGATATGATTTTAGATTTTCGTTGTCAAAAGTATTATCGTCATTATTTTTTTGGGTTATTATGGCGTATTTCACTTCCTCCTTCTTCAGCCAACGTTTTGGAAAGCGTTACAGTGTCCATTATCAGGGCGGATGTGTAGATATTGATGAAGTGTGTTTTGTGTGTGTAGAAGTGTTGCGCGCATTAATCCTCTAAGGCAGTGTTTGAAAATCCCAATTTGCACAATTTGATGGTGGCAAATGATAAGAGAATTGCAATAGCATGCTTTGAAAGCAGTGGTTACTCATTTTTGTATGTACTAGCTCTGTTTCGGAAAATTTTAGTTTTAATGTCCGATCAGTTTCCGAAAAAAAAAAAGTTGTACTTTTGATTAAATAAATTATATGAGGAAAATAATATGTACTAACATAAGTATTTAACCCAGAGGCTATTTTTATACATAAGCCGCCTTACTCATAATCGCAGAATAAGATAATACCACGGTAATACGAACGGGTTAGGTGAAATTTGTACGACAATTTCTCCTAGCCCGTTGTATAGCCGTGGTATTATCTTATTCTGCGATTATGAGTAAGGCGGAAGGGGAATAAAGATCTGAAAGCTACTTTTTATTTAATTAAAAATTATTTTTATGTTCCTTGCTTAACTCTTGCGATCTCTCGAAAGAAACCATTCCTTTGTTCTGAATGCAATTATTAATGTTTTTCAAAATGACCTTGAAAGAATCACATCCTTGCGATTCTTTCGAGGACTTAAAGAAACCATCCCTTCGTTCCGAATATTAACGTCCTCAAAAGTTGTCTTCATAGAATTTCATTTTTGTGATATCTAGAATGAAACCATTCCTTTGTTAAGAGTATTATGAACTAAATATGCAATTTGGCTGTCCTGAAACGGGAAACCTTCCCAGTTGGACAGACAAAGCATCATTTTGTTATGTATTGTATTGTGATATATGTATAAATATATAAAAAAATATAAATATAAAATTTTTAGCTCCGTGAATTCTTCCTGCTCGTTTATAAAATGAAGGATGGATTCTTGATTGAAGATGAGGCTTCTTGGATTTAACTAGCATATTACCGATCACTTATGCTTTTTGCGCTTTTTATGATGTTTTGATAGATGAACTAATGAGGGTTACTGCTTCTTAGACAGGTCATTCAAACGTTGAAAAAAGGCTTGGTCTTTTTGAGCCATCGATGGGTTTTTAGTAGTTAAATGTCGTAAAAGTTTACTGCGCACCATCAAATTATTATCCAAAGCTTCTCCACAAACAAGACATTTTGGAAGTTGGCATGATTCGTTTCCGCAAAATATAAAGCCATAAATTACGTGGTTCTCATCATATAATCGATTAACAAGCTTAGATTTTTCTCCTCCTGATTTACAACTCTGTAACGTAATTTTTACTACAAATATACAAACACATATTTTTTTAAAACGCACACAGTCATTACGTCTTTAGTACAGTAGATTTTAAAGTAATTATAAAATAATAATATTGGTTTTTCTGTTGATTTTTTCTCCACTAACTGGCGTAGACAACTTTTTTTAGGTTAAAAAGAAGAACAACCCACTTACAAGTGGAGGTGCATTTTATAACAAAGCAGTTGAAAACAAAAAGACAAATAACTCAACGTTACGTTTAAAATAAAAAATAATCAGCATCTTGCAAAAAAAGACATCATTCAGCAATTTAACCAAATTTTTAACTTTAACATTTATGGTTTTCGGTGCAACAAAATCAAAATATCTAGTCTAACGAAAGAATCAGTTTTTATGTTGTTTATCTCCGTAAAGATTATGTTGTTTAAATCCATATCATCTGTGTGATTTGATAAAAAAGAAAATCAGTTACTTACATACAAATGGTATTTGATGTGGATAGGTACTAAACACGCTTCTTTTCCTGTTATTTATAGATTTCAGAAAAAAATCCCTTTCAGGTAAAGATCTAGGCTTACTGTAAATTCGCTAGAGGTCAAAACTCAAAACTAACCTAAAAAAACACCCGACAAAACATATATTCGATAGATTTAAAGTTTAAAGAATATACAAATTTCGATGAAGATATCATGTTGTTATCGGCTTACAGTTTCAATTAATTGCGTTGGAAACATTTCAATACAAAAAAATAAACATTCTGTAATAAACGAGACGTGGTTAGGTCTGTACCGTTAATTTGACGTTTATGCATTCGCGTTTTATCTGATTCAAAAATATTATTATTTTCAGAATATTAATGTTTGTGCTGTTTTCCGGGCGTGAAAAAATGACATACTTCGATCATCAATATTTTGAGGTTTCTACAAAAAGTCCACGCCGTTAGTAATAACAGCAAAAATGCTAATTTAGAATGTTAACAGCATGGATCTTCCGGGTTATTTATGTCAGTAGGTTATTTACGTTTTGTCAAAAAACATAAAAACTTTTAAAAACTCACTAATCAAAGAATGCGCGAGTATCTTTTACAACCTTTTTTTAAATTTCAAGGCACCTATCA
Source organism: Glyphotaelius pellucidus (assembly GCA_936435175.1). Taxonomy (NCBI): domain Eukaryota; kingdom Metazoa; phylum Arthropoda; class Insecta; order Trichoptera; family Limnephilidae; genus Glyphotaelius; species Glyphotaelius pellucidus. The sequence continues at coordinate 37,648,316 of OW386543.1, forward strand.
GATACAAAGATCATCAACACATAAATCAGTACAGATATATTAGGTAAGTACTTAACAATGTAAACACCTCAAGTTAAAAAAATATAATTACTTTAAAAAATGTAGGTAGGTTTTTATATCTAAGATAGTAGGTACATATTAACGTGGATTTTGAAAAAAGTATAAAAAATCAACAGATCAAATTCGGGTAGACAATTATTATTAACGTTGGGTCATCTTTTTTTTACGTTAACCCCACTCAGGTGGCTCTGGGGAAACTAATTTCCCTCAGGGCCTTTGAAATCTTTGGGATGATTGTGTGGAGTTTATTTTTTAGGGGAAGAAGGAGTGAACGTGGGTCTGGAAGGAAGGAGAATACACAGAGGCCAGCAAATCATTACACAACTGAGCTATTGAATTGAAGAACGAATCGTGGACACAACCCGTTCTCATGTGACAAACGCGTTTTGCTGCCGAAGGGAACAGTCGAGTCGAGGGCACCCACCACTTTCCCGAACCGTTTTAAGGACCAGATTGGTCCCTCTATCGGTTCTCACATCAAGACTCTACATTTATTTTTTAAACGAAGCTACTTTGAAATGATTCTAAAAGCCCCCGACTGTCCCTACACGGCACAACATACAATTATACATGAATTATACATGCCGAAGGGAACAATGACGCTAGTTCTTCGGAGCATCTTCCATTGATGTACCTGTATTACAAGCAAGGGCGGCTGGTTGCACAGTGTGTTCGTGTGCAGCACTGGTAAATTATATCGCCTAAAATTACTTTATAATATCTTACCGAAAAATATAAAATCTATGAATCTCGTCAAAAATATCACCTACCAATATATAATTCCCAATATGAATGTTTTTCAGGGAGAGCGAATTCTCAAAGTTCCGTCCGAAGTTGCCCGTGTGCAGACCAAGCGGAACGAGTTGTGTTTTTGTTTCTAATATCTTAAACATCGCTGGTGCGCCACGCCGACCATATGTATCAAAAATTAAGCTATTCGCGTGTGTCACACGAGCAGCTGCGCCCTCTTTATCATACTAAACTTTTATTTGGATTTGAGGCAATTTAATCAAAAGGTACAACAAATACCTACATTTTACATATGTTTTCTTTTTTATTGATTTGGGATTTAAATTATAAAATGCAGATCATTAAGGAATTCAACTTTTTTGTAGGCAACCTTCACAATTTTACCCACCAGTTTACCCATTGTTTATAAATTCTGTTTATAATGATATATAAAATAAAATAAATTAACCATTGTTAAAAAAAAAGAGTTTTTAGGGTTGAAATTTAAGATTTATTTACGACAAATTTGTGTTGTATTTTTTTTTCTTAGTAGATACTGAAAAAAAAATGTAAAAAAAAAAAAAAATTTTAATTAAAATGCGATGTGTACAAGTTTTCGCCCTTCGAAAACAGTTTAGAATAGACCTTCTCTCCAAATAAGATTGGTGGAATTATTTTTACCTAATGTTGCTTAGTAATTGTTATCTCAAAGTACGGATTATTAGTGAACCACCACATTTTTAGGGCAGCGGCCGCCACTGATTACAAGGTCAGCATTCCCTCCTGATGATTGCAATTCGTTTGTTAATATGAAACTATCAAACGGACCGTCCATTTCTGCACAATCAATGATTTTTTCAAGTATGTTGGGGCTTCAGATCAGAGGAGGCTATCAAATTCAACGGCGGGGTGCACTTGCGATTGTAGATTGCGTCAATATTTACAGTGCCTATCATCCGATTCAAAATAACTTCAAATCCCTTTCACCGGTCCGTTTAAAAAATAAAATTTTACCACGAAAAGGAGCCTCGATGATATTGAGCGAGTTTACAAGCTACTATCTGGGAAATTCACTATCTGTTAGTAAACTCGCTCAGTGTCATCGTATTACTTGCTAACTAGCAGATTGTGGACAATCTACGAAAAAAGTTGAAAGGTGGTCAACTTTACTCGCTACTCGCTCCCCAGCAGCTGATTTCGTTTGTCAGAATTAGTTCGGGCGGGAGCCGTTATTGGCTAGCGTGTGGCGCTAGCTGCGAACTCAAGTTTTTTTACAAAATTTCGTCCGCGCGGGAGTCGTTATTTTAGCTGCTACTGTCGCTACTGAGCGAGTAGACAGTTTTGTGTGTCATCATGACAATCTCACTCGCCGATTCACCCGCTTTTAAACTTACCGGCTAGTAGCTTGTAAACTCGCTCTATGTAATCGAGGCTTTAACTATTTTATATACCTACTTGCTTTTAGGTTTACTATTTGTTGATGTATTCGCAAGCTACCGTACAGGCAAGTAATAACTATATTAGAAAAGCTCACGACTTGTTGTAAGGTGCCGTAACTTCTAAAATATAAACGAATAGACAAGAGAGCAACCCAGATCTCGACCGCAGGCTGCAGGCTGACGGAAGTGCCTTGATGGAACCAAGAAACTGCATACAATCCATCTATCACGGTGTCATTTTAGAATGTGAGGCCTAAATCTGCACTTATTCAGCTTCTAGGTAAATCCGGCATTATCTACAGTGTTACAAGTAGGAAAGACTAATACAAGACCGTCACTCTGTGAACACGCGAAAAGACACTGTTTATAAATTATTCGTAATTATTATTATTGTTATTTTCTTCTGTTAAGATGAAGCCACGCGAAATAATGCAAAATCATACCAAATCATGTGTTTTTGTTTTGAAAATTAAATCGATTAGAAGATTGCTTCAATTAAATACTGGGAGTAGAACACATCTTAGCCTTAGAAAATATCGATAATTTTCTTTACAATTCTTTTTAAAAGCCTAGAAAAAAATAAATTATTAGGTCTGTAAAAAGACTTTCAAGTGCAAATTCTCCTACTTGTAAACCTCTTTTCGGATAATGAACTCCTATCTCCTACTTGTAAACCTCTTGACGGTTTTGTATAATGTGGCAAATTCCCTTTTTATATAATAAATTTGCGTTATAATAAATTTTCGTTGTAGAAATTTGCTACACCCTTTAATTAAAAATATATATTATTTAGTTTGATTGGGTATTTTGGCTATAAATCCAGGTATAAGTTTTGGATGTCAGCCGTTCCTCTTAGAAGAAGAACAAACTAATAAAAACCAGTCACTTTGTAAACATACCAAAAGATTCAGTTGACAATAAGTGATTCATAATAATTGTTGTTGATTTCTTCTGTTTAACCGACTGTGTGCCTTTTAGAAAATCTACATCTCTTCAAAACGAGAAAGCAATTACCTCTACCTATAATAACTCTTTAAACTATACTAATGACTTTGCTTCATTTCTCTCCGTTACCGGGAATGCACGTTTTCATTCATTTAATAAGTAAATACAGGGTGTTAAGGGACGTACTTAACTTACTTTTACCAGTGATTCCTGACAAGGTTTGAAGTAAAAAATATAAATTAAATTTTGGTCTCCGGTGACTCATTCGATAGCTTTTTTTTTCTTCAAAATTAAACAAAAAAATCCTTCTGCATGTCGTCACTGGTCACTCAGTCGAGTAACCGCCCAACCTCTTATCCCTCCCCCAAATGGTACTATTACCACCCCAACACCTACTATTTTTTTAATGTTTTTTGTAGAAAAAAAATCAAAAATGTCACCGGAGACCGAAATTTCATTTACATTTTTAACTCCAAATAATGTCAGGAATCATTGGTTAAAGCAATATAGTCCTTTAACTCCCTATACAGGCATTATAGTAATAATATATCCATGCGCAGATACTACGGTTAAAATAAAAATTTATATACATACAGATACAAATATTTTTTATATGTTTTTTACTGCAATTCCACACATCTTTGCAGGTGCTCTGTTGAGGGTTTTTTGTGGAAAGGAAGGAGTAAACCTGGGTCTTGAAGATCGGCAAATCTTTCCACAACCGAGCTGTTGAATTCAAGAACGAATTGTATGGAATAATAATAATCATAAAAACATTTATTCATCAATAGATTTGTTTATAACATTCAGGATTTTCAGCAAGATAGAAGGATTTTCAGCTAAATAGAAGCAGTTCTTACGTCAACTGTGTACAAATGTAGGGCGCGCGTTTTACGTGTTTTCCAAATGTGCACCGGACCTGAAGCAATCAATGATAATAGGAGCAATGACGCTAGGAGCATATTCCATTGAAATACTACTTTATACTAAGATTGTGCTCTACTTTATATTAAGGTTGCAATCCGTTTGTCAAGATGGGAAAATCTATCAGACGGACCGCCCGTTTCTGCAGAGTTGAGGGTTTTTTCAGTTATTTTGAGGCTCCAGACCAGAGGTGGCTTCCAAACTCAACCGTGAGGCGCACTTGCGATTTGTACAGGGACAGCAGTTGTGATTCTCACTAATATCAATTTTTAGAGTTGTATTTTTTTTACATTACTCCACACAAGAGGCCTTGAGGAAAGCAATTTTCCTTAGGGCCTATGTCATCTTTAAAGATGCTATTACATATTATTCATTTGTATCTTATCTATACCCATCCATCAACTAAACAGAATTTTAATAGCTTTGTAGTGTTGTCACATTTAAAATAAATTTTATCTTCATTGTTGACTTTTCAGAAAAATTCTACATGTAGTATGTACCTACTGCACATTTATATTTTATAATACGTTATATATTTTCGTATTTAAAAGGTAGAAGAGATAGGTAATATAATACATATTATATGTTATGCTTGTTTGTAATTTCCCGATCGCCCTAATGCATAATCCACTTACCCAATTACACCGATTTATTTTTAGGGCACTGAATGCGTTCAGGTGGAATGAAGTGCCGACTGCTGAAGTACAAACGTGTACAATGTCTATGATCATAGTGAAAATGGAGAATAAATGGCGTCAAAGACAATAATAATATGAGATGCATACTTTATTGCAGCCTGTCGCTGGCGTGTGCATAATCTGTGACAGTTAGTGACCGGGGAGGACAGCCATGATATCAGTCACTAGTCACAAGTCAGTAGCACTGCACTGAGAGTCACCTACCTCCTCTAGCGGAGAAGGGGCTACACGCTAGCCAGGCTGAACGCCCCATGGTACATGGCAGTCCTAGCCCATCACTCGCGCCGTGACAAGCCACTGGTGCTTCGTATTATCGTCTAAAATAAAATGTTCACAGCTTCACGCAAACCGCGTTCCGAATCGTTTAATTTTTACCGCAGTAAATAACAAAATGACGGAAACCCTTATTCCTATCATCATCTTCGTTACCATACACGTAAAAAGTAGTTACTCATTATTTCAAAACAATCGAAATGTTTTTCCGAGCAACGCGAATTTTAGGGGTGCTTTCCAAGAAGATTTTGCGGGAAGTTCCGCCAGCAAGATACTTGAAAATGCGAAAACTGTCCAACGTCGACCTGATGAATTTACGTCATTAGCTTCACATCTATATTATGACCCAGTGTCTAGAAAATTTGCGCTATCAAAAGATGAAATTAAACCCAAAAAGCCAATCGCAAGTGCTGCTCAAGCTCAAGGCAGAAGTTTTAGATCTAGCGGCATTTGGGATTCTGTTGTAAATTTCTTGACAGATAGTTTCTTCGATAAGCTACCGAAGGATGTAGCGAGGAGTCCCCCGAAACGTAAGAAAAAGAAGATCGAAAGTTTTGAGTCCGAAGAATATTTCGATCCTCTGGATTCCTTTTTAGACGGACTCGACAACGTTTTCGGAAGTTCCAAAAAGAAGAAAAGACATTCCAACCACCAGATCACAGCGCCCCAGGCGGATAGCCCAAACAAGTGGAATATACCACCTCCTCCAAGTGCCTACATTCCTGAGACCTCGTACAACTACCAGGACGAGTTAACCGCAGTTGACAGTTCTACACTATACGAACCTCTTCCTGAATCCGTTGAACCAACTGATATCGTTGAACTAACAGAAACAAGCGGTCCTGAAAGTATTATAACTACAAATGATCCAAACGTTCCTACAAATACTGAAAGTTCCATTAAAACAGCTGTTACGACTGCAATAATCAAAAAGAAAATTGCACTCAAACGCCCGACGAAATCACCAATAGTCTATCATCAAAATATAGTTAAAAGAACTACCCGGCAGCCAATAAGGCGTCAACAAGCCATAACGCGCCGCCCAACAAAGAAAACGTCAATTTTCCGAAGACCAGCAGCAGTTCCTCACACTGTGATTTATGGAAAAGAGTGCGGTGACGGGAAGCCTGCTCCTAATTGGATTTCTCAGATGTGGGACAACAGGCCCCCAACGGAAAGACCGAAAACTACCACAGAAGCACCAGACGGTAAGTCCTTCAGATTTGTTAAGTAATATTAAGGAATATACTTAGTAAGAAAACAATGGTTTCACAAAAATTTACGTGATTTTTTTTTGTTTGAATTTTCCATTATTAACTATTTTCATTGATATCACCCGCTTACCCATCGTTAAAGCTCATAAAATTTAACTTGAAACGAACTCCTGGCTCTGGTGGCGTTAAGATTGAAATTGCCATTCGACGCCCATTATACAATTAAATCAAATCCGAAAAAGTTTCTTAAGAGGGACGTATGCGCGGCCCATTTTAGACAGTTTCATACAAATCTTAAATTTGGATTTGAGATCAAATTACCCAACCAAACTGAAAAATTATTTTTGTAATCAAAAGGTATATCAAATATCTAGTACGGATTACTACGGATGTGAGCATCTTTATTTAATTTTGCTTTGAATTATAAAATATAGGCCATCAAAGATTTTAGTGTTTCATGATTTTAAAGGCAACTTGTGCAATTATTTGTGAGTAAATGACAAAATTAAAAAAATAATTTTACTAAGTTTATTTTACAAATACAATTAAAAATAAAATTAAAAATAAAAATTACCTTTACCACCTCCAATACAGTACCTCCACCATCCTCGTATTGAAGAAAAAAGATATGTCGGACGCGACTAGATAATAAAACCAATTATCTGTAAACAATAAACTGTGCATTTAATTATTTTTCTTTTTTGGAATAACTTATGTGTAAAACCTCAAATTATAATATTTAATCATTGATAACAGACAATATTAGCAACTTTCAAACAGAAAAATCAGAAAAAGATACGGTTGCATCTAGGAATTGAGCCCAGGACCTTAGCCTTGCCGGGGCTCTACTCTAACCACTGAGCTAATTCAACCCTTCCCCTTCGGTCATATTAAAATGCCCTACACTAAGAACTACCAACACTGTTTGCCTGAGTTATGTATAATGTGTATGATTACAAGTTTCTTCTGGAACTAAATGCAATCTAGGTAGATAGTGTCTTGGAAAAATATAACCATTTTTATTTTAATGCGCGACATCTATTGACGTTTCTGCAAGTCTAGGATGATTTTAATTTTATTTTATTTATCTCAAATTGTAATATTTAATTGTTGAAGACCACATTAGGGATTGTCCATTAATCATGCGATGTTTTAGCAACTTTTTAACCCCCCCCCCCCCTGGTGATATGTGGTGAGGTTTTAGATTAACCCCCCCCCCCCCCCATACCCAAAATCACGTGTATTTTTTTTAGTACAAAGTATATTGAAATTTTCACAATATTATCTTTAAATACAGGTATAATCTGATTAAATTTTGGAAAATTAAGCATCGTGATAAAAATGTCCAGACAGACATTAAGGTTGCAGGTTGTAATTGACTGGCATAAAAATGATAAAGAAAGGTGTAAAAAAAAACATTTATTTTTCCTCTTCTTTTGTGGTATATTTTTGTTTCGCATCAGCCCACAACTCAAATTCTTTCTGAGCTACACCAGTTTTTTTTTTTCCTTTTTTTACTCTTGCAAATAGGTCTTTATACAGATCTTCTAGTTTAGACATTGTTTTAAGACAAAACATACGCGGCAACGATTTATGCTTGTATTCGGCGTCAAAATCACAGACTTACTGGCGACTAGTGAGCCGAGCGGTTGTCGCAACGCGCGACGAAATCATCATTGCCGGCAACGGTGAGTCAAGGCCACGCACCGCTGTTTGGTTTAGAAATCGTGCATTCAACAAAAAATAAATACACTTGATATCTCATTATACCCCCCCCCCCCCCTCCTTGAGATATTTCGTAATTTTTTTTCCGAACCCCTCCTCTTTCGAGCCTCTAATGGACGTCCCCTTAGAGCCTTAGCCTTGCCGAGGTTCTGCTCTAACAAACCTCTTTGTCGAAGTGTGACACAATTAAATAAGACCGAAGGGGAAAGTGTCCCGGCAAGGTTAAAATCCTGGGTTCAATCCCTAGATGCGACCTGTATCTTTTTCTGATTTTTCTGTTTCAAATTTTCGTTTGAGCGTCGCTAATATGGTCTTCAATGATTAATTTTCCTTTTTATGTGACACCTCACAAGAGCGCCCCTGTATGTACAATGTAAAGAAAGGTAAACTATGTAGCCACCGCCGAACGGAAAAACGAGTCGATGAAACGACCCGTTCTCATGGATCTAACATCAGTTGTGAAAGGGTGTTCAACTCGCGAGTTTCACGCATATTGCACCGTGGATCGAGTGCCGCACCGGTGCGTGCATCGGGGATCAATACTGCTCGCTTCTTAAGGTAGACTCTATTAAAATACCTGTATAACAGACTCAGAATGCTTAAATTGGGTGTGTGCATTAGAGATGGCCATCGGTCTGTTAACAACGGATTGTCAATCACACGGACGCCCTCTTTACACAGAATCGAGTAGGTTTATCATATATTTTGAGGCTCCAGCCCAGATATTTCTTCCAAATTCTTCTGGAAGATAATGATTACGCCGTTTGAATTATGGATAGGTAATCAAGTATTCAAATGTAGAGCATCCTTTCTAACGTTTTATTTATTTATTATATTGATCAATTAATTACGTATTGATGGTTTCAAAGTTATTACCTGCTTTTAATGACTTCGATAGTACCTGCAACTGTACATCAACCTTTGATACCCACACCTACCTATACCATTTACCAGTGGCGGTCTGTGACTTTTCAGTGACCTAAAAATACGACATTATTTAAGTTTTTGTAACTGAAATTTTTTTAGTGTCTCCCAAAGTTAAACAAAAAACTCACCTCACATACCTACAAGAGCTATTCGTTCCAAAATCCTGTTTAAATGAAACGATACCAGGACTGAGCATATTAAAAACTCGCTTATACCTACCTACAATACATTAGTAATAGAAATGCAGATGTGGCGGATCTCTTTAACTGTATGGAAGGCAGGTACAAGAAGGCTATACTATCATAAAATTATCACAAATACTATGAAAAAATTCAGTGTATCTTTAAAAGCAACTTAAGCATTTGTCGAGAGATCTTTGCTCTATTTTAAACGAGTCGTTTTTTAATAAATATTTTCACTATGTTCGTTTAATTACAATCGTTTTTAATATTAGCGCGCTTCCTCTTACATTCGTATTTACACATCTCCCTTTCTTCTTCTTTTTGAACTCTTGCCGTCTTGACGGATTTTCCATCATATTTGGCGGATTAGAGTGCCCTCGAAATGGGAGAATTGAGATGACGAATTTCCTGGCGGAATCGAATAAATGAAGTACGTTTTTTATAATAGCACATTATCACGTATTAAATAAATACATATCAGATTATTTATATAAAATTAATTTCAATACAAAAACAAGTTGACTATCTATTGATAATTAATAATATTATTTTCTTCAAACCCAGCTAACTTATTTTGTGGCACCATTTTAATTCAAAATTAATAGATTTCTTAGTTGTAACCACGTTTATTGTTTATAAAAAACCGACATGTTTCTTGAGCGATTCTCACTTCCAGTGGCGTAGATAGGGGGGGCGGTAGGGGCGGTCCGCCCCTGGTGCCACCCGATGGGGGGTGACACCCGACCGTGGAAAAAAATTGGGAAGGTAGAATATTGTCACAAAAAATATTTTACATATGAACACGGTCTGTTATTTATATTTTCGTAGCTCTATAGCTCGGTCGGCCAGGGATTCAGCAAAAATTATGTTGTTTTATTTTCGTTCCTAGCTCTAACTATTGCTTGATTGGTGATTCCCCTAAAATATTCCTCGCTTGTCACCTGAGTCATTCTCATTTCTTTCGTACATTGTGATATATGTGAACTCGTGAGGGGAATGATTACACATTGGTTGTTGAAAAAGTTGTTATTCTGTTAGTGTTTTTAAAAGTGTTGAAAGACATTTTCAAAAAACAAGGTAGTTATTTTTTTATAATAAACGATAACTGAAAAACCCAAAACCCGAATACAAATAAAGCAGAATCGTTCGATGAAAAAAATGATCGATCATATGAATGTTTTTTTCTGTATTTCATTGTTGTGTGTACATAAATAAATAATTACTAAGGAATGAGAATAAATAATAAGATTTTTTTTTACAAATTTGACTAGGCAGCTAGTAATTTTATTTTTTATGAAGTCGAAATTTGAGTTTTGAATTTCTCAAACTCAACTGTAAGGGGGGAGTTTTAAGTACACCCTGAGGAAGTGAGCATCGCTCACGAAACATGACTTTTATTAACAATAAACGTGCTTAAAATAGAGAATTCCAGTCCAATTTTTTTTTATGAATAATGACCTTCTAACCTAAATAACTGCATATTTATTTTTATTTTTATAGTTAGTTTTAATAGTTAAAATGTCAAAGTTTTAATTTTTCAAGATCCCCGAAAACCACCGAATCTAGTGTGACGTCATCATGACTAACCGAAGTATGAATCTTGTAGGGAACTGGAATCAGCTGTTCGACTCCCGCCATTTTTAATTTCAGCATTGGAGCGTTTTCATAGACGTTACTGGGCAATACGATCGTTTTTTGTACAGTTAAAGTTTTTTAATATTTTAAATAATATAGATAAACTAATAGAGATACTTTATTTTTGATACTGAATTATTTAGGCCTAAATAATGTTTCAATAAAAACAAAAACTATTATATGTCCAATTCTCTATAAACCAATAACACGGAATGCCGAAAGGCTTGCGTCTTCATTTCTATTGATTTCTATACAAATTTGACCCAGGTGACGCGGCGCGGTGACGTCACGCCGCCAAAATCCAGCAATAGGGTGTTTTAATGACACGTTTTAAAATGGACTTTTTAATATCTTTTTAAAAACTCTACGTTAAATATTATGTAATAAAACTTATATATTCAGAATCGGCGTATATTGGTCTATATGAACATATTTTTTTAAAGCCATAATATTTTTCACTAGAGTTCCTTATTAAGAAATGTTTTAATTTTTAACAATATTATCATCCAATATCTAAGAAAGATTTAGGTTAAGTAAATATAATAACATTTAGTCGAAAACCGTTACTTTATTTGTTGGGATATTTTATTCCGTTGTGCTGCGTAGTGCATTTATGTAGTTATGTGACAAATAAAATTTGTTGAGCTATTTTATAAAAATTCTTGGGTCTGGAAACGGCCAGTGCACCCCTGCTTACTAAGCACTAATTCGCCCCGTTTCTGAAAGCTATTACGTTTCAAGTGATGCATTATTATCTGCAGTCCGCTAAATCAGGCCAGTTTTAATGGCTATGCACAGCACATGCACACAGTTGCAGTGAAATAGTTTCGATTTTAACATTATCTCGGTTTGATCTCCACGTTATTAGTGCATTTCTCCGTATTTTCTAAGTCGTCATATCTATTGAGAACAAACACTTCGTTTCACTACCAAGTTCGTCAATTAGTAGTTAGATATCTAGAAATTTAAGATAATATTATTTTGATACTATCACGCCTCCTAGATAACACAATCGTAACAACATCAATGGAGTGAAATCATAACCACTGGAGCGACCACGCGAAATAAATAAATTTGCCTCGATTGCTCGAAATTTCCAGAAGACCATTTTTTTCGCCAACATTAAAAAAATTATTCCTTCGAATTTTAACACGGAGACATAAACACTAATTATAGTGCTATACAGGCAATGAATTAAACTGTATTTTACTGTTTATCTCATATTTTTAGGATTTATGAAAAAAATATAAATAAATCGTAAAGTTTATAACCGCGCGAATCCTGCGTGTTTGTTACTTTGAAACTCCGTGAGTGAGAGGTACTTATTCGAGTCAACATAGAATATTTTCGATTTCTGTATGTTGTCTGTGCTATACTTGATAATGAAAGGTGCATATCTATGGAAAAATGGCTTAATTTTAACCGTAAACAACCTGATAAAAAATTCTGCGTAAAAAAATATTTTAAAAATGTATTTTTAACATCGTTCTAAAATAGTCTACGAAGTTCGGATTTGCGACAGCTATGGTCATAATATATCAAGCATTTAAATGGCTTCGTTTTACAATAAATGGCTGGCCATGAAAATGTTTTAAATAATTACAATAAATGTTTTGCGAATGGTAGAAAAATGTAGTCCAAATTTGGAACCCTATCAATCGCAGAAAAATAATAGTGGTCCATTTTTAACCCCCGATGCAAGAAGCGGTGTTATAAGTTTGACGTGTTTGTGTGTCTGTCTGTCTGTCTGTGGCATCGTAGCTCCTAAACGAATGGACCGATTATGATGCAGTTTTTTTTGTTTGAAAGCTGACGTAATAGAGATGGTTCTTAGCTACAATTTATGAAAATCTGTTCAGGCGTTTCAAGGTTATCAGCCTTTTTTGTGTCGGGGGTTTCTTAAAATTTTGTTAATTTTACTTATTTACCATAATCGCTCCAGTGGTTTTAACATCAGTCAGTTTTATTTGTACGTAGGTAACATATGAGGCATAAAACGTTTAACAAAACCAGTGAACTAACTAACCACTGGAGTATTTTGGCCACATTTTGGCTAATTTGCAAATGCCTTCGAGCGTTCGCTGGCCAAAATGTGACCAATTTGAAGAGATATTTTAAAACATTTATTGGAATTATTTCAAAAGTTCCCGCGCTTTGTATACTTCGAGTAATCACAAATATAATTTATTATTTTTACTTTATAACAAGTCTTGCAACTCTTCTGAATTATTTGTTATTGATTTCTACAAATCATTGATCATGTGTTTAAATATTTAAAAATGCATGTTCGAATTTAAATGTATATTTGTGATTATCAACTAAGCAAGTGGTCGGCAAACTTATTTGGGAGCCAAATCTGTTTATTGATTTAGCAAACATTTATTATAATTTTAGCACTTCTTTAAATTGCAGTTACTGTAAATAAAACTTGATTTCATACTTAATAAAGATTTTATTCATTGATAAAAAATAATACGTAATTAAGGAATCCATACGACATAGGCCCTGAGGGAAATTATTTTCCTCAGGGGCCTAAGGAGCTAATATAAAAATAAATCATTTCTAATAAAAGAGTATGTATGAGACGATGTATGAATGCGAATGAGGCAAGGAGTGTAAGCCAAGGCCGAGTTGTGTGGAGGTTCATCCTCTCCGCCTACCCCTGTGGGAAGGCATGATGGTTAGTCAGTTTTTTTTTTAAATAATGGTTTAATAATTTCATCGCTAAATTAATATTATAATATATTAATATCTTAATCTACGAGTAGAAGACATTTTGACCTGTGTTCAAAATTTTTTTTATACCTATTGATACTTAATTTTTTTTTTTACTTATAATGTTTCTAGATGAATATTTGTTATTACATTGCTTCGCATTGCGTCGCCATTACTGATAGTACCTACCTATTATGAATTTAGCAAAAAATATATGTTTATGCTTTTCAGGCTGGTTTGACTTCTTCTCTGATGACGAAGATCCTGAGCCCGAAGATCAGTCGGAGGCTCCCTCGGTGGGTTGGTTTGGCAGCTTCTTCGGTTCTGACGCCCCTACCACCGCCCCGCCCCAAGTGGTATTCAGTGCGCCCCCCACCCTGCCTCCTCCCCCACTCCTTACCACAGTGCCACCCGTCCCCCAGACGGGCTGGTTCGATGCCATTGTCAATGCTGAAGAGGACGACGGAGCTTATGGCCAGAATTCAAGCGGTAAGAAGACATTATCTACTTGCCTAAATTCATTTTCTCCAACGCAAATATCTTATCTTCTACCATATTATGAAAAGGATGGATGGATACATATAAAAGATCTGACATCCAGAGCTGCGGTGTCAACTTAGGAGCAGTTCTTGGGAGTCAAAAGAACCAACAACTGTAGGAAATGGGAAGAAGATGAATTAACACCAATCCATCTGTGATACCCATATCTTGCCCTTTTTTACATTAACTCCTATGATGCTGGGTATAGATTATTTTTGAAAAGAGGAAGAAGTGAACATGTTGTAGGAGAGAGGAAACACAGAGGCCGGCATCCACAGCCGAGCTATTAAACTCAAGAATGAGTTGTAGAAACAGTCCATTCTCATATGACAAAAGTTGTTTTCCCGATTATGCACCGATGCCGAAGGGATCAATGACGCTTGTTCCACAGATCATTTTCTATTGAAATACCAATCAATTTCAGAACAGCATTCCACCTGACGCTTGTGCTCTAAATATTGCGATCCATTTGTTAAGATAGGGCATTCTATCAAACGGCCCTGATGGGAGGAAGGCTCAGATTTTTTTTTTTACATTAGCTCCACGCAGGAGGCTCAGAGGAAAATAATTTCCCTCGGGGCCTATGTCATCTTAGGGGTTGCTGTGGGGAGGGTTTTTTTAAGGAAATGAAGAAGAGGAGTTCTGGGAAGAGAATAGGTATGAGGGGTGAGGAATCTGAGGGGCAGGGTGTTCAGGAGTGACAGACACAATGAATCCATCCCTCCAACTGTAGTGCAAAGCAAAGAGCCGAGGGATTCTTAAAACTTTCTATTAAAACACATAAATACTTGTCATACATAAACATAAATAAACACGTAAACACCTCAGCACAGGTTCTCCTAGTGAGGTGTTCACGAAACATACAACAATACCTATCCACAGTTTCACCTTCAAAAATCTACCTTACACCCAACATAATAAAATTACAATATATATTATGTAAAAATGTTTTTCAAAATTGATCTATAGGTAAATACTGTAATGCATAGAAATAAATAAATAAATTCTGGCAGGAGAGATCAATAGACCTCATCAACCGGTCTCTCTCGATCCGGCCTGCCAATCAGCAGGTGGGCAGATGCATCGGCCGCCAAGATCTTGTCAAATCTCACCCCATGAACCCGGGATCCCCTGCTAAGTCACCGCACGTAGCAAACCACTCGGGGTGACCTAAAGCAGAGGTGTTGGTTATCCAATAAATGGTTCCCAGGGCAGCGGTACCCATACCCGCCTCCCAAAATGCAGATACTTGGGAAGTCATACTGTTAAAACAGGAAACATCGCCAAACACTCAATGACAACTCAGATAAAGAATAGACCCTTATTTGGTGGAATTCATTCTTAACAGACAACAGCCACTGTCCAAACAAATCATTTATTAAAAACATAGTTAGTTGTTTGCCTCCTTATCTTTTAACATTTCACACTAGACTCGCCATGCAGTCAACAAACTCTACACACACGCAAATATGATGTATGTAGTCAGTGAGTCTGAAAATACTTAATTAAGCGAACAAATAAAACAAAATGCATTAATTATATGCGCATATTCAGGCATCTTCGCATGTTTGCATTCACTTACACGACTGCTTGGTTTTCCAATAGATGAGATTCAAATAAACAAACAATTATTTTTATACCGAGATTAAAGCATTTCATAAATTTCAATTTCATAAAACACTTTTCCTCTCTTTACAGAATCACCGGAAAAGAAGCGTCGTCGGAGAAGCTATAAAGGCTTCCAGTTGCTGAGAATATTTTCAGATGCAGTATGGAAAGTTGAGGATCTGAAGGACATGCAAGAAGACACGCAGGGCTCCGGGCTCATGTGGTGGTCCAGCCCCTCGATGAACAGGTCGGCAGATCTGTTGGTGCCCCCGGGATTACTGAGTGATATCAAAGATCATTTGAATTCTGAGGGCATGGATTACGAAGTAGTCGTTTGGGACCTTCAGGTAATTTTTTACCTTTGATTGAGAATCCAAAATAATCAGTTTATCAGAAACTACCTTTTATTAATTTGGGAGGCGGGTGTAGGTACCGCCGCCCCGGGAACCATTTATTGGACAACCAACACCTCTGCCATAGGTCACCCCAAGGTTCGCTAAGTTTGATGACTTAGCAGGGGTGCCCGGGTTCATGGGGTTAGGTTTTGTCCGGGTCTTGGCGGCGGATGCGTCTGCCCACCAGCTGCATGGCAGGTCGGATCTGGAGAGAGTGGTTGAGGGAGTCCTTTTGACTTCTCCAGCCGTACTCTCTCGGAACACTGCCTTGCACCGCAGTGGGAGGAATGGATTCATATGTCTGTCACTCCTAGACACACTGACCCCCAGATTCCTACCCAGCCCTAATACCCTTTTCCTTCCCAGAACTTCTTTTCATAAAAAGACCCTCCACACAGCATCCCCAAGATGACATATAGATAGACTACTTGCCGTTCAAAAGTGAACTCTGATCGTTATATCATGTCACCCTTCGTGTGTATATGTACATAATAATATTTTTTATGTTTTCAGAAAGCGATTAAGTATGAAAATCCCAAACTTACAAAGACTCAACGCTTGGAGCTGGAGAAGGTCAGAGGCCACCCGATGACGTGGCGAAGGTACCACAGATATGCTGACATACTTCGCTACATGGAATATTTGTCTCTTAAATTTCCTAAAATAGTTGATCTTGTGCCTTTAGGGAGGTCATCTGAAGGGCTGCCTATAGTTGCTGCAAAGGTAAAAATCTTAAATAATACAATATGGCAAAAGTAAATCCAATAAACATCTACTCCTATTGAAAACATATCGTCTAACAATGAAGTTACAATATACTGTAGACGCTGGGTAGAAATCTCAAAGTGGGAAGCCAAAAGTAAGGCAATTGCACTAGTCTCGATTTCTAGTACTTTAGTACTAAACTGTCACTCGTCGAGTAAGGTCGTGTCTTACCAGTAGGTAAATTGCATTTAAAAAGTGCCAAAATGCCCTCCTTGGTATGAGAAAATGTTTCCATTACACAGTAGTAAAAGTGAAAAAATAACAGTAGTAAAAGTGAAAAAATAACATTTCATTTATAAGTACACACAAATTACTTATTATTATCGATTTTTATGATCAATATTATTATTTTTTATGTTTCCTGCCAGACGATTTTATACGTCATAAGAAAAAATAAAACACACATTCTTTGATTGTCTTATGGTACGAACACACTGAGGCCAACTTCCAACTACAAACATTCGGATAATTTTGTAGAGGGGTAGTTCGAGCGTTGGAAGTTCGAGTTGAAAGGTTGGCTTCGGTGTGGAAGTAGCATACCTTTTTTATGCATGAATAACTTTTGAATTAAGAAATTACTGAAAACCGATGAAAACAAAAGAGTGTTGCTTTATATTGTGGGTATATGAAACTATGGCGAGTCTATTTATATAACGTCATTGGACAGCCCCGCATTATTGCAAATGATTTCATTTAATTTTCCAATAGTCACACGAGCTAAAAACATCTTTCATTGCGACAATCATGCCAATACCAATTTGATTATGAACTCCCTTATACCACACACATACAGCATAATCAATATTTTCAATAGCACCGAAAGAACTTATAAAAAAGCATTTCACTTATTTTTTTAAAACAGTTATTAGTTTACATTTTGTTTCCAAAATCTAAAATTTTAGTTAATTTAAATCATATGTTTAAAATGTATATTTGTTTTGTAATCCATTTTTACGTAAAAAAATCTTTTTTAATTATTATGTATTAAAAGGTATTTGTATCGTAAATAAATATTGTAACTAATCTAACCTTAAAATTATTGCTACCCTTCTTAGTTATCTTTACCGGGGAACAAGTCCCGTGACGGTGGAGATAGGAAGAAGTGGAAACTAAAATCCAGAATGAAGCCGGCCATATGGATTGATGGAGGGATGCATGCAAGGGAATGGATATCTCCGGCCGTGGCCACCTGGTTCCTCCACACACTCGTGGAAGGCGAGGAAGGCAATGGTAAAATTCATATCCACCTACTTTATACTGAACACCATGCAAAACCTTTGGAACAAACAGACTTTAAAAAGTTATTAATCAATGCAAAAGGTTGAACAAATAAAATAAAACATCTTATTCTGTGTGGGTTATCATTCATACATTTTGTTTCCGATTTAGGAGCAGATTTAGATATGCTTAGATTAGCAGACTGGTACATTCTCCCAGTAGGAAATCCTGATGGATACGAACACTCTCATACAACTGATCGCTTATGGAGAAAAACTCGCTCAAAATATTCGGACAAGGAGGACAATTATTTCAACAGTTGGTATGATAATCATAATTAATTAATTTTAATATTGCATAAGAATATTTTTTTTTAATTATTTGGGAACTTAAATTTAGTTCCTACCTGTAATCACATTTTAAATGTTAAAATGTGTTCCATAAATAAAGAAGAAAAGATGGGTGAAAAAAAGAAGGGAAATATTTGAGAACATATTATTTTTATATATAATTTAAAGGCAATATAATTATATGTTTATTATTTTGTAATTTGCAGGTTTCCTTGGAATTGGGGAAACACCGATTGTATTGGGGTAGATCCCAACAGAAATTGGGACTACCATTGGGGAGAAAAGGGATCATCGAATGATCCTTGCAATGACTACTATGCAGGACCAAAGCCATTTTCAGAACCTGAGACCATGGCGGTGTCTAACTTCCTAATGGAGAATAGAGATCAATTCAAGGTACGTTATATTCACACAACGGATAAAATTGATTATTCAAATTTTCTAATGCAGTTTCCACGCACTATTTCTATTCATATTTGTTTTGTGATAGTCAATGAACCCACTACAACTGTGGGTAACTTTTATCAACTTAAATATAAAAATTAAATAACATATTCAGGAACCTCACCTAATTTTCCTTTTCAAGGCTCTAAGATTTTTCAACTCCCGACTCTATGCAGAGACGGGCAGTCCATTTTTAAAAAACCCCCTATCCTTACAAACAGATTGAAATCTTTAAAGTACAGGCTATCCTTGTTCTACCGCTTAATGGAAGATGCTCTAAGTAACTAGCGTCATAGTGTAGTTGGGAAACACGCCCAATATAGTTCGTAGTAGTTTGACATTTTTTCAGGTGAGTTCGGGTTTTTTTTACGACTCATTCTTGAGTTCAACAGCTTGGCTATGGAATGAATTGCCGGCCTCTGTATTTCCTATAACATGGTCCCTTCAAGACCCATATTCAAAACCCATATTCCCTAAAGATGACATGGGCCCTCTAGGAAATTATTTTCCTCAAGGCATCCTGTGTAGAGTTAATTTTAAAATAAAATTTTGAAAACATGTATTTGAATAACATATTACACCCACAAATTAAACCCATCACAGAACTTTGGTGAAAATAAGTGCAATAAAAATATGACTTCAATTTTCCAGCACTAACAAATTTTGTTTTTAGAATAGAGTTCTAATTTTGAATGTTATATTGATATTGCCACAATATCTTTCAACCATCATCTAAGTACTTATATAAATAACGCTCCCAAGAAGATGTGATTAGTACTTACCTAGTAATAGTCTTTGTCATTTAGTATACAATTAATACGTTTAATTTTTATTTGAATTTACATTTTATTTCTTAGGCCTACCTGACGCTACATTCATATGCACAAATGTGGGTGATGCCAACTACGCATTCCCGGAATCAATTTTCTGACAAAAATGACCTTATGGAGATGGGCAAGCTCGCCCTCAACGCGCTTACTGCCGTTTCCGGAACTAAGTACCAGATCGGCTCCATGACTGACCTGCTGCAGCCAATGACCGGCACGGCTCATGATTGGGCCAAGGCTAGGGCTGGAATCAAATATTCCTACGGAGTTAAATTGAGAGATTCGTTTGGCCCATATGGGTTCCTACTTCCTGGAGCACAGATAATACCCACTGCAAAAGAGACTTGGGAAGCAGTTAAGGCGATAGCTGATAATCTGTGAACAAAAGCTTTTCATTTCGATAGATAAATTTTGTTTCATTGAAGAAGATGATAATACTAATAAATCTGAACGAAATATAAAAAGAAAGAAGCAGAAAAATAAAAATAAAAGATAACAGTCGCAACAAGAAATCGAACCCAGAATTAAGGCATTTTTCCCGATAAGACAAGAGATCCTGGGTTTGATTCCCAGTTGTGACCGTTACCTTTTTATTTTTGTCGCAAAAATTGTTGTAAGAGGTTTTTTGTTGCTTGTTTTTGTCATATGTTTTTAGGGCATGAATGTATACATATACTGTGTCTCTAACGGGGTGCCCTATTTTGGGGTTTTCAAACTAGTTGAGAATAACTTATGTTCGGCAGAAAACTTTACCGTAGACAGATTATTTCATTTTTGGAATAACTTTAATGAGTAAAACCTCAAATTGTAATATTTAAACATTGAAGACAATATTAGCGGCTCTCAAACGAAAATTTTAAACAAAAATCAGAAAAATACAGTCACAACTTGAACCCAGGACCTTAGCCTGACCCTATCCTCTTTGGTCATATTTAACTGCATCATACTTCTACTAAGAACTACCAGCATTGTCTTAATTTTCTTAATGCATATTTTTATCTTTGTGTAGGATTACAAGATTCTTCCTGAACTAAATGCAATCTAGATAGTGTCTTAGATAAATATATCCATTTTTATTTAAATGTGTGGCATCTATTGACTTTTCTAATCTAATAAAATAAAAATTTTATCTAACAAAATCTAATCATTTGATAGTTGTAAATTGTCTTCAATGATTGAATAATTTATTTATTTTTCTTGTGCTATTCTGTCTTTGGATTCATCTGCTTTAAATTATGAAATGTTGGGGTAAGTGAACCATTCCTGATTTTATTTTAACAATTTTCTTTGTCCGAGAAAAATATTGTTTTTTATCATATCTTTTAATGGGGCTGTTACATTATTTTCCTGAACTTCAACAATTTATTTATTATATTATGTGATAAGGTTGTTTGATGGGTTTTGTACATTTTTTATAAATTGTTTTAGTAAAACATACATTATTATTTACTTGTGCTAAGTATTTATTTATTAGGCTAAATTTCTTATGTACAGATTATTTATTTTATAATAAAAAATATGTGTAGCATGGTATGTATGTAAAATTTTGCAAAAAAATAAATGAGAAAAAAAAACATAATTATTTGTTCGAAATTATTTTATAAATTAGAATTAGACATTCATTTCAACAAAGAATAAAGAAAAACAATACAAATGCCTTCCTATAGATTTGAATGGAAACCAATCGGCAACCTTCGGCACTGACTTTTGGTTCTAGCCCATTAAGCATGAGCTCTGTCTCTATTACACTTGCCTGACATTGTACAAGGTGGCGCAAAAGTTGTCACCCTATGTTCTTTGGCTTTAATATTTTATGAATGAAAAATTTTGATTCTGCTTTGGATTGTGTTTATTTAATGTCTTAATTTTTTTTCCATTAAGTCGAGAAAATGATATCGGCCAAGTGGCAGCTGCCAGAATTGATGATCACGGGCCTGATTTATGACATATTCCATTACTCTTTCCAAAACTTTCGGCGATAGGTTCTGGCATTCTTTACGAATATACATATTCTTTGAGAGCTTCCAGAGTCTGAGGCTTTTTGACATAGACTCGTGACTTCAAGAAACCTAACACAAAGAAGGCTGGAATAAATCGGGCGGTCTTACCGGCCAATGTAACAACCAAAACGAGAGATTAGGCAACCCGGAAATGCGTTTTTTCAAAAAATTTCCGCATTCTTGAGGAGTATAGCGATTCATGTCTTGTTGCCATGTATTTTGTATTGTTTACTTCTCAAATGTCAGAGCATTGGTTTATTTACGGTCAAAGCGGAACTGACATTTGCAGCCATTTGCATAAATTATGGCATCTTTTGATAGGGTGATGACTTTTGCGCCACCTTGTATATCGCCATCCCATTTGAATTTCATACTGATGGAAAAATACAGTTCTGCATTTATCTGCGAAGAATCCCCAGATTTTTTAATCACGATACATGATCACGATACATCTTGCATTTCTTCAATACACATCGCATCAACGGGTAGGCATAATTTACCATGAAGCTTTTGTAGTTGGCTGCATTGGGATTAAGCGAAGGTCTCCGTGGTCGAGGGAAAAGCTCTCGATTTGCGATTTGACAGTCGTGGGTTCAAATAGCTTAAGCCGTGTTTAGTGACCAAATCTGAATAGCCCATTCCTCTTCCCACATCCATATTTCCCCACATTCCTCTTTCCTATCTGCTTCGGCCTCACAACATACTCCAATTAGGGTGCCATAATCTCACTGGCTAGTCGGGAGCAGTAGGGACTCTTATGCAGTATTCACATAAAAAAATAGCGTTCCTTGGACATTATGAAAAATGTCCAAAACCTTAGTGAGACTTGGTTGCGTGTTTATCAAGCCAAGCGAGGTAGCCAGAGTGCCTCATGTTGCAACTCAAAATGAATTCAACACAACACCTCCTTTGAAAAGTGATGTAAAAAATATATTTAAAAAATTGGTTAAATAGGTTATGTCAGGTTAGGTTATGAGCTATTTTTCAATTTAATTTTTTCATAGCTTTTAATGACTTTACAAAGGGGTGTTGAGTTGACTTGATTCTGAGTTGTCATGGAACCAGTCAGTACTGCCAGGGTCGTCACCACCACTTGCTCTGTATCCCACACGGCAGAACAGACGTTCTAGCAAAGCACAGCATGACAAGAGGTATGGTGCTGCTAAATGAAATCTCTAGGTCCCTTGACATTTTCAATATTGGCCTTGGAGGTTTCAAGAGTAATTTTAGGCAACAACTCTAAAATATGTATTATTGTAATTTTTCTCGTTAAAAGTTATGAATATTTTAGTGTATTGTAATAGGATTACGTTAATCTGTAATGCACAGAAAAAAAAAAAAAAAAAAAAACCCTTAATTATCATCCGTCATCCGAGACAACTCCGATACAGCTCCAGTACAGTACACCAAAAGTGAACAGCAGTCGTAAAGAAAAACAATGAAAGATCACTGAGATAATTTATTTAAAAATAAATTATATAATTATAAAACAAAAATATTTTTAACCACTCGAGCGATAGCATATTAAAATTTTTCATTTTAATTCTGTTTATTGAAGTGCTTTTGTAGATATGTACGAATTTTTTTCGTTCCTCTCCTCTCTACTACATGAAAAACACACTTTTTTTAAACAACTCGCGCCCCAACTATTGTAAATTTTTGTACAAATTTCATAATGCCGAGCTCACCATTATATAGAAACCTTCACGGGCGTGGGCACAACTCATCAAAGTTTCAACACAATCAGATTAATCAGATATATAAAACATTAATTTTTATATAAATTAAAATAAAGATAATAAATTCATAAAAATCACCTATCTAGCAGTAGCGGTCCGTTTCAGTGAGCTAGAGTGCTAAGATTGAAAAATATGGGCATTATTGACGTTGTTGTAGCTGAAAATGATTTTTTTTTTCAAAATTTTAACTTTTTGTATGAAGGAAGATATCTTCATACAAAAAGTTGAAATTTTGAAAAAAAATAAAATTCATTTTCAGCTACAATAATGTCATATTTTTCAATCTCAGTGCTCTAGCTCACTGAGAATTCACGCACCGCCATTTACAGCTATTTACAGCTATCCAAATTTGGGTAGCTATCGCTTGAGTGGTCAATGTTAAAATATATGTATGTAAGCATCATGTTACAGGTTTCTTAATGATTTGACAAGGTAGTATGAGAGGGCAACGATTATAATTCCACCAACAGTCGCAGTCACAACTTTTTGTTTTCTTTTGTGCTTCTTGATTAATTTGTTAGTTTCCTGAAAAAATAAAAAACATATTGATTAGTACATAACGTATTCATACTGAAATAAGATAATGGGCTTTTGATAGCCTTGTATTTAAAGTGTTTTTCAGATGCTAGCAGTACATCATCGGCTTGCTGCAAAGAGTCATCAACAATATTTTTTACATAATTTTTGACTTGCTTTATGTTGATTATTTTATTGCTAGACTCGCCAATAAATTAATCATTTTAAATTTTAGTAAAACGATAATTAAAAAGTAAAATAATAAAAAAAAATTTGAAAAAAGATAATTAAGGATGGGTTGTTTCAAAAAATTTGACGAATTCGTCAAATATTTGACGTTAATTTCACGTTCTGTGTAAGTTCTATTCAAGTTCTGTGATGATTTCAGTCTTGTGAAGCAGCTGGCCTATGATGATAAAAAAACAGAACTCGAAAAGAACTTACACAGAACCTGAAAATTAACTTCAAATATTTGATGAACTCATCAAATTTTTTGAAACAACCCGTCCTTAGTGTTTTGTTTTGAAATGAGAATTTGCTTAGTTCCTACCGGGATGTCGTTTATCCAGTTCCTACCGCTCCCTAACCACATCATCCTACTGGAAAACTATGTGAAATTTGGAATAATGGTAAGAAAAATAGTGCAAATTCGAGTTCATTTGTTTTGAAAACAAAAGAAGGATTGATTGTGACTATCTTGGAAGCTAGTTGTGTTGTTTTGTTGCGGCGATAATTAATCAAATACTTTGAGCCTAATAATAAAAAGTAAAACAAGCGCATTTCACACCAAAGATTACAAGTCCACTGATATTATTGGCGGGTAGCCCAGTAGCGACTATCCAATGGCGCCCGAGATCCACTTTTTAAAAAAATATGAAACTAAGAAACATGTTTTGCAAAACAAAAGTTTTAAATATGACCATTATCAACAAAGCATTGCTTCACACGAATTTGCACTGCTTTTCTTGCCATTGTTCCATTTTTCAAAAAACTTTTCCAGAAAGGTGATGTGGTTAGGAGGAGGTAGGAACTTGATAAACAAAATCCCAGTAGGAACTAAGCATATTCTCATTTCAAAACCAAATGGCATCTATTCTATATCTTTGGTTAATGCAAGCATGTAAAATAAATAGGTTATGTTGAATTAGGTTATGGGCCATTCAAAAAAAAAATTTCATGGCTTTTAAAGACTTTTCAAAGAGTTGATTGATTGTGAGTTGGCATGGAATCGAAGAAGACATTGGATTGGAGAGTTGATTCTGAGTTGGCATGGAACCGAAGAGACAAGAGTCTCCTCCACACCGCACTGACAGAATGGACTATAGAGCACACAAGGACAATAAAGCAGTAACCAGTAAATCTCATTCTCGAAATGCAGGAAATAAATCTTTTGGATTTCATTTTTACTTAGAGATTTACTTGGAATATGATTTTGAATTACAGCATAGAAAGATCCAGTTCGGGTTTTCGTATCTGTCCAATTTTCTTCCCAGGAACGAGACGTATTGGATTTAAGAACAGAGAAATCGTCACAGATAGGAATTCTAAAAATCTAAGTATGCATTATAAAATCCAGTAACAAATATTGCACAACTGTGTAATAGAGTAAACTTGTAGAATAAAGAAGAAAACTAGAACTGCCTTCCATACAAAGAATGAAAACAAATGTTCCTCACTCCCGCTCTGTCTCAGTTACACTTGCCTGAAATTGTAGATCTCCATCCCATTTGAATTTCGTAAACACAGTTTTGTATTGGAAATCTAAGGCTCCAAATTTGGATAAAGAAATATATCCCACTGGCATTTGTTGTATTCTTCTTTCCTCTCTAATGTAGGTACGTAAATATTTCACCAGAATCTTCTAGTTCAATGCGAAACGAGAAACTGCCATATCAGCAGAAAAAGACACGCTATTGAAAAGTGAAAACAAATTTTGTGAACGGCATTGAAGGTTTTTCAAATTCGAAGTTGTTTCTTATATTAGGTATTATCTTAAAGATTTGCCTATTATTATTGACAATAAAACACAATAAATAAGTAGTGTGTACCATCTTCAAGTTGTTTTATCACTAAAATAGGCAAATATTGTTAATCACTATGAAAAAGTGGGCAATCACTGAACAATTTAGCTGTATTTTTTTGGTTCATTTAAAAAAAATTCTCCTTTAGTTGTAATATAATTGATGGAAGGATTTTATAGGCAATTTATTAAATATTGACTGTGTTTTGGTAAAACTCTTCAAGCCGCATTTTTTGGAAATTGTACTTTTCATTGTTTTCATATAGAATAGTCATCATGGTAAAATATTTTTTGCTGATTTAAATTCTGATAAATAAATTTATGCCTTTTTTTCTTTAGTTGTTTAAAAAAAAACTTGGGTGAAATGACTAAACACTCAAATCTTTCATAATTTTATATCAAAATTTTGAAAAACAAATGACAACTTAATTAAATTTCAAGATTTTTAATTAGTTTTTTTTTTTTTGTAAATATTTGTTTTTATTATCTCGTGTAAAGTTTTCATTTTGTGGCTTGAAGGGTTTTACCAAACCACAGTCGATATTACGCAACTATTTATTGTCTTGTAATATGGTCCGTCGGACCAAACCTACACCAATTCAAAATTAACATTTCCTTAAGCGGGCAATCATTACCTATATTACCCGCCTTAAAATATTTTTACCTTTAGTAAGGTGTGGGATAGAGCATCACTCATGGCATCCAACTTATCATCGATGCTTTCAATGACTTGGAGCATCACGGTGGTAGCAAAGAGATGAGGGAAGACGAGGGCGTCCTGGGGGTCGGGGTCCTTGATCAGTGACGAATTGTTGGTGACGATGGCCAGGTTGATCCTCTGCAGCTGGAGGTTTGTATTTGTTAACAGTTGAACCGCCTCATCTGCTGTGTATGGGTCCGGTCTGGTAAAATGTAAACATCGCCATTATTTTATTATTATGAGAACTTAGGCAAATTTGTTCAAACCCAACCAAACCTAAACATAATGTAAGCGGATCATTTAAAAGTAAACATGTTCAATTTAATTTAATTCATAGCTTCAGGTGGGAATGCTGTCCTTGTTCTACCAGTATTTTAATGGAAGATGCTTCAATGATCCCTTCAGCTGCAATACACTACACCCTGCAGCTGCAATACACTACACCTTCAGCTGCAATACACTGTTTAAAAAAGCGATACGCTGAAGAGATGCTGAGACCTTTGCCCTCTATAGGGTAAAAACACAAAGGTATTAGGTTCGGAACTTGACTAAACCCTGCTGTCATTTCTATTAATAACTTGCTATATGATAAAGCAGTTCTCACCCAGACGGTAATGAAGAGTGCTATTATGAGCTTTATTGTAAACACATATTTCGTTTTTGTTGTGGTATTAGTTTTTTAAACCTGTTGTTTTACAAATACAATAGGATTCCATCAAACTTTTTTATTTCTAATTCGATAAGCTGTACCTTCAGACCGTGTGGTGGGTCTTTAGGGAAAGAAAGGAGAGGAAGTTCTGGGGAGGAAAAAGGTATGAGGGGTGGGTGGGAATCTCTGGTCAATGTGTCCAGGAGTGATGGGCGTATGAATCCATCCCTCTCAATGCGGTACAAGATGATGGATTGAGAGTCTGGCAGGAGAGGTCAAATCTCCCTCAACCAGTCTCTCCCAATCGGGCCCGCCCCGCAGTAGGTGAGCAAACGTATGTTCTGCTAGGACCAACCACACCCCATGAACCCGGGTAACTTTCCTAAGTTACTAAACAAGCGAAACGCTTGGGGTGACCTATGGCAGGGTGTTGGTTATCCAATAAATGGTTCCCAGGTGAAATTGAGAGGTGAAAGATATGCTCAGCATGTTAGCAATAAATCGCATTTTTTGCAGCAATATTCCTACCTGATTGGCTACACAAATACAAAAAAGGTAAATAAGCAATAAAAATATAATATGCAATATAGCTACCTTTGTTTTTCGCAACAATTATCAATAATACTTTGCCGCAGTGCAGGTGAATCAATTCCCATTATAATCAAATCTTCAACCACCAAATCATTCAGCTCTTTTCCTCCCAAGTCATATTTCCTAAAAACACATATATTATGTTACAAAAACTTCCAATTAAATCAATAATAATTTTTAATAATAATAATGGCAAATATACAGAAAATTACACACAAAACTAACAGATATATACAAAAAAACACAGGGACACGGTTAATACTCATTTTATTTTAAATTAGATAAGATAACAATGAGAAACAACTATTTCAGTACAGTGGAGCGTCGATTATCCGAACGTCGATCAACCGAACGACCGCTTATCCGAACTACTACGTCAGCCCAACCCGCGCGAGCCTACCCCCTTCCGCTCCTCGCGATACAGTGCTCGTGCACTTGTTGCGACATATTAATTGTAAAACGCCTAAACGTAAACGTGTTGTCCTTTCTATGAAAGGTAAATACGAAATTAATAAATGGTTAGATGAAGGCGAATCTGCAACCAAGTTATCCAACGAATACCAAGTTGTTAAGTCTATTACTACAGATATAAAAAAACAAAAGACGTCAGCAGCTGATTCATTCAAAATCAAACCAAGGGATATACTGAAGGAAGAAAATTACGCTTTCGAAAACGTCTACAATGCGGACGAAACCGGGCTCAATTGGAAAGCTTTGCAACTAAAAACTCTTGCTTCACGTCGTGAATTAGCGGCACCTGGTCCTAAAATACAATTTTCATGGAATGGTTTACAGAAACTTTTGTATCCTCTGTAAAAGACCATCAATTAAAAATGCTAAAAGATAAATATTATTGCTTCTTGATAACGCCCCCACTCATCCATCATGTGACACCTTAAAATTGAAGATTTTTTTAAGCGTTAATTGTACGTAGTACATATTTTACTACAAGATTGTCTGAACTTTTTTTTGTTTAATTCGTATTTGCCATTAAAGATATAAATGTAAATACGGGTTTTATTCAACTATACATAAATACGTATGGTTGAATCATTACAGTTCGATTATCCGAAAATACCGGTTTTCCGAACACCCACGTCCCCCAATTAGTTCGGATAATCGACGCTCTACTGTATTTTGTTAAAAAAGCTGATAAATTTTTTTTACATTAACTCCACACAGGAAGCACTGAGGAAAATAATTTCCCCCAGGATCTGTACCATCTGAGGTGCTTTGTGGAGGGTCATTTTGGGGAGAGGAAGGAATGAATTTTGGTCTTGAAGAGACCCATTTTGTAGGAAGGAGGAAACAAGGAGGCCGGCAAATCATTCTACAGCCGAGCTGTTGAACACAAGAACGAGTCAAAGAAGCGACGGGTTCTCATGTGACAAATGTCAACCATGTAAATACGTTGGGCACATGTTTGGCGTGTTTCCCGACTATGTACCAGTGCCGAAGGGGCGTTTCAGACTTTCAGGGGGGCGGTAGGAGACCCAGAGAAACCCATCCCACCCCATCCCATCCTGCCCATCCCATCCTGCCCCATCCCATCCCATTACACCCACCCCCTTTGTGGTAAATATAATCGTGACAATAGCTGTTTCAAATTCACGACGACAGATGGTAAGTAAAAACAATTGGGGGGCGCTAGAAAAAAAAATACTCTCAAAGTGGGCAAAAAAAGGTTGGGAACCTATGATCTAACTGACACAAAGTGAATTTTACAGTGCCTATTAACCGTATCCCACTTTTCTGTATAATTACTATAATAATATCACAGAATTAATTTGGTGATAGTTCATCTCGTACACGCTTTGTTAAAAAATTACCTAAACATGGGTATGTATTCATCGGCACGTAGATTATGTAGCATAACTTCAGTCCCAACTGTAAAGTTGCATGTTTTAATACTCTTTGACTTCGGTTGACCAAATCTGTCCAGCATTTTCACTGCTAAAAATTACAAACATGTTAAAAAAAAAAATAATATGAAAGCATGTATCGTTTACCTTTCAGGGTGAGCGCCAAATAAATATCTTAAAGATTTTTAATTTATCATAGTTTGAGATTAAGATTTCATATTTTGATAACCTTTCTCAATCCACAAGATTAATTTTAGGTTGTAGCCAATGATATCACAAACTTTGTTGTGGAGCTACTACAACCACACATCTTCTTGGTAATAAATTTACTAAAATAATCTTCGTTGGAATCAGTATGTGTGATTAAATTGTTTTGAGCGGTTAATTTCGCTAAATGGTGCAAAAGGCGGTCCAATTTTCAGAATTACAATGTTTACTAAAAATAGAGTACCGGAAACTCTTCCAATACAATAATCACATGGCAAAGATTAATAATAACGTCAGTTTTCGCCGCATTATATCGGCGTTTTCAATTAATACACGTCAAACGGCACAAGTATAAGGACAAAATGCTAAAACATGTTACATTAAAAATAAATCATTTAATAAAACAAAAATACACACCAAAATCAAAAGATATGGCCACTTTACATGATGGAGGTTTTCAGTCCGATTCCCGTTTAGAGACCAAAGATCAAATTTTTCGTTTTACACGGTCACTGTTTTTCATCCATATTTCAGTTGGCAATGCTGGCACGCAACGCATGATCAAGCTGTCAGTCAGCGCTGTCACTTGTCACGATTTTATATCGCCAGCCGTTGGGAGGGATTGGTTATTTATGTCGTGAGCTGTTGGTTGTTGTTTGATTGAATTTGAACCCTCATAATGATGAATTCGTGGTGAAATGGGGCAATAGAACTTGAGACGCGTCGGTTAACCATAACTTCAATAATCGTACAGTGCTGAAATAACATCGGACGCTCAACAAGCAGCCCAAGTGAAGAAAAAATGCAATATTTGCGTCTGTTTACACAACAGAACATTGAAAGAAAATATTCAAGAGCTTCCATGTCAAACGTAAGTGTAAATATTCAACATTTTAATTCCGAGTGCTGTATTTATTAACTATAATGGAAGTTTAGAAGACAAACCAATAAACATCTATTCTGACGTTTCTGTGTATAAATAATTATGTTAGAAATACATTCTATGTACTTACATAATTTTAAACTGTTTTATAAATCTCTTTTATTTTTATTTTAGGGGGCACCTGCTACAAACCTTCAACAAAGAGATGGAAATTCAAGCAATTTCGCAGTGCCTTCACTTGCAGTGAGATTATCCGGCAAAATACTGGTCATTTAAATTATTATAATAGGTACACTTAATGAAATTGATTATTATTTTCAAAAATTTATTACAAGCATTCAAAAAGTAATGTCACGACCTACTCTAATTGAGTAATCTGAAAGTATGTTGCCCGTCGTGTGCTGATGATGCCGTGCTGATTTCCAATGGTATGGAAGATCTACAGTCTCTCATGTCTAGGATGAACAAATGTGTATGAAGAATGAGTTAAGATGAATGTAAGTAAGTCTAAAGTCACGAAAGAGAGAGTAGGAAAACGGTGCTCAATATAGTAGGTGGATGAGTTTGTATAACTCCATTAATGGAGGACTGAACACCATTGGCGCTAACAATAAACTGTTCAAAGAAGCGAAGCTAGCAGTTCACAATGGAGTGCAGGTACCTGCCCTGATGTATGGCAGAGAGGCATGGATCTGGCAGAGGAAGGATGTAAGTAGACTGAAAGCTGTAGAAAATGTAAGAAAAGTGGAGATCCGCAAAGAACGCAAGGCTGATGTAAGCGTAATGTAATGAGTAACATTAAGAAAGTATGTAAAGCGAATGAATGAGGAAAGGAGTTTAAGAAGAACATATGGCGCAAATGTGAATGGTAGAAGAGGTCGGGGATGCCTTAGGAAGACATGGCTCTACCATGAGGCAAGTAGTAGTGTGTGTCAAGACCGAGTTGTTTGGCGGTGTGTCCTCTCTGCCTACCCCTGCAGAGAAACGGTGATGGTTAGTTACTCTGCAACGCTCTTAGTCATGCCAACGCTTTTAATCTTTTTTCAGGATTCGATGGAACGTAGGCCGACAAGCCATCAGCAATGAACCATCAAAATCCTAAACCAACTGCGGCCAGACAGCCAGACAGCCACCCAACAGCATATGTACGTATTCTGCTCATCTTAATTGAATTCTTGTTGTGCATTTGAACAGCATTAACATAATAATATTATATTTAAATGTTGGGAGGCGGGTATGGGTACCGCCGCCCCGGGAACCATTTATTGGATTACCATCACCTCTGCCATAGGTCATCCCAAGTGGTTCGCCACGTTTGGTGATTTAGCAGGGGAGTTCGGGTTCACGGGGTGAGGTTTGTTCGGATCTTGGCGGCAGATGCATCTGCCCACCAAATGGATGGCAGGCCGGATCGGGAGAGACGGTTGAGGAAGACCTGTAGACCTCTCCAGCTAGACTCTCGGAGCATTGCCTTGCCATTGATTCATACGTTCATCACACTGACACCCCTCATATCTTTTTCCTTCCCACTACTTCCTCATCTTCGTTTCTCTAAAATGACTTTTCACACAGCATCCCCACAGATGACACAAGCCCTGAGGGGAATTATTTTCCTCCTTGACAGGGCCTCCTGTGCAGAGCTAATGTAAAAAAAAATATATATATATACATAAGCTCCATCCACAAGCAAATGCTTTTAATGGAAGACCAGTACTACTTTATATTTACCATTTTTGAGATAAACAAATAAAAATAAAATAAATAAATATTTTTTTTTTTTTTTTTTAATTTATTTATTTATTTTATAAATCAACAATCCAGTCCCGCTAAGCCAATTGCAATTGGCTTGACAGCAGGTGCTTATAATTCCTTACAAATATATTTAAAGTTATAGTTTACATCTTTTATCTACAGTTAAACATTTTTTCATAGATTTTATCAAGTATCAAGTATCAAAATAAATATTCTTTTTCCAATAACCAATTTTTCACCATATATTTAACCTTATTCATAGAATTATGTTGCTTTATATTGTCAGGTAATAAATTAAATATCTTCGGTATGTTGTATTCAAACGTTCTCTGTCCGTACTTATTATTGAATTTCGGAACTATTAACCCGTCGTTACGCGTGAATCTAGTGCTATATTTATGATCTAGTTTCTCTTTATGCTGCGGGGTAAATATATGCTGAATTATAATTTTATACCATAGTATTGCCTTCACAGGTAAAATTTTTGCACTCTGAAACAGCAACGGAGTATTGTGTCTTTGTTTGAAAATGTTAGGGACAACTAATAATTTTACAATTGCGTTTTGTGCAACTTGTACCTGTTTCAGGTTGGTTACAGTAGTATTTCCCCATATTGTTAACCCATATCTTATTATTGATTCTGCTAGTGACATATAAATTATTTTAAGTGTATCAATTGATAGGAAAAAATTTAATGTGTACATTCTGCTAGCAATTGATCTGAGTTATATATATTAATATATATATTAAAACAATTTAAAACTTTTTTCCACTTAATTTATTTCTGACTGTAAACGGTTTTAGTCTTTTAAGGCCACCTTCAACTATGGTTTATACACTTAACATTATACTACCACAATCCGGGGTTGATGAAATTTTTGTAATTTATTAACAATTTGTAATCTTTTTTTAGGAATCAGGCGGAACGTAGATTATCAGAAGCCATATATCGTCCTAGACCAGCTGTGGCTAAAACCAGCAGCGTAAAGATTCTGGTAATTTTAATTGAATTCTTATTATGCATTTACACAGTATTATCACAATCTGAGGTATGCCCTGATGCAACACTTGTTGGAAATAGTAAAAATATTAATCTTTTTTTTAGGTTTCGGCGAACTTTGATTATCAGATCACGTAGAACAACATAATCGTAGACCATCTATAGCTGATCGGGTGCTAAGCACCCCATCATTTCCACGTCAGTAGGTTCTCTTACTACAGAATGTAACAAACACAACTTTTGCAACATTTGTTGAGAGTATCTTGAATGAAATTGAAAAAGATTGATACTTGGTATTGGAAACAAGAAGCAAAGTGTTCCAAGTTTTCACTGAGGGAGGCCCTTTGAAATTTTTAGAAAAACAATAATAATTTTATTTATTTTTGTACATTTATGTATCTTTATAAATTGGTAATTAATATAGTCTGAGTCGTTATGAACTTTTTCTTTTATTTTTTTACAATACAAATAACATTCACAATACTGCAATTCATGACAATATCCTGTATCAATGCAACAACTTTACTGAAGGACGCATAGTAACAAAACTGTATTTGGATTTCAATCAGATTCCACAGAGCCATTTATCATCCCCAAAGGAACTTTAAAACATACTTTATCTAATCTAAAACTTATTAATTTATTAACACCCTATTGCGCTTTTACAAGGAATTCTACATTTATGTAGTTACAGTAAGTAAGTATAATAACAGTATATCAAGTATGAAAAGATACACATAGCAGTGATGCACATTGCGTAACAGCAAAGCACATAAGTACCTGTAATAAAACTCAAACAAATAAGAAAAATAGTTAAACTGTGATGGGTATTGATTTTAAATAATAAGATCTGAATTAGTAAATACAAAGTATAACAGATAAAAGCAAGTTGACAGGAACTTAAATGCCTATAATGTTTCATTGAAGAAGAAGATAACACTTATAATCTAAATGAAAATATGAAAGAGAACAAGTAGACGAGAGGTCTGGGTTCGAGTCCCAGTTGCGACCATTGTCTTTTTCTGTGTCTTGTTCTCTTTCATATTTTCATTTAGATTATAAGTGTTATCTTCTTCTTCAAAGATATATTACGTTGATGGGAATAACCTTCAAAAGTTATAAAAAGAGAGTTTTTCTTATAAAAAATTGAATATTCATTTAGACTTTCATAAAGTCAATAGTTCCATATGAATAAATTCGGATACAGTTGTCCGAGACGCTATTCAGGTAACAAACCAATTCTTAGAATGATTGTTCCAATAAAAAGAGTAGTTGCCCATAATATGGAAAAAAAAAAACTAGTTGAAGATAATATTGTTGATTCTAAATATTTGAAATATGAGATTGACAAATATGACGGTTTGACAGAAGGTGGCAGTAGCGAAATTGGTTAAACGCGCACGTCCCGGTTAGACGAGAGGTCTGGGTTCGAGTCCCAGTTGCGACCATTGTCTTTTTCTGTGTCTTGTTCTCTTTCATATTTTCATTTAGATTATAAGTGTTATTTTCTTCTTCAATGATAAATTACGTTGATGGGAATAACCTTCAAAAGTTATAAAAAGAGAGTTTTTCTTATAAAAAATTGCCTATAATGTTATTCATGTGTGGTAAAAACCAATTAAAAACAAAAATAAGGATATATTAAATACTGACTCGTAACATACATAAGTAATGTAACATAATATGAGTCAAGATTTAAAAACTGGAGAAAACTAATGAAGTTACCTAATAATTGGCACTTTCGATTGGAATTACTTGCTTTTCGGAGATTAGCAAATTAAATTACCCAACGAAAATGTCTGTAATATAAAATAAATGTATAAAAAAAGGTTACAATTTTTTTTCTAATGTGCTAAATTTCAAAAATAAGTAAGTCAAATTTAAATTTTACTTGCAAGATTTTAACTAAACTATTGGTCGCCCAATGGTCAAAATTCGGCCATAATTGTAATGTTTTTTTTTATTGATTTAATGTATTTTTTATGCATAATTTAAAAAAAATATTAGCATTCTGCACTCCTCTATATAAACAAAAGTGTGCGAAATTTCATACTCCTCCGTCCGCGCAATTTTTGTAAAAATGGGTACAAAGTTTTTGCTTCACATATTGATATACTGATAAACATGAACACTTAATACATACAAATGTGAACTGAATAAAAAGCCTGTAAAATTACATCAACTTCTTAAAGTAGGGGGGGGGCCTCATTCAGCTTTGCCGCCCCGGGCCTCTGACGGGCTTAGTCCGCCACTGATGCTTACCATCTAGAGATCTAGAGCAACCAGACAATTTGGGAAATTCCATTTTCTTGAAATTGTTTGGCAATCTCCAACCACTCCTCTTCAGTCGAAGGTATCTGAAATGATAAATTATATTTATAACATTAATTATACACATAATATATACACCCGCAGGGGCGTGCACTCCATATAGGCACATAAGCACTGCCTACCCTACCGTATTTGTAAAACATAAGCATGTTAATAATATTATAATTTATTAAATTATTGCTAAAAATAAATACACACTTTCAAGAAGCTGAGCAACTGAAACAACGCGAGCGCCACCAAACGGCATACTACAAACATGACATAAACTGTAACTGGAAACTTCACGCGCGCCATCCGACTGCCTCACTAAAATGCGGCCTAAGCAGGAATTATTTCTGCGTAGAGCTAACTTCATACAAGATATGAATATCAATGTTTACGAAACGCACAGAGCATACAGTTGGAATGTCGTTTTCAATTTGCTATGAGTTTTTTTTTGTTAGTATTAGGCAGTGCTTTCTGGAACAAAATTACCACATGGCAATCAGTGTCGACAGTGATACCTGTTATCTATTTCTATCAAATAGTTGTCTTTCATAAATGCAAATTGTCTCTTCAAAAACGTTTGTCGTACTTTCATTGTGAATTATCTGATAAAATAAAGACATTTTAATCTGTGAAACTTGTCGTAGTGAAGGAAATAATGTGTGTTTAAGTAACCTAAAAAACAATGGTTGTTCCGTTATCTTTTATCGTAATATCTTTAATCATAATTTATTCGTGTTATAATTAATATGAATATATATATATATATATATATTATAATAATATTCATACTTTTATCATAGGTTTTTCTACTGCCTACCCTGATCAAAAACTCTGTGCACGCCACTGTACACCCGATATAGTTTTAAATGACAAAATTAAAAAAAATAACATATCATTGATGTCGCTATTCCAAATTCCTGTAATATTAAAAAATCTGTTTCTGAAAATATTGGAAAATATACTGATTTAGGAAATGAGATTAAAAGAATTTGGCATTCTCAGACTATAAAAATATTACCATTTGTTATTTCGGCTACTGGCATTATACCTAGTTATCTCATTCAAAATGTAGGCTTATTAGATTTGTCAAAGAATCTATATATAAAAATGCAAAAATCAGTCATATTAAGTACATGTAGGGTTACGAAAGATTTTTTAAATATTTATATTGAGGGATCAGTAGGATTATCAGTCCAGTTAGGAGTTCTATAGAGCCGAACCCTCTGATATGAAAATATCTGGAGTCGGTGAATTATTTTCCCATTTGGTTTCTGGTAGGTTGACATGTTGTTCTTGTATTGTTTTGTATTTATTATACTTATATAGTGCAATTGCATAGCGTGGATTGACTAGATGATCATTTGTGAAAAAGTGTGTGGGAAGGGTTAAGTTTTTCCTGTGGGGAAGATTTAACCCGGACATAAAGTCAAAAGAACAATAAGTAAAATAATAGAATGCGTATTAACCATAATAAAGACAAATTTTACCTACAATCTTCCTTCAAAACAGCGTATACACTCCGGAACAATTTTGCTTGTGGTGGATTCATGTATTCTGGTGGCGTACATCAGGCTTCTATATGTTTCTCCTGTTGCCAAACATTGTAATGTTACAGCTAATCTGAAAATAATAAGAATGGGCACCTGCCATAAATGGGCCAGGGAAATATACCTACATACTTTTCAAACGATAGTTTGAGAATATTGAGAGACACAATTATGACAACGACAATAAATAATATGCATTTGTGGGTACCTGTGCCTTGGCAATTGCACGTCTCATCATGGTATCTTGACGATTTATTAAAGGGGAAACCATCGCCAACAGGTTTTGCAACTGCGCCTCTGGCATTCTCAAATAATTTTTGAATAACTCCGTATCTTGAAAGCGAAGTTCGTTGTCCAACACGTCCAGGGTGCCGTGCTGCTCATGACGGCAGCTCACCATCCACCATCTCCGATCTACTCTGCGACTCATCCCGTTTCTATTCATTATAACTTATAAAAGCGTTAATACGAAGCGTCAATAGCTACAATACGAACAAACGACAACAGAAGACGAGAGAAGACGTCAGATGTCAAAAATACCGCCAACTTTAAAACCAAAATTTTTCGAAAGTCGGCACCATAAATACACCAAACCACCCATGTCGGCACTACCAACCATTGGTTTGTCTATAGCCACCGTCGTTGGTAGTTGGTAGCGCCGTTTTTGGATTGTACCATGAAAAAACAACAAGTTGTACCAACCAACAACGTGGTTGGTGCTACTTGTTTTCAGTTTTCATAGTTGCCATAGAGAAAAAATAATAATATTTTGGGACCGTCAATAAAATGGCAACACCTTTTAAAAATGTCAACTGTCAACAACTGTCAACCGCTGACACCAAAATATGAAAATATTGTGAAAGCAAATGACTGGTTTATTTATGGAAAGCAACAACAGGAAAATTCCCTTTAACAGAGGTAATAGTGGGCAGTGCTATAGAAATCATAGTATTCTGTCACAATACTCAAGAGCAATCAATGGACTTATCGTCATCCTGCAACAGTAGTAAGTAAATATATGTTTTTGTAATATCTATAGAGTAATCGCTTTATGTTGCAGGTATACGTGCCATCCATTTGTTACCTTGAAAAGTTTGCATTCCTGAGGGACCACATTAAATTTAAGGCGACGACCTCCAACATAGAGATGGAAATTGAGTCAAATTTGCAGTGCCTGATTTACAATGGCAGTGAGATTATCTGGGAATTTAAATTATTATTATATATTTAATGAACATGAATGAAGTACATGCATTTAAACAGTATTATCACGATCTACTCTAGGCTGAGTTGGTTAAACAGTATTGTCAAGATCTGCTCTAATTGAGTAATCTGAAAGTATGTTGCCCGTCGTATGCTGATGATGCCGTGCTGATTTTTAATGGTATGGAAGATCTACAGTGTCTCGTGTCTAGGATGAACAAATATGTATGAAAAATGAGTTAACGATGAATGTAAGTAAGTTTAAAGTTGAAAGAGAGAGAATGAAAACAGTGCTCAATGTAGTAGGTGGATGAGTTTGTATATCTTGGAAGTATGTTTACGAGAGGTGGGTAAATGCAGATAACTCCATTAATGGAGGACTGAACACCGTTGGTGCTAACAATAAATCGTTCAAAGTCAAAGAAGCGAAGCTAGCAGTTCACAATGGAGTGCTGGTACCTGCCCTGATGTATGGCAGAGAGACATGGAACTGGCAGAGGAAGGATGTAAGTAGACTGAAAGCTGTGGAAATGAGATCCCTGGGAATGTAAGAAAAGTGGAGATCCGCAAAGAATGCAAGGCTGATGTAAGCGTAATGTAATGAGTAACATTAAGAAAGTATGTAAAGCGAATGAATGAGGAAAGGAGTTTAAGAAGAATATATGGCGCAAATGTGAATGGTAGAAGTGGTCGGGGATGCCCGAGAAAGACATGGCTCTACCATGAGGCAAGTAGTGTGTATCAAGACCGAGTTGTTTGGCGGTCCGTCCTCTCTGCCTACCCCTGCAGAGAAACGGTGATGGTTAGTTACTCTGCAACTCTCTTAGTCATGTCACCGCTTTTAATCTTTTTTCAGGATTCGATGGAACATAAGCCAACAGCAATGGACCATCACAATCCTAAACCAACTGCGGCCAGAAAGCCACACAGCCACACAACAACATATGTACGTATTCTGCTCATTTTAATTGAATTTTTGTTGTGCATTTGAACAGCATTATCACAATAATATTATATTTAAATGTTGTGATGCGGGTATGGGTACCGCCGCCCCGGGAACCATTTATTGGATTACCATCACCTCTGCCATAGGTCATTCCAAGTGGATCGCTATGTTTGGTGACTTAGCAAGGGTGCTCGGATTCATGGGGTGAGGTTTGTTCGGATCTTGGCGGCAGATGCGTCTGCCAACCAACTGCATAGCTGGCCCGATCAGGAGAGACTGGTTGAGGAAGTCCTGTAGGCCTCTCCAGCTAGACTCTGGGAGCATTGCCTTGCCTGCAGTGGGAGGGATTTATTCATACGTTCGTCACACTGACACTCTTCATACCTTTTTCCTTCCCACTACTTCCTCGCTTCCCACTACTTCCTCGCCTTCGTTTCCCTAAAAAGACTCTCCACACAGCATCCCCACAGATGACGCAGGCCCTGAGGGAAATAATTTTTTTCCTTAACAGGGACTCCTGTGCACAACTAATGTAAAAAAAAAAAATATATATTTAATAAAACATCTTAAAACTTTTTTCCACTTAATTTATTTCTCACTGTAAACCTTTTATACATACATAGTATTATCACTATCCGGGGTTGATGAAATTTTTGTAATTTATTAACAATTTGTAATCTTTTTTTAGGAATCAGGCGGAACGTAGATTATCAGAAGCCATATATCATCCTAGACCAGCTGTGGCTAAAACCAGCAGCGTAAAGATTCTGGTAATTTTAATTGAATTCTTATTATGCATTTACACAGTATTATCACAATCTGAGGTATGCCTGATGCAACACTTGTTGGAAATAGTAAAAATATTAATCTTTTTTTTAGGTTTCGGCGAACTTTGATTATCAGATCACGTAGAACAACATAATCGTAGACCATCTATAGCTGATCGGGTGCTAAGCACCCCATCATTTCCACGTCAGTAGGTTCTCTTACTACAGAATGTAACAAACACAACTTTTGCAACATTTGTTGAGAGTATCTTGAATGAAATTGAAAAAGATTGATACTTGGCATTGGAAACAAGAAGCAAAGTGTTCCAAGTTTTCACTGAGGGAGGCCCTTTGAAATTTTTAGAAAAACAATAACAATTTTATTTATTTTTGTACATTTATGTATCTTTATAAATTGGTAATTAATATAGTCTGAGTCGTTATGAACTTTTTCTTTTATTTTTTTACAATACAAATAACATTCACAATACTGCAATTCATGACAATATCCTGTATCAATGCAACAACTTTACTGAAGGACGCATAGTAACAATACTGTATTTGGAGTTCAATCCACAAAGTTTCCATAGCGATATTTATCACCCTCAAAGGAACTTTAAAGCATACTTTATCTAACCTAAAACTTTTAATTTATTAACACCTTATTGCGCTTTTACAAGGAATTCTACATTTATGGAGTTACAGTATGTGAGTATAAAAACAGTATATCAAGTATGAGAAAATTTATATAGCAGTGACATACATAGCGTAACAGCAAAACATATAAGTACCTGTAATAAAACTC
This sequence comes from Glyphotaelius pellucidus, assembly GCA_936435175.1. Taxonomy (NCBI): domain Eukaryota; kingdom Metazoa; phylum Arthropoda; class Insecta; order Trichoptera; family Limnephilidae; genus Glyphotaelius; species Glyphotaelius pellucidus. Next base: position 37,689,435 of record OW386543.1, read on the forward strand.
ATACAAATAAGAAAAATACTAAAGCTGTGATGGATATTGATTTTATATAATAAGATCTGAACTAGTTAATACAAAGTAAGATAAAAGCAAGTTTACAGGAACTTATATGCCTACAACGTTATACATATATGGTAAAAACCAAATAAAAACAAAAATAAGGATATATCGATTTTTAACATACATCGAAATGTAATATAATATGAGGCAAGATTTAAAAACAGTAGAAAAGTAATGAATTTATCTAATAATTGACACATTCGATTGGAATTATTTGCTTTTCGGAGATTAGCAAATTAAATTACCCAATGAAAATGTCTGTGTATTATAAAATAAATGTATAAAAAAAGGTTATAATTTTTTTTTTTATTAGGTGCTAAATTTTAAAAATATATAGTTCAATAGGTACCCTGGGTGGTAAACTCGTTCATTTCAGAAAAGTATTTATTAAAACTTTGTTTCACCACTAATAAGAAATCTCTTGGAATTAGGGCTTTTACAATTATACATAAAACAATACAATATATTCATGAAAATAACGAGAAAGAAAGAGAATTTTAAAAATTTTATCAGCCTTTTTATCGAAGCTCTTTTGCACACACAGAGTTAAACAATTACTCTATATAAATCAGCTCTATTCAATGACAAAAAACGTAAAGAAGCCAGCTTTTATTGTTGAACTAAAACCATAATATGCCCAACTCATTAATTTCCAGTACATAAATATTACTAATGGAATAATGAAAAATTATTGGATTAATTATTCGGAAAAAACCTCATAATTTGACTTGGTTTACGGTGGGTTGTATGTAGTTATTATCTTGACACCGCGTAAAAAGTATGAACAAGTTATTTGACAATATACGGCAAGCATTAACATTTCTTATTGTGTTGAATAATTTTAGAACATTTGTAAACATTAGGACATGAACATTATTGAAAATATACAAAACATTATGAACATATGAAAAAAATTCATTGCTATGAGTATGCCACTCATAGCAATGAATTTTTTTTTATTTTTTTGATACATCGAATAGGTACATACATAATAATATAAAAAAGTAGCAAAAAAAGATCCCACAAAAGCGAAGCCTGTGCTTGGGTATTATATTATGTTTATATTAGACAGTGGCAGTTAAAATAGAATTTTAAAATATCTGTACATAGTAAATATAATGATCAAGATGATTTAAAAGAATTACAGGATTCTACATTTTACAGGAGTTACTGAGAATTTTTCTTAAAATTAGTATACACCCATATAAGTACATACACTTGTTCATATTTACATGTATATATATTACCTCGTTTTAAATATAAATATACAGGAAGACATGTAATATTTTAGGAAGTTATAAACAGATGGTACAAATTATAGAAAAAATTTACTCACTTCCAAATTATTTTTTACCCAGCTTTTAACATTTTTCTTATATACATTCAGATTTTGACTCGTGTTGATGGAATTGAACAATTTTGGGGCAATACAGGTGATTTATATGGTGATATGCCATCAATGTTAACAGCAATCAAGCATTTGTCTTCAGGGCCAAAATATGTGATAGCTCTTATTAGTTATTATATTAATAAGTGAAGCAAAAACTTTGTACCCCCATTTTACAAAAATTGCGCAGATAGAGGAGTATGAAATTTCGCACCATTATAGTTTATATAGAGAAGGAGTGCAGAATGCTAATAATTTTTTTAAATTATGCATAAAAAATACATTAAATTTCAATTAATTATGGTTGAATTTAGACCGCTGGGCGACCACTAGTTATATCAATTAGGCCAACAATTGAGCATTGTTTTAATGGAATTTAGTAGAGGCTAGTTATAAATTTTTGTATTTAGACATAGGCACCAATTTTCGTTATTTGTTTTTGGGGTGTTATGCCGTGTTGCGTTACCTCCTTCTTTAGCCAATGTTTCGGACAGCGTTAAGTAAGGAGGTAGGGCAACACGGCATAACACCCCAAAAACATATAACGAAAATACCTTTGGCCGTTAAAATCTAAAAACTTATTATTGGCACCAATGGTCACAATGTCGCAATAGTGGGGTATACCATCAATGTTCACTGAATCATGCTATAACAAATGGTGCATTAAACATTCCACAGACAGGTGTGTTCACCTGGAAGTGAATCCTGCCCTGTGCCGTTTGTAATAGCTGCAGATGAGACATTTTTCCTTGTCTAATAATATTATGAAACCATACGTGCAAAATAATGATCCCTGAAAAGTGCATTTTCTTTTGTCGTCTAAGCAGGGTACAATGCATGGTTGAAAATGCCTTTAGAATTTTGGCAAACAAACTCAGTATGGATAAAGTTTAATCCATTTCGTTTGTGCTTCACAGAAGATAAAATAGCAGGAAATTGATGGAGCGAGATCACCAACCTTAGTTGTTATTCAACGTCATATTGCCAGGGAACAGCTCCGGCATCGCTCATAAAGTAATCTTTGAAAAGATCCCGGAAGTGTGAAGCACTTGCTGGAGGTCTGTTTCCTGCCTGGCGTTCAACAATTGATCCTAAGGTTGGTGCTCTTGCTCTGTCGATTTCCACGCATTCTGCTATTTTCTCCTCAAGTAGAAAATTGTGAAGCGCACACACTGTCAACGTAATGCATTCAACTTTATCCACGCCGAGGTTGATTGGAGCTAGGAGAATTCTAAATTTGTTGGCCAAAATCCCAAAGGCATTTTCAACCACACGTCTTGCCCTGCTTAGACGGTAATTGAAAATACGTTTTTCAGGGGTCAAACCCTTCTGCGCGTATGGTTTCATAATATTGTCAGATAAGGGAAATGCATCATCTGCAACTATTACAAAAGGCATAGGGCAAGCTTCACTTCCAGGTAAACACCTGTCATGAGGAATATTCAATGTGCCATTTGTTATAGCACGATTCAACGAGCTTTGACGGTATACCCCTCCATCGTTATTGCGACCATTGGCGCCAACATCTAGATATAAAAATTTGTAATTGGCATCTACTAATGCCATTAAAACAACACTGTGTTGGCCTTTATAATTGAAATAATAAGATCCATCGCATCTTTTGGCCCTAAAGACAATATGCTTACCATCTAGTGCACCCAAACAATTTGGAAAATTCCATTTTTTGTTAAATTGTTCCGCAATCTCCAACCATTCATCTTCAGTCGAAGGTATCTGAAATGTTAAATAATATTCATAACATTAATTTTACACATAATATTATAGAATGAATATTAACTATAATAATGACAAATTTTACCTTTAAGTAATCTTCCTTTAAAACGGCATACAACGCAGCACACACTTCGGGAACAATTTTACTAATAGTAGATTCATGAATCCTGGTGGCGTACATAAGGCTCCTATACGTTTCTCCTGTTGCCAAGTAACGTAATGTTAGAGCTAATCTGAAAATAATAAGAATGGGTAAGTACCTTTCATAAATGGGCCAAGGAAATAAATATATACAGTACAATATCACTAAGCCAGCACTTCAATAGATACCAATATGTCCAATAATCCGGCACCCTCCGCCCGCGCTTCCCGCAATACCTGCATAACACGGGCAGAAAAAAACGGCATATCAAATAAAGATATTATAATTCTTCGAAAAATGCGAGAAAAGGTTTTGCAAGGACTACAAGTTGCACAAAAGCAGACCTCAATCAAGGAGTATTTTAAAACTATGTAATTTCGAGAATGTTACAGTTAATAAAACCTGTCAAACAAGGACACAAATATGTACATACATTATATTCTCTTTATGAAATGCTTTGTTTTTTTTATTATCATTTTTTTCTCTATATAATCCAGTAATCCAAACATTCCAATAATCCGGCACCCTCTGGTTTTTAATAGTGCCGGATTAGTGAGATTGTACTGTATTTATACTTTTCAAGCAATAGATGCTTCTCTGGTTTGAGAATGTTGAGAGGCACAATTATGACAATGACAATAAATAATATACAGATTTTATAGGTACCTGTGCCTTGGCGAAATTGCCTTTCTCATCACGGTATCTTGGCGATTGATTCGAGGAGAAACCATCGCCAATAGTTTCTGAAATTGCGCCTCTGGCATTCTCACATAATTTCTGAAATACACCGGATCTGTATTACGAAGTTCATTGTTTCCAGGATATTTAGCGCGCCGTGTTCGTGATAACGGAGAAGCCACGATTCTCTCCACAACTTCCTATCTATTCTGCGAGTCATTCGCCTTTCTTAAATCACCGCAGCGCAAACTGCCGCCGATGCCAAAGCAATAGCTTTCAAAATCCCGTGTCTATCCGTCCATTATCCGCCTTATATAAATGTAGACGAACATGACAGATGTCAAAAATGCCGCTATTACCAACCGTATCGTAACCACTACCAACCGAAAATAGAGCACAAGCCGTTTTTCAACCCGATTCCACAATCGGACTGAAAACCTCCATCATGTAAAGTGGCCATAAGATAACGGTTTACAGCGCAGTTCACTGTGAGACTTTTTTGCGCGGTAGTCTGAAGTGGCGCGGGGCACGTCCCGCTCCGAACTCTACGTGTGGGGGGTACTATTGTGATGTTTCTTTTGGAGACATGACCAGTATTGCCAGTTATTAAAGTTAGATTTCTACTCTTCGTGATGCAAAAAGTTGGTTAATTATATCCATTAATCAGTGTCAAGAAAATGTTTCGATAGTTGGGGACAATTTTTAAAATGTTGATTCTTAGTTTATTTAACGTCAATATATATAAATCTAATTGAGATTTAAACATTGCTTTATATTAAATATTTAAACATTGCTTTATATTTTTTTTCTTTGTCATTTAATAAGTTGAGTAGGTAAAAATACTAAACCAATATTTTTTAACATAATGGAACTTAATTGGTCTACAACATATGAATTTTATTGTTATAATCATTTTTCTGTATGACTGTTTGTTTCCTCAATAAAAAGAAATAAAAAAATAAAAAATAAATTAAAGGTTACAAAAAACTAGTAAGTTTCATACAAAAATTCTGATTTAAAAAATATGTTTCCAATGTCGTCCATATAGGGGACAAAAAAAATGTATGGCGATTTTTTATCACTATATCTTCACATTCAACTTATGCGAAGACTTTTATCGCAATTCATTGATTTTTATTAAGAATAACATGCAAATATGTTTAGAATAGTGTGAAAAATGTTTTATTTTAGTCTTTTTTTTTTAATTTTTTTATTTCTTTTCTTTTTATTATTTTTTTTTTATTATTTATTAAAATTACAGAGAACATTTTGTACAAGAATTAGAGTAGACCCACAAAGCTGTCATATGGCAGCTTGTCTGTAGGTTCTAACAATTTAAACATTCTTAATATAATATCTAAGAAAATATTTGTAAATACATTTATAGTTTCAAGGAAACATTAGAATAGATCACATAGTAGTATTAGATAATTTAACTTACAACTATAAATATATAAGATGTTTCAATATCCTATGTCGGAACCATATTTTTTTTAAAGATTCTTTTCGAGGACAAACATTAAGGCGTATAAGTACAAATAATTTGAAAACGACCCATATACATAATATAAGAATAAAAAATAGGTTAAAACCCAATAACCAATATTGAAGCAAAAATAATGACATTTAAAAAAACAATCAATGCGGTTTGCCGATAAATTGCATAGCTAGTAGAAAAAAGGTAACATAAAAAATAAGGTTGCATAAGGGTAACACATACGGTGTGCCAGGCATAGTTGGAGAAAAAAATTAATGGAAAAAGACTAGTAATTTAAATGAGACAAAAAATGGTTAGTTGAAGAGAAGAACTTTACAACATGTATAAAGAATCATTAACGAAATAGGCATACATACAGGTGATGTAAAATTTTATCTTTAGACGTCGTATGCCTTTTAGCAATATCCCTATCCAAGAGTGCCTTAAAATCATTGAAGATAAATCTAACATAAACCCAATTATTATAAAAGACTTATTTGACCTTTTTAAAATATGCGTGGAAACCAACTTTTTTTTTTTTTTACATTAACTCCACACAGGAGGCCTTGAGGAAAATAATTCCCCTCAGGGCCTATGTCATCTGGGATGCTGTGTGGAGGGTCTTTTTGAGGAGAGGAAGGAATGAACATTGGTCTTGAAGAGACCCATGTTGTAGGAGGGAGGAAACACAGATGCCGGCAAATCGTTCCATAGCCGAGCTGTTGAACTCAAGAACGAGTCGAAAAAACTACCCGTTCTCATGTGACAAATGTCAACCGTGTACATATGTTGGGCGCGCGTTTGGCGTGTCTCCCGACTATGCACCGGTGCCGAAGGGATCAATGACGCTAGTTCCTCAGAGCATCTTCCATTGAAATACCGGTAGAACATGGATAGCATTCCCACCCGACGCCTGTGCTCTAAAGATTGCAACCCGTTCGTTAAGATGGGAGAATCTATCAAACGGACCGCCCGTTTCTGCACAGAGTCGAGGGTATTTTTCAAGTATTTTGGAGCTCCAGACCAGAGGTGGCTGCCAAATTCAACCGTGGGGCGCACTTGCGATTTGTACAGGGTAAGCAGTTGTGTTTTATTCAAGTATCTGCGGGCCCTGTACAGTACGCCCAGTTTTTGAGAAGCTAACTTAAGCGGCTTCGATGGAGTCCCCATACCTGAGCTGGTCACTTATAGTTTTTCTTATTTTTTTTTTTTATTAGTATCTATAGCAAAATTTGTACATAATGTATTTATAAATTGTATTATATTAAGGTATTATAAAGTTGTTTTTTTTTCACAGTCCTCCTCACTAGGGTTCCCTGTTCTGAGGCGGCCTGTAGTTTTTCCACATTTGTATTTAGTATCCAGTTGTCTTTACATGGTCTTCAGTATGTTTGATAGTTCATTTTCACTTTGTTCTCTCAACCATATTTTTACTTTTGCTTTAAATTTATTTATTTCTGTTATTTTTTTTGTTTGAGTTGGTAGAGCGTTGTATAGTTTTGTCGCATTGAATTTCATATTTCTTTGTCCAAAAGATGTTTTCAAACTGGCTGTAGCTAGAGTATTTTGGTTTATTGCCCTGGTTGTGTATCTATGTTGGTCAGTGGAGTATTCTGATATGTTTTTTTTAATTTTAAATAAAATATTTTTTGCATAAAGTTTTTGTATATTGTAGACTTGAATGCTTTGAAACAATTCTTCTGTCGGAGTTCTAACCGGTAATTTCAAAATTGTCTTTAGTACTCCTTTTTGGGCTATATTGAGCCGGTCCATGTGAGTGCTCAAGGCAGATCCCCATCCAGTTATCCCGTACTCTATTTCTGATTGACATAAAGCGTAGTACACTTTCTTAATGTCGTTTATGTTGAAGATGTTACGGATGGCTCTAAAGAAGTAAATGTACCTGGTGAGTTTTTTTGTGATTGCTTCAATGTGTCCGTTCCATCGGAGATTATCATAAATTTCAATACCAAGATATTTGATACTTTTGGAGTGTGCTATGGTAGGACAGTGGCATGATGAGCCTTGATTTTGATAGTTTTCTTGGCATGTATGTAATTTGAGATTAAAGTCATCTTCTGGCTGTCCTCTGGCTGTTATAGAAAATGTCAGATATTTTGTTTTATTGACATTAAGTGTAAGGGAATTTCTCTTAAGCCAGTTTTGCAGTAGACCAAGTCCATGTTCCGCTTCTTTGTAGGTACTTCTCCAATCTTTTTCGTTGAATACAATTACTGTATCGTCAGCAAAGCTTATGATTTTTCCTCTCGTTCCTATGCTACCGATATCATTTATGTATATTAGAAATAATATCGGTCCTAGTACGCTTCCTTGCGGTACTCCATGGTTGATTAGGAAAGGTTTGCTTTTTTTCTTGTTAATTTGAACGCTCTGTGTACGCTCCATCATATAGCTTTTTAATAAGTTTAGTGTTCTATTTGACATACCAATTTTTGAAAGTTTTGCAAAAAGGATTTTGTGATCTATTGTATCAAATGCCTTTTGTAAGTCTATGAAGATTGCCAGTGTTTTTCTCCTCTGTCTAAACTTTCTGTCTAAACTTCCTAAACTGTCTAAACTTCCTAAACTCTGTCTAAACTTCCTTTTCTCCTCTGTCTACACCAAGCACATCAATGGAAGGTCTGTTCGGAAGATTGCTTCCGTTGAAGGAGACTAGATTTTCATTTCGATCCCTTTTAGACGTAATCAGACATGATTGGGTCTTTGAAACATTGAATTCGACGAGGTTATTCTTACCCCAAGAGAAAACACTCTCGAGGTAACCATCCATTCTTTGCTTCAAAGCCCTCCGAGCCGTTGGAGTTTGTGTGCCCTTTGGGGGCTTGTCAAACGAAAAGCTGTCATGGACTGTACTGTCATCCGCGTAACAATGAATTGGTGCACATGACAAAGGGTCGTTGAGGTGCAACAAAAACAAAGTCGGGGACAGAACCGATCCCTGTGGGACGCCAGCATTTATTGGATGCGAGGAAGAGGTGAAACCATCAGCAACCGTCTGAATTGACCTCTCCCTCAAAAAGTCGGCAATCCACGTACACAAGGATACGGGAAGTCCGTAAGATGGCAGTTTGTTGACAAGTCCTCGATGCCAAACCCGGTCAAAGGCCTTGGAAATGTCCAGTGCGACCGTTTGGGTCTCACCGAAACGTTCCAGGCACCGCCCCCAAACATGCCCCACTACTTTAAATTTAATGATAAATTCTATCAACAAAACGATGGCTTGCCGATGGAGTCGCCTCTGAGTCCCCTTCTTGCGGAAATATTCATGGACTGTATTGAAAATCAAATTTTAAACTCAGTCTTTAGAAAACACATTATCTACTATGTACGTTATGTGGATGATATTTTGATCTGTTGGAAAGGTACCAACAGACAATTAGACCTTTTTGTCACATTTGCTAACTCCATCAACCGTAAAATCTGCTTTACGGTTGAAAGAGAATGTAAAAATAAAATTAATTTTTTAGAATTAACAATCAGTAGAGAAAATAATAAACACACATTTGAAATTTTTCGTAAACGTAAACAGACACGACCATCAATTCTAAATCTTTTCACCCATGGTCACATAAATTGTCTGCTTATCACTCAATGATACACAGACTTACTAATATTCCACTTGACAATAAAGCATACGAGAAAGAAAAAAATACAATTTTATCCATTGCAAAAAATAACGGCTTCAAGGGTAGAGACATTGATAAAATAATTAGTCATAAAAATCATAAAAATAACCTTAACTTAATTTACCCAGCAAAATAATAAAACGGAAAATAAATTTGGGTGTTTAGAATTTGTCGGACCGACATCCAATAAAATTGCTAAAGTTCCCAAAAATTGTGGATTAGATATTGCCTTCCGCACTAATAATAATTTGGGATCATCTCTCGAAAAATTCAAAAAATAAAATACCCAAACTAAAAAATAGCAGCATTTATAAACTCCAGAGTGACGAATGCGGTGCTGTTTATATTGGACTAACTGGCCGGTCCTTTAATACTAGGTTCAAAGAACGTACGCGATCATTTAAAAATAATAATAAAATACAGTCACAATTTGCTAAACATCTCCTAGATGATAATCACTCACTTAGCGACGATAATAAGCCAACTCCTTTACATATACAAAATAAAGAACATAAACTAAATCTTTTAGAACAACTAGAAATCAACAAACACTTTAATAATCCTAAAGCTATTTTTATATATGAACAGACCAATATAATTCACTCACCGTTGTAAGATATGTTCAAACCAATTTTAAAAAAATAATAATTTTACTAGAAAATAAAACCACGAGTCATCTTTTGGGAATAATTCACATCAGGAATAATGTTAAGAGTATTAACGACCTTAAACTTAATTATGCAGAAAATAAAACCATGAGTCATCATTTGGAAATGAATCATATTAGGAATAACGATTAGTGCACTTAACGACCTTCAGTCGAATTTAAACAATGTTAGTAATTGGGAAACTTTTAATAGGGTAATAACTATTAATAATTTTAGTCAGTTCACTCATAATTAAAATTAGTCATCAAAATCCTATCTAGAAATAACATAAATACCTCGTCTGTATGTGGCATGACCACAGTTTGATAATGCCTTCAGAAGGCGAAACAGCTATCACGTGTAATAATAATTCCCTAGCAGAACTTGTTTATTAATAAACTGTTTTTATAAATTGAATAATAATATTATTAAAAATATAAAAGAAATTTAAAAAAAAAGTTAAGATAGTAATCTATAAATAATAAAAAACCTCCAATCACTGGTATCATTTTACAAAACCGGCAATGGTCAAACTTTGGTTATTTTTATTGGCAGTCAGGGCATAATTGTTTGGCACATTGCAAGTACACATGTTTTTTTATCCAAATTACATTGGTAATTAGATTTGCGATTTAATTTAGGAGGACAACTAGCACAGGTTTTCCGTGTTTTTGGCCTGTTATTGAAGTTTTGTGGTTCAGGTGACAAATCAGAACCCAGAATATGCGCTAAGTTGGCTCGTGTATCGCGTGGAATGTGAGTATTATAAATTCTGCGCTGCATGTTTTGTAATACCGCGTTTTTGTCAGTATTTTTATGAATTTTCCTCTATCAATAGCTTTGGCATCCTACACCCCTTTTTGGAGGTGTGGAATTGTTCATTGCAAGTAATAACTGTAAAAATACGGAAAAACAAAATATTAAAATCACTTTAAAAAGTTATGTAAGTGGTGACATAGGGTCTGAGAGACCGCTGCCGAACTTTAAATCGATGTAACTTACAGATTTGGGACTGTGCGATGCAACTATCCTTCTCTATGGCGTGGACGCAACTAAAGTCGAAGCTACTCAGGCGTTGGAACAAAACAAGCCCGGGGAAGGGGGTGAAATGAAGTTTCACTGGTGCTGCTCGGCCTGTGAGACCGCTTGTCGCTAGTTAAAGGTTAAGTAAAATATTTGAAAAACAATATAAAGCCTAATAACGCGTTGGCACCCAATTTGTTTTATTTAAGTTTTTATTCCAACAGGACTAGGGGGATAGTGCAATCCCAGTCTGCATATTACAATGACCGTCGTGCACATTTGCACATAAATAAACCAAACTAAACCAACCACTCGCGGTGCACAATAATGTCGCGTTTATAGTGTGCCTACCGAAATTTTGAAATGTGAAAAAAATTCTGCAGTAAAAAATAACACTTATGTCTGAAATATCCCAAAGACTATGAAGTGGATTCTTTAAGTTGGCCTTTTTTTTAAACATTTGTGTCTTCTTAGGACTCTAGGAACAAATCCAAAGTAATGGCTGGTTTTAATTAAATGCTCATCAATTGCCAATTTGTCAGGGTGGCCGAGTTTACATCCTCGAAAGCGTTCTGATCGTTCGTTCTGTCTCTACAATAATATTTCACAAGACTCTTGTTTCCTCTCCAGTCTTGCAATCTTTATTCACTGGCATCAGAAGGAGAGTAGTTTTATCATTTTTTAGCTGCTTCCAATAGAAGAACAACTTCTAGTAGAGCTCATACAAAATGCACAAATCAGATTTTCTGTCGATTCCTTTTTTTTTTACATAAACTCCACACAGGAAAATAATTTCCCTCAAGGCCTATGTCATCTTTGGGGATGCTGTGTGGAGGGTTTCTTAAGGAAAGGAAGGGAAGGAGAGTTCTGGGAAGGAAAAGGGTTTAAGGGGTGGGTAGGAATCTGGGGTTCAGCGTATCCCGGTCATCCGCCTCCAAGACCTAGACAAACCTCACCCCGTGAACCCGGGCACCCCTGCTAAATCACCAAACGTAGCGAACCACTTGGGGTGACCTATGGCAGAGGTGTTGGTAATCCAATAAAGGTTCCCGGGGCGGCGGTACCCATTCCCGCCTCCCAAATTGAACTTAC
>OW386544.1:0-347803 GCA_936435175.1 Glyphotaelius pellucidus
AACCTAACCTAACCTAACCTAACCTAACCTAACCTAACCTAACCTAACCTAACCTAACCTAACCTAACCTAACCTAACCTAACCTAACCTAACCTAACCTAACCTAACCTAACCTAACCTAACCTAACCTAACCTAACCTAACCTAACCTAACCTAACCTAACCTAACCTAACCTAACCTAACCTAACCTAACCTAACCTAACCTAACCTAACCTAACCTAACCTAACCTAACCTAACCTAACCTAACCTAACCTAACCTAACCTAACCTAACCTAACCTAACCTAACCTAACCTAACCTAACCTAACCTAACCTAACCTAACCTAACCTAACCTAACCTAACCTAACCTAACCTACCCGACCCGACCCGACCCGACCCGACCCGACCCGACCCGACCCGACCCGAACAAATTGATTCCTACCCCAAATAAAGCAAAATCTAAAAGTTCCTTGTGGAAAATTGGAGCAAATGGTCTAACATTTCGATGTTGTGGGTTCAATACTTTTGTAAGACCACTTTGATCAAACTTTTTATACAGACAGAGCGCGCTGGTGTTTTGAACCTTAATTTTTACCCTGTCCACAAGATGCTCCTTTTTTTCCAAGCAGCTGGAATTTTTTTTACGTTAGCGTACAGCGTACAGCGCTCTTTCCTAAGAGCGTAAGGATGAGGTAAGAGATTCAGGATATGGATGGCTCTGCAAGATCGGATGGATAAAAGTGAATATGACAGTAATAATTCTCGACAGGTACACAAAAGGATCCTTTACCATTCGCCGGTCTGACAAGTTTTCGTCTGGGTTGTGGTTAGACCCAACAATTGAACAGAAGCTGATGCAATTCATCTTTATGAAGATGAATTCATCTTTATGCAATTCATCTTTCATCTTTTTAGGTCTTTACCTACGGATTTATTGACCCAAGAAAGAGGAATCTCCGACAGTGTGCTGGCAAGGTGGATACAGGAATCGTGTTTATATGGTGAACATATGTGAAGAACTTGGAAATTTTTGCAGCATCTCATGTCCTACTGGAGAGCAGCATCACTGTTATCTCTGAGACCTTCTCAAATCATCTGAGATATAACAGTGATGTGAAAAACTCAAAAACTGGTTTGCTCTCCATCCTCCATTTTCCAAAACTGATTTGACAAAAGTGTGCTAGATGATCAGTATCCTGATATCCAGAAATCACTACTGATTTTACTGGCAGGTCCTGAAATTAATTGCCACACGGCCTAGAGATTGGATAGTGATAAAAATTTTGTGGCAAATGTACGACAAAGTAGTAATAAAACGGAAAAACAAAGTTACTACGCTGGCATCAATCACCTCATCCATCCAACTTAACAGAATTGCAGGACAAAAACAGAAGAGTAGCTTTGGATCCGCTCATGATTTTCCATTGAGTGAGTATTGCAAAGCAATCTGAACAGGATTTACAGGATTCTACTTCAAGTAGTCATCCTGTAAATTGGCCCCGTTCCCGATGTCTCTGTTCAATGAACAGGGGATGCGCAAGGGCACAAAATTGTCTGTGCTTTGCCTTCATTCCTCTTTCCAGCCACACGTCGATAGACGCCAGCACTCACGTCGTTTTGGATGCTAGTTACTTGTTGAACAAGGTCGTGTGGCAGCGGAAGAACACAATTCTAGCACTTTTCGTGCGTATTAATACATACATCCGCAACCACTTTGGGAAGAACGTCTCCGTCGTTTTTGACGGCTACCCCGAAGATGCTACCAAAAAAACCACCAAAACAGCGAAACGACTCCGGCGCTAAGCAGATCATTCCAGCTACGAATTGACGTTCGATGAATCCACAGTTATTCAAATTGCTCAAAAGCATGTATTGGCAATGAGAATAATGAGAGACGCCTAATAACTCTTCTTTGTGACGCCTTTCTAAGGAGGGAATAGAAATTGCTGTTGCCAAAGAAGATGCGGATCGAGAGATTGTCATCATGACGGCGTTTTTAAAAAGACCAGTAGCCGATTGGGTCATCATATTGGGAGAAGACGTTGACCTGCTCGTTTTTCTCAATGGCTTAGGCGCTTAAGAGACAAACGTCTATTTTCAGAAGAGCACAAAAGGCGAAGCTTGTTGTTGTCACTGGTTGCTGTCACGATCTCCTACAACCACCAGGACCCCAGCGTTCACCCACGCGTTTACCGGGTGCGATACCACCTCAGCACCATTTGGCCAAGGAAAGACCGAAATCACCACACTCCTTGAGCAAGAGTGAACCGCGGTGGCAAATTGTGCATTAACGTTCCGGATGAGGAGCTGAAATGTTCGGACGACGAAAATGACCCGACTACAGACTGGGCGCCTCCCCAGCGTCCATCACAGCCATCAATCCACCATCTTCGTGCGAGTCCAAGGCCGGGCCATCTAAAATAAAAAGAAAGGCAAGATTTGGCAACCTGTTGGTTGGCAACAATACCTAAATGATGTAACAACATAACGTTTTGCTCTGGTAACTAGCTCAGACATTTGATCATTATCATTGAATATTTAAATAAATGCATTTTTATTACATACCTCTGTACTGTACTTTCTCCACTCTGCCTTCTTATCCGTTTGGGTCGGGATAAAGGGGGATGAATTTAAATTATAAAGATTTTAAATGAATGGAATTTATTTAGGGTTGGCTAAGTGTAAACAAAATCTTAACTATACTTAGATCTACTGTCACGATAATATTTATTTTGATTAAATAAATATTGTCTTGACCTAGTTAATCTTAAACTCACTTGGCCGCTGACGTTTTATTATGATCGCCGTAAAGATTAGTTCTTAACCGCTAGCGACTAGCGCCATCTATTTCGGGAGCGACTTTTTGAATTTTCGTCGTCTGGGGAGCCGACGTTGTTTCGACAAGTCGCCGAATTATTTAAGTTTCTTGTTAAATATGTGAGAGTATCACCTTTACGGGTTTTACCCATTTAAAGAAGAATCATGGTTTATTTTATAACCGCGAGCCGTGTTGTTTCCGTGAGTGAAACGGGATTTTTAAAAGTTTAAATGGTGGAGTCGCCATATTGTCAATGTGCCCACCTTCACTCTCGTACTTGAGTGTGGATAATCGGTGTAATCCTTTGTTTGGCGTTCATGATATTAACGTGGCCAAGGCTTTGAGAGGGGTTATCCTCGCGGAACTCGATATTTGAGGCGGATGGAGGCCCGGCGCTGATCTATGAAGGGCGCGATAAACGGCGTCTACCGAGATTTCACCGGTACGCACAACCGAGGCTTTGAGCCTTTCCTGGTTCCTATTCCCTGGTGAGGAGTCCCCTGGCCCTGGGGCCTTCCTCGGTTCCTGTCCATGGAGACCCCACGTGCTCCTGGTCGCCTATTAACAGTGATTCGCGTCAGCGTTAGAGTCAGGATAATTTAGATAAATTACGGTCCACAGGTATGCTCTCTTGCTTATGTGTTATTTTATTATTTCTTTAGGAAATGTGGAATTCTTGACCCCTTGGAGGGCAGCCATGTATACACCATACCTTTGAAATATAGGTGATATTGCACTGCTAAATTATTTCTTTTATTTATCTAAAAATGCCCCAAGATAAAGACTGTATTTCCCTTCCCACAAACTTGAGGGAGATTCCGATGCTCTACCAAGAAATTCACGTTACACTACTTATATCTACTTATATCTAAATCTAAACTAGTTGTCATATGGTTTGGGGTTGCTTCTCCATTGTTCACGCCGTTAATGTTAATTGTTCACTAAAACTACCTTCACGTCACTGGTTTCTGGTTCTCTGCGGATGTCTTAGTAAGGCCGAGGTCCTCGCTAGCAGCTCCTGCAGTTCAACAGCTCAGGCCATCCTAGCCGAGTCAAGTCTCCTCCAGTCTACGCTATCGTCTACGTGCGTTGGCCACTGCCCGCGCCAGGTCGCCGCTCTACGTCGCCGGGGCGGGGAATACACATCTCGTAAATCACTTTCTTGAACTCAATTGTCACTTCTTCATTCACCGCCCAGCATCACGCCGCTGGGCGGGAACGTCACCACTCGTCTCCTCCGTCCCCCGTCTGGATCTTAACTGTTCTTTGTACCGGCATGCCCTACGCACTCCTAGAAATCGGGACCCTACCCCGTACCTCCCTTCTTCCGTCTTGGTCCTTGCGACACAAACCTGTCAACACTTTCTTTGTCTTTGCAAGCGAGGATAATTCAAATTTATTTGTGACGAAATTTGATTCGTCACAATGATATTATATTAGTTTTCTTTTTTGTGTAAATGTAATTTGTCCTTATAGTAGGAGGTACCACGATGTTTGTACAAGCATTTTAGTATATACCTTTTAGGTATGTACCTACGTATATAAAACAATGTTTTATGATGACGTAATTCCCAATAGGTATATTATATTTTTCTTAATCAAATAATTTGCTAACAATAACAAAAATAAATAAATTGCAACTGTTTGTTGATAAATAAAACGATAAAAAGACGTGAGAAATGTTTATTTGCATTTCCCCCCAAAACCCACTGATTTTGGTTATCTGCCGTTTATGAGAGAACCGCTAGGTCTACACAGATACTCAAATGAAAGCTTATTAAATTTACTACAACTTTTTTGCATAATATTTGACGTGGAATGCGTATTTTAGAAGATATTTCATAAAATAAGTGACCAATTCAAAAAAATTTTACTTTTTGGAAAAAATTGTCTATTTTTAAAGAACTGATCTTGGAAACCAATAGCTGTATAGAGTTTTCTTTGCTTTCAAATTGTAGAAAATTTAGTTTACTTTAAAAATGTACTGAGTTAATAAAAACTATTATAGAATTCCTTCACTGAGATATTGAGCAAAAACGTAAAAAAAATCCGAACATTTCGTGCTTTTTTGACTACACCGCCGCTTGCACAGCACTTTGGAAATTGGATATCTGTTTTTTTAATATTGGTTTAGGTTCTAACAACATAAAAAAAATCAGAATGATACCTTAGCTAGTAACTTTTACAAATTTAAATTTATTTTGCCTCATTGTACTCTTAAACTCATATATTTTTCTATGGTCGAATCCATCCTTAGATATGGTATTCGAACTTGGGGACATGCAAGCACTACTTACATTAAATATATTGAAAATTTACAAACCGCCATAATAAAAAAAATTGTCACAATTGTCACAGATTTACAAACAGAGACATAACTTAAAACTACTGTATGGCTCAGAGAGCCTACTTATAATAAAAGGTCTCCACTGGTTCACTACTATTATGGATAATTTGGGGGAAAGCCCTTACAAACATCTTCTTGTACACAAACAAACCACAAGATTTAGAGAAGGAAAGGGCCTAAAAACTCCTCGAATATTTAATAAATATGGAAGCCGTACTCTTGAATATCTAATACCAGTGATTTTCAATAAAATCAATAAAAACATAAAATTTGAAAAAAATGAGAGACTAAGTCCTAAAATGATAAAACTATGGTTAATGAACGAAAACTCCATGTATCTTTGAATATCTTAATATAGCTGCCTACATATCTTTTATTAGATAGGTATATTGAAATATCTTATAAATTTATAGTTGTAAGTTAAATTATCTAATACTACTATGTGATCTATTCTAATGTTTCCTTAAAACTATAAATGTATTTACAAATATTTTCTTAGATATATTAAGAATGTTTAAATTGTTAGAACTTGCAGACAAACTGCCGTATGACAGCTTTGTGGGTCTACTCTAATTCTTGTACAAAATGTTCTCTGTAATTTTAATAAATAAAAAAATAAATAAAATCACCTTGTTGACATCTTGAGATGTACATGTTATGCTTGCGCATTAGTGTATCTTGACTGGACTAGATTCCCATTGTATATTTCCTTTAATAAGCCTTTCCATAATATATTTGAATCTCGAAAAATATTTTATAAATGTAAGCAATCGGCGGTAGAATCCATCAAGGAATTCACCGCTAACTTGAAAAATATTAGTTTGTCTTGTAATTTTGAAGACAGATTGGAATCGTGTTTGAAAGATATATTTATTACTACACTACACTCCGACACTCAGCACAATACATTTGATGCGGCCATCACATTTGGCGCGTACATTACAGTACTACACGCAATTTATTTGTATTTTATTTTACATTGAAAATTCTGTAACAGTGGTTGAAATAAATATATATTTTTTTTAATTTTTTTTATCACATTGGGAGCCTTTTGCGTCACATTCCATGGAAAAATATTTTTGTCTAGCTAGAATGCAATTTGGGACCACTGTGCGACGTGGATTTACATCAACTGTACCTGGCAGAGCTTTTGGAAAAGTTAAAGAAGTCAAAACATCATAATTTCTTTCTTCTTCATCACTCAGAACATTAGGTTTTGGTGGCACCAATAGTATAATATATGTATTCTACATCATCGTTTTTACCGGTAATGACCAATAATGGTCGATTCAAGGGCTTTTTCGAGTCATGCAGCGATTTCCGCTTGTGTAAATGCGACGAGTCGCCATTAAAAAATCTTTCTATGCACCTGTAAAATATTGGTAATTATAATACAGATGCGGAATCAATTTGGGAGGCGGGAATGGGTACCGCCGCCCTGGAAACCTTTATTGGATTACCAACACCTCTGCCTTAGGTCACCCCAAGTGGTTCGCTGCGTTTGGTTATTTAGGAGGGGTGCCCGGGTTCATGGGGTTAGGTTTGTCTAGGTCTTGGAGGTAGATGACCAGGACACACTGAACCTCAGATTCCTGCCCACCCTTTAAACCCTTTTCCTTCCCAGAACTCTCTTCCCCTTCCTTTCCTTTAAAAAACCCCTCCACACAGCTTACCCAAAGATGATTTAGGCCCGGAGGGAAATTATTTTTCTCAGGGCCTCCTGTGTGGAGCTCATGTAAAAAAAAGAAGTGCCCATTTGTAGTTTTGAAATAAATAATTACTTCCAAAATAATCATAAAAAGAAACCATCAAATCATACTTCGATTATATCATACACAAGCTGCACGGAGGGCGTTTGTGGTTAAATAAAATTAATATATAAATTTATCTTTCCTTTCTGTGTGATTTTAAATGATGGCCTAGAACACCCTCGTTGGGTGAAAGCCAGAAATAATTGAAAAAAAAGATGTTGTTCGGTGTCGATCACAAAAAATGTCGATAATTGAATAGACAGTGCATCAGGAATAATGGCATGTTGAGGATGTTTGGTTGATTTTTTGTCTCAGTCACAGGAAGTGTTATCCCCTTGCTTTCTGTTTTAACTTTCAGCGTCCTTCCGAATTTTATCTAATCTGCTTTCCTTATTCTGTTCAAGAACATTGATTTTGGAAATTGATGAAAAAATCAATAACAGATGTGTTACAGATGTGTTATTGATTTTTTAACGGTTTTTTACGTGATTTATTCAGCTCGTTATTGAAAATGTATGTAATAATAATAATATTCGTAGGTCACGTAGGTCACGAATCTCTCTTACTACTGTAACGGTGAAGAGAATTTAAGCATGGATACATTTTAATGTGAACCTCTATGAAACCAAAGTTTCCGATAGCAATTGAGAAAATTGCATAAAATTTCGTGAATTTTTTTAAAACTTTTTTTAATATAACAACAAGTGTGAGGTGATTATAACGTTTATAATACATTTGCATAAAATATATGTGTGTTTTATTTTTTTCGTTATCAGTAATTTTAGAAAGAAAAAAAAGTAAGATTAAGGTTTTAAGCTTTTATGTTTCTATTAAAAATTTTAATATTTCAAATATTATATGTTTATATCTAATAATAACATAGAAATCATATTTTATCACCTTTCAAAAACAGTTTTTAGTTTTCGGAAACATTAAAAAATATTCGATTTATTCGAATTTCATTGCAAAGCGGCAATTTTCTGACCGTCTGACAGAATATACCCGACATCTGATGGGTTTATTATAAAATTATTATTATATCTGCAGGGAAACCCCCAAATGACAGTGCGCAAATGACAGACTGTTATATTTTCTGTTCATGTTTGTATAAAAATATCACTTAGCTTATAGCTAATTACTGGACTTGGATTTTAATTATACAGAAAAGATTTTATTTTATGAAAATACCGAATTTATACTTTTCCCTTTCCGAATTCATATGAAACTACTTGTAAATAACTTCAAAAAAAGAACACATGTTTTTGAACGAAACAACCGAATACAATATGTCAAATAAAACCGTTCAAAATAATAAATTTTTGTGAAAATCACCATTCTCAATGACATCGTAATAAAATCAATACCCGGTCAAATAATGCGTAAAAGCAATAATTTACATTTGCACAAAATTCAAAATGAAGTATCTCAGGGTGTACCTCGTCATTAGTATAGTGGTGTATCTGGCTCACGCCCACGGGACCGAAGTGGCTCTCCGGAAAAGCAAGAACGAGAAATGTTTCCACGACTCGAGCTCCTTCCTCGTCAGACTCAGACACGCGTTTAAAGACAGGTTCGGCAGGAAGAAAACCCTCCACGACAATCCCGACCAAGGCGACTCTCTTTCCATCAGATTTATCTACGACAAAATATTAATGTTTGGAAGACAAAACAATATATTTGAAGATGCATCAAAGCTCATGAGCAGACTGTATGGCCGATTAATGCAGGAATTTCACTACAAACAAAAATTTCAAAGTATCGTTGAAACAAAAATGACTTGTGCGCAAAACGAGCCACAAAAATCGCAAGGACGTCGTGCCCTTTATCGCAAGAGCTCATCAATAAGCAAACCATAGTCGCAGATTTATTTTCTTATGACACAAGCTCTCAGATTCAAACTTCTTTGCACGTAGAATCTTTACATTTCAACAAAAATCATCAAATTATATTATAAAGGAAATAATGGTCGAATTGCAGAATTGGAAACGGAAGAAGATAAAAACAAAATATTACAATAAGTTAATAAAAAAAAAAACAGAAATATCTTTCACTGTTTGGTGCTGAGTTATATGTTTAATCGTATTCTTATATTGTACCTAATGCGTGAATAAATAAAAATCTCTCTTGTCAGGTTGCTTCAAATGTTTA
Source organism: Glyphotaelius pellucidus (assembly GCA_936435175.1). NCBI lineage: Eukaryota > Metazoa > Arthropoda > Insecta > Trichoptera > Limnephilidae > Glyphotaelius > Glyphotaelius pellucidus. Next base: position 9,045 of record OW386544.1, read on the forward strand.
TTTTTAGTATTAACGTTTTATGCAGACACATCTATTTATTTTAATTATTTATTCATAATTTAATGATGTTACTTGGATACACAATGGAAACTTTTTAAATTTTGTATTCATGTAAAACTATCATTTATATTTTCCTACCCAAATCAGTTGATAAATCGATTCTCGTGTTTGAGATGGCGAGTAGCGCCATTACTTTTATAAATTAAATGCACAAGTAATGCATTATGCAATTTAACAATAGTGGTATGGATACATAAAAACATCTAATATATTGTTACCTGAATGCCTAACTATTGTTAAAAACAATAAAGGCATTTTACGTACTTAATAAGGAAATAATACGTACAACATAATAATGGTAAAGTGTATAAGAAATATGCAGTTCCACAGGTAAGTGTATTTCAATAAATTTGTTCTGAAAATCGTTATTTTTTTCGTTAAATAATGTTTGAATAATATAATATTTACGTAGGCAAGAAGCAACCACTATGACGAAACATTAATCAATAAATAGTCAAAAACTTTGTTTTAAACCACTAATTTATTTAAATATGCTCATTGGATCAAGCGTCATCGGGGTACATAAATTAAAACTATAGAAAAATTCATAGCTTGGGCATGTATATATTAATGGGCATAATATTTCCTTTTGTTATCTCCTGAGACATTCTTCATTTGTAAAAACTAGGAACAGTAATCTCCAGTACCGTAAGATGCTTATTTAAAGAATGGTTCTTTAAATCCCAGTGACTTTTTATTGACCTATCGTAATAAAAATTATACTTTAGAGTTAGAGGGCAAACGTTCTTCCTGGCTGAAAGCTAGGTTTTGTCTACGAAGCTCCTGAATGGATCTACCTTCGGCACAACTTGGCAACGAGACCAGAAGAGCACACAACTTAATCATACACCAGTAGGAACTAAATCATAAACTAATAAAGTCAAACTAATAAGAGCTATATAGTTAAAGCGAGCGTTCTGCCCAAAGATAAAAAGTTCTGTCCCTTTATTTTGTATAATTATGTTGTCCCCCATGTATAATGTAAGCCTGTCTATGTCTCATTGTCATGTAAAATGTATTGAATATAAAAGCTTGAGCCAAGCGAAACCGATTGATTAATAACTTAACTGATTGAAAACGAAGTGTTTGTTTCATTTATCATTAGTTTTCAGTGGTTGCTTGGAGCGTTGTTTTTTACGTCACGGACGTTTTGCCGTAGAATCATGAAACCGTATTATACATACGGTTGTGTATTTATAGGGTACAATGTACAACGTCCTTTTATGGTGATGCACCATGTCGTGTAAATTTGGGATCAGGCCGCTAACAATAATACTCCTTATCTAGGCTGGCGAAAAGGTTTAAATTCCCGTTTAACACCAGCCGCCTATTTTGATTTATTCAAGAAAAAAAATCGCCAAAAAACGAGTAATATATTACTTTGCGAAGCTCAGGCACAAATATTTAAATGTTTTTCGATCATTTTCTAAAATAAATAATTTTCCATATTATCCAAAAAAAACATAACCGTAAGAGTTCGCAAGTAGGAGATTTTGAACTTTAAATCAATTTTATAAGCCCGATACTTCATTTTTTCTGCGCTTATAAAAAAACCCAATTAAACCAAATTATTGCAAATGCAAATATGTGTTCTGCTTGCGGTATTTAATTGAAGCTAAAATATTCTCTAAGCGATCTAATTTTCAAACCAAAATCACATTATTTTGCATTTTTAGTAGTAACCTTAAGCAATTTAAAATATCGCAGCGCTCTCCCTTTTCTACATTTATTTTTTCTACGGGTACCTTTATATCTAGTATTATCATAAAGGTAATACAATGTTCTGCCGGTATATAGATTTTGAATTAGTTCCTATTTTAAAACTGTAGTAATGTCAATATCAATTATACGCAAATAATATTGTTATCATACCAGTACTAGTCACGTCAAGTCACGTCACAACAGACTTTGTTTCTGAAATAACATTTATTATTATTGAAACATGTTGACCCACACGAGGCTCAAATTGGCTGGAACTTGTATGATGTTTATAATTACATTCTTCTCATTGGAAAGGTTGGTTCAACTGGGAACAGGTGAGTGCAATTAGGAATTTTAAGCATTCGGTAATAAAATTTCATGTGTCTTTTTTAATCCGACACATTGTCTCTAAAGTACCCAAATATCTACACAATGTCATAAAACTGGAGTGCAATCAGACAGTGCAGATGACGGGAACTTAGATTAGATAGATAGATTCAGACAAAGTGCAATATCCATTTCTTGGATAACCAACACCCTTGCCATGGATCACCTAAAAAATCGTTTGGGGGCCACAGTAAATAGACTTAAAAAGGATGTAAAATATTATACATCAAATACGTTAAATAGACTCCAACATTTCATTATAATATACGTGAAACACGTTTAGTAGACTCCAACAATTCTTTCAATTCAGCCTGCATCTTAATGAGTAAGGATTGAGGTGTGTTCCAACATCTTGCAAGGAAGGGATTATTTATAGCAACCAAAGCCTTTGTGTCCGCCTTTATAGATAGTTTAGACACTAGTTAGACACTTTCTATGGAAGCAAAGGTTTCTTTGCGCGCATTTGCATTTACGCATTTTTTTTAATGAACCTTCTAATCACATTTCATTTCAGAGTCCTCAAATCTCCAAACGAAAAGTTCTACTATCCAAATGATGAGAGACAATTTTTTATTGAAAATGAAGAAACTCTGGACATTCGGCGCTCCAGTCGAGGAAAGATCATTCATCGAAGTCGTTTATGAGTTCGTTAAAGAAAAAACCGACAAAATAAAATACACCTTGCCGATATTCAGAAGCACGATAGCTAATGAGATGGATGACACCAATTCCAGACTACTCAATCTTTGGAAACAGTTTGAGTCCCTATTCAGTAAAATCTATGAATGTAATTATTGCGCGTCGCAAAGTGCGAAATGTCAGAACAAGAAATAGTCTCCCTCAATTTGCCACCATTATATAAGGCTTTAAAGCCGCACTTTAAATCTATGGTAATTTAGCCAAACTACGTATTTCATAGAATGCGACAATTGGATATTTTAAAACAATGCTCAATCAAACACTGCCGATGCGTGCAGTTCACTGAACCCTTTTCTTCCCGCAGTTCCCGCCAAATCGTTTTTTTTCCCAATGTAAATCTTCGAGTTTTATGCCAACATAGGACAGCGTCTAACAACAGGTAGTAGCTAGATACTCCATCTGCTCACCTGGACAACCCCCCGTGCCACCCTCCTTGCCGCCCCCCTTGCCACCCGAGGCAAAGGGGGGCGGCAAGGGGGGCGCCAAAGTAAACCCCTTTCTGTGTTGTGCAATACAATTATTATTATAAAAAGGAAACCTTTTACTTATTCCCATTAAGCTCCGAGTGGGATTCTAAGTTCAACCTGCATAGAAGGGAGAGAAGGGGCGAGCTTTCTGGAATGGATTAAGTCTAGACGAGACTCGGCGATACTCGATAATTCGGGCTTGAGCAAATTAAATCCGTGATAAAATAACTACCTCGGATTGCAGTCATGGTTAAAGATCATCGGTTCTTTTAATATTATTCTATCAGTACATGAATCTACGTTTTGATTAAGTAAGTCATTTTACATTCTTATAAACATAGTACGTTGTTTGATAATAACAAACATTGTTATTATCAAATAACTATACTTTGCATATGCATGAAGCCATCTAGAGTTTGTGTCTATGTTTATAAAACTCGTGGTCTCCATTTTATGCATTAAAAAAATATATTTCGAAAAAATCAAAACATGCATTTTTTACAATCAATTATCATCACCCAATTGATTAAATAATTATCTGAAAGCAACAAAAATTTTCGCAATTGGTACATGTAGTGTGGTGGTACGTAGACAAGTTTAAGATGCGATGTTGCTGCGTTAAATTGTTAACAGTATTATTGACTGTCCTGAATTATTAAACAGAATCGATTTGAAAGTATCTACACGGCACGTACGTGTCGTAATTATACATTAGGCAAAACTGACTTGACACTCAGTCTCTCGTGTCAAAATCAAAGAGACCATTTTTGATTGAAAAAGTCAATAGTTTTGGTTTTAATTCGGCGAATTTTTTTGATAATGTTAATATTTCAATTCTAAATTGGCGTGCGCATTTTTCTGGGATGCTGAAGGTATGATTGTATTGTACCTTATCTCAAAATTAGAATCTTTAAAACCATCAGAAATGGCGAATTAATGTTCCTCCCCACAAATTTTTACTTTTCCCTTTGGATGAGTCCAGAAGAAAAATTGTCCTTCACGCCCTTCCGAAAAGATTTTACAAATGAATTAAAATGTATACATGTCAGAGGAATGTACATGTACATTCTTCTAGCCAAAAACGTATTTTCTTGGTAATTAATATATTCAAAAAACATCTACGTTTATTTTTATAAAATACTTTATTATTTACATCCATCAAACACCATCAAAGAAGCAACAGAGTTCCTTTACAATAATGCCGCAGAGATATTTAGACATTTTATAAAAAATATTTACAATAACGATGAATGAATATTACGTGAAGAAAAATAGCAACGTAAATAGTAACGTTCTTTTGTATTTCTTATTGTGATACCAAGCATTTTCCTCACAACTCTGTTTGTTATTTGATGGACGACATTGATATTGTTACTTACTCTCAAGAATCACACCAAGATCGTAAATATTGGAGCTTATTCCACACACCCACCACACAGCATCCACAAAGATACTTTGTTGAAGGTCTTTTTGGAAAAGGAAGTTCTGGGAAGGATAAAAGGTAAGAGGGGTGCCCAGAAGTGTCTGAAGTGTTTGTTCGGAAGTGGCAAAGTGTGAATCTATCTATTCCACTGCGGTGCAAAATGATGTTTCGAAGAGAGGTCAAAAGGTCTCCTTCGACCAGTCTCTCCTGATCCGGCCTGCCACACAATTGGTGGGCAGACCCATCGGCTGCCAAGATCCGTATAAACCTTACCCCACGTACCCGGGCACCCCTACGAAGTCACCAAACGTAGCGAATCATTTAGGGTGACCTTTTGGCTATGCTTCAATTTTTTCCCGGGGCGGCAGTACCCATACCCGCCTTCCAAATTGAAAAGGTTATTAATGGATTTGTACAGTTGGGCGTCTCCAGAAATAAATCTAATTTTAGGGAATGTTTAACGACATTCACTAAATCATTAATAACAAATTTAAAAAATATATATCGGACCGTGAAGAGACCCTTGCTGGATTAAAGGGGGGATTTTTTTTAATCAGATGAGCTTATCATTTTTTAATCAAATATTATTAAATATATATTACTCTTCCATAAAAACGTTCTAGAGATAGGCTCAGCTACTGTGCTACTGAGCTTACCCATTTAAGCTTGATAAAAGCTTTTGTCACCGAGGGAAATTGTTTTCCTCGGGGCTTCCTAAGTAGAGCTATTTAAAAAAATATATATTTATTTTAAGTCTATAAAAAATTTTAGGTCAATTAAGTACTTGGTCAATTAAGTTTTGTGAGAAATAGGTCATGCAGCCGTTTCCCTTAAAAGATTGGCAAAATCAATTGTTTTCGGGTTTGCAGAAAAAGCCATAATCGTACCTATGATGTTTTTTGTGTGCTGTGTGCTGTGTGCTGTGTGCTGTGTGCTGTGTGCTGTGTGCTGTGTGCTGTGTGCTGTGTGCTGTGTGCTGTGTGCTGTGTGCTGTGTGCTGGGTGCTGGGTGCTGTGTGCTGTGTGCTGTGTGCTGTGTGATGCGTGATGTGCTGTACTCGTTGTTATTATTTATTGCGACATGAAAACCTACCTCCAATCGATTGTGGCGTAGACCGTAGACTAGTAGTATTGTAGCTCAGGGGTGTCTACGGCTCTACGGCGCTCGGGGCTACGGCGGCGTAGCGGATGTGGGCCGCGGGGAAACACCGCGCTCCGGTTCCAGCGCCGTCGGGGCGGTTCAAATACACCTGCTCACAGTGTTTACACACTTTCAGTGAACACATTTGTATTTTTTACATTAGCTCCACACAAGAGTCCTTGAGTAAAATAATTTCCCTCAGGGCCTGTATCATCTAAGGGTATGCTGTGAGGAGGATTTTTTAAGTAAAAGAAGTTGAGGGAAGGAAAGAGGTATGTGAGGTGGGTAGGAATCTGGGGGTCAGTTTGTCCAGGAGTGACGGACGTGCGAATCCCTTTAAATGCGGTGGAAGGCGATGGATCGAGAGATTCCGGCAAAAGATCTCCTCAACCAGTTTCACCCAATCCGGCCTGCCACGCAGCAGGTGCACAGACACATCGGCCGCCAAGACCTTGACAAACCTCACCCCATGAACTCGGGCACCCCTGCTAAGTCATCAAATGTAGTGAACCACTTGGGGTGACCTATGGCAGAGGTGTTCTAATTAATGGTTCTCGGGGCGGCAGTACCCATACCTTCCTCCAAAATGTTTGATTTTTATTCATTAATTTGCAAAAAATACCTAGAATATCAATGTTCGAAAGATTTGAAGTCATATACCTGTGTATATTGTGAAGGATGTAATTATGAAATAAATTGAATTGCCCTTTGTTGCACAAAATGTGACCGAGCGCTGAATATTTTGGCTATTATTTCTGATTTTCTAGTTTCTTATTTTCCATAAAGTGGGAATCATTTACATTTGAATTTAATTGTATTTGTTCTTTATATAAATAGAACGGCGTCACAATTACCTGACTAGACGTCTTCTGTTTTTGGGTAGGGAAAAAATGTTTCTAAAAAACCTACAAAATTGTATTTTTTCCTTGTACAGCGACAGAAAGCAAGTTTTCTTGGTGATATATATACATATTTTGTCTGTTTGTGTGTATGAGGAGTGGGAAGGTGTCGAATATGGGCTAGTTTAGAAGTTAATAAGTAGGAGTTCTTCCGCATTCGCCTATTGAAATAAAGAAAACCGTATAAAATCTTTTCAGAAGGAGACGGCCGTTTGTCAACATGAAACAAAACTGCCTTCAGTGACTGCAATACACGAAGTCCTGCATTTTGTGGTGTGGGTGTATGTCTGTTCTTGTGTAAATATACACTTATGGGAAAATAAAGCAATCATATATAAATAAATATCGCGAGTTATTATGCATAGAGTGTAGAATTGAACGCCCCGGTTTGAATACCATCCCTCTCTCGGGGCCGAGGTTCGCCGAAGTTAGCCGAGGGTTATGGAGGAGAGAGGGAGAAGGGGAGAGAGGGAGGGAGAGACCGGCCGTAGCAGTCGAGTGTCGGGAGTCGGGTGCCGGGAGTCGGCTAGACGCGTGAAGGCAGAGAACTACGCGCACAAGGCACAAGGCCGCTCCGATTTGCCGGTATACGATACAAACATGTTCACGCGACACACTTCCTACTTTGTTCACATCTACTTTACGAGAGGTTCACCTAGCAAACTCGTGCGCTCCTCGTGATAGATTTTATTGTTTTTAACTTTAATAATAATGCGTTTTGGTCGACCTCGCAATTAATAAGTCGGTTATTTTTCTTTGTTTGTGTAAATTTTTAAAAGAGTGTTTTTTTTTGTACATTGGCACAAAGTGCTTAATTTAAGTGTTTTGGGTAGCGACGTTGATATTATTACTCTGTTTTCTTTCGTCGCCGTGTGTGATTATTGTCTTAGGCGCTTTACTTAGTACCTACATATGTAAGTTTAAATATTTGGCCAAGAACTGGAACGTTTGCAAATATTCTGAAAAATACGGAAACGTGATATTCTCAGGTAAAATATTCTATTTCTTTATTATTTATCTTTTTGTACTTACGTCTTGCAAAATCTGAATTAGAGGTTAATTCAGAGGTTCAAATGTTAAATAAGTCGATGTCATGGATGCATTTTATGTTCTTGATTGTACTTATATTAGGTGATTTTACTATTGAAGATTCTTCTTATAACACTAATAATCTAAACGAAAATATGAAAGAGAACAAGACACAGAAAAATAGTGGTAAAATAGATGATGGTCGCAACTGGGGCACGAACCCAGAACCTCTCGTCTAACCGGGACGTGCGCTTTCACCAATTCAGCCATTGCCACCTTCCGTCAAACCGTCATAATTGAAATCCCTTATTTTCAAATTTTAGAATTAACAATATTATCTTCGACAAATTTTTTCAATTCAAAAGTTATAAAAAGAGAGTTGTTCTTATAAAAAAACGAATTACTTATTTTTACAACTACCGCTGTTACCGTACCGCAAATACCTTAAACTTATATTAAAACAACAATTATTTCTAAATATCTAAAAGAACACGCATCTCTATTTTTCATGTTAATACCGCTATTATAACTATTGCATCTAACGGATTGGAGCCAGCGAAACTATGGAATTTCCAATTGAGGTAAGTTCTGAATCTAAAAGTAGTGGGGAGGGAAAGGAGATGGAAAGAGGAAGGTGGGAGAAGTTCCTGGCTATTCAGATAATTCTTTATTTTTAAAATCAGTTTCTTTTTAATAAAAATAAGTTTCCTTGTTGGTAAAGTTTACGCATAATACCTTTAATACATAATACGTACAACGATGGGATGACCATTAGGTTACTATTTCCGAAACTCGAAAATCTACGAAAGCTCGAGGCAGATGGCGCTGTGTGGCCGGCGGTCATATGACAACTGCGTGATACGGTTTTAAAGGCATTTAAATGTAATTATCATAGTATAAATGGGCACTAATCTAACAGCTGAAAACCTGCTCCGCAGGTTTTTACTGCTAGGCCCCGCGGACGGCGTTTGGTTCGGTTTCGCCCAGTGTTGATGACCATTTTATAAATTAGCCCGTTCCTCGTATCCACTCTCAACCAGTGATGCCTAGTCACCGGGACAAAGTAACCGGAACGGGCAATGACGTCATATGTAATATACAGCCGCAAGATGCAACTGAGTATTACCGTCAATCTTTCCTTATCCGGAGTTCCGGAGAGATACTCCGGATTCACAAAATTGTAGAACTTATACCTAGGGGGGGGGCACATACCTATACGTCCTCCCGATAGAAGTAGCGACATCTTGTGACGACTTCTTGAATTCAAAACCGAATTACAACTGTAGCTTGGTTTAAAATTCCACGTTCACAAATGTTATTTGTTGGGGCGCAACGCGTACAGCGTGGCGTCAACATGCACTCGAAACTGGGTTCTGAAATTCAACCACGCAGGATGTTCTGAAATAAAATTCATTCTCAGCTACAACATCAATAACGTCGTACTTTCAATCTTAGCACTCTAGCTCACTGAAAACTCACGGACCGCCACTGCGTGTATAGATATACGTTTATGTTGGTATAGATCAGAGGTTCCCAAACTTTTTTCCTCGTAGACCACTTTCAAAATTTTACTGGTCACGGTGGACCCCCTGTTTTTTCAAACGGGGGCAAAATGGACCAGTATTCGTGATTATATTTTCCACAACGGAAGGGGCGTAATGGGATTTAGGGGAGAGGGTATATGGGTGTGTTCCCATCCCAGTAGAGTACACTCGTATCCCATTACGCCCCCCCACCCCTTGCCTAGCTGGGCGATTTAACATCTCATGCGTAACCGGTACAACAATGTGCGCTGTACACCAGTCGCTCTGTTATCTGTTATGGAGGGCGCAAAATCGGATTTGAGACGGGGCTGGGATGGGATATGAATATGGGGCAAGTGGGGATCCCCCACTCCTTTATCGCGTCTACGTGGACCCCCGTCGGGTCTCCCGTGGACCCCTGGATCACTTTGGGAATCAATGGTATAGATGTATGTTTATGTCTGTATAGATGTATGTATATATCAATGGCGGTCCGTGAGTTGAGTGCGCTAGAGAGCTAAGATTGAAAAATACGACGTTATTGATGTTGGTATAGCTGATAACCATTTTTTTTTTCAAAAAGTCAACTTTTTGTATAAAACTGTTGTCAACTTTTTGTATATACTGAAATGTGGATGCTGCGCATCTATATATTTGCATATTTATTTCTTTTAACTTTCATTTATATCATATTTTATGCTTATGTACCTCTACTTATTGTGTGTAAGTTTATAATTTATACAAAATAACTATATTCTATATCACCATGAAGCGAGCAGGGGATTAGTAGTGTGATTTAATGCATCCAATGTCTTCATTGAATACCATGTATTTTCTAAATAAATAAATAAATACATTGCAATACGTGAAAAGTCAAGAGATATTATAATTTACAATAAAAACACAAATTTATGTGTTTTTATTGTAAATTATTGCGAGCCACAAAGTTAATGCTTTTTACAAATAGATATTATACTTTTAAGATTTGTGAAGCTGAAATTATTTATAAAATATTTGCCTGGTAATCCGGTAATTATCCGGCTTATCAGGTAATCCTGAGGCAAATATTTTATATATAATTTGGGATATTTGTTTTTGATGGGCATATTAATGCCCATAATATAATTTTTTTGTTGATAAATACTTAGAAAGGCGACCAGGGCAGCTATTCTAGAGCAACGATCGGTCGTTACTCGTTATGCGCCATCTACGAGAGAAAAATTACTCGTCGTCGTTGAATGTTTCATTTTTACGTATTCTTGAACGTCGAACGGTCGAAGAGATGATTATATTGGCAGCCCTGTGAATATTATGTTTTTGAGATTTCTATGGTGTAAATTTGAAATGTAAAACAGTTGAAAATATTCGAAATGGTTGGGAATTCAGGATATATTACAGGTCTCAAAGCAGATGCTTCAGCTTGCTCGATATGATGTATTGTAGCCAACATCGCTGGTAAACTAGCCATTGTAATGCGAAATCTTAAAACGACTTTTTAAAAATATACGATGTCTTTGTGGGTGCGAAAGTGCGCGCGGGAAAACAATAAAATTAGATTTTGACAGCCAATGCATAGATACGCAAACAACCCACCACTCGCTACTCGCTACGACTGGTTCGACCCACTCATTATTCGTGTGGAATGACTTTTGACGTTTGGCGTATGTACCTTTGAAGAGACTCAAGAATAACCAAGTCGACCAATGCACGTATGTACCTTTGAAGAGACTTAAGAATAACCAAGTCGACAAATGCACCTACTTTCGATGGCGATTGCGAGCGACCTGGCTTGGAGAATAACCGCCCTGCATTACCATTTGAATGGTAATGCAGGGCGGTTAACATTAGATCTGTCCAAAATTTAAACAAAAGAAAAAGACACACAGAAAAAGATACACAGAAATATGTACCTTCGAAGAGACTCAAGAAACTAGTGATTTTAAGTAAAAAAAATCAAGTGCCTATTCTATAATAGGAAAAAAACATTAATGGGAATAAAAATAAAATAAATAATTATAAAATCCACATGTACAATGTAATCGTCCTAAATATGGAAATCGTGTTACCAAAAGTATACCTTTAGCATGTTCGCTATATATAGAACTCACACCTCAATATTACCAATATATGTAGATGAACTGAAACGCATTCTTCTTGCGAACAGAAATAAGACAACCATTGTTGTCGGAGACATTAACCTCAATATCGCAAATGATTATTCATCTTATGATAAAGATAATTATCTTAATATGATGGCCGAATTAAATTATATATCGTGTATTAATTCAATTACGAGAATTATTCCAAGTCAACGACCTTCGTGCATAGATCATGTTTTCACAAATATTCAAGACATAAAAAACATAACATCTGCATTTATACAAACGACAATCACAGATCATTTCGGGTGCATTTTTACGTACAATTACGAAAACAAATGTTCACCATCACCAACCCAAACTCCGGAGAATGAAAACGGCCGACGCAAAACGCTCAACATAAATGCCCTACTACATAAACTAGATAAAGAGAAATGGCACGATATTTTTAATTGTAATGATACGAACGAATGCTTCCAACTATTTGAAAAAAAATTATCAATGCACGGAAGTACTGCATATTCTATTGATTCCAGAAAACAATCATCAAAATTTAAACGGTTAAACCATGGATAACTTTTGGATTAATTGTATCAATCAGACACAAAGAAGCAGTATACAACAAAATAATCCGACAACCTACAAACGAAACCTTAAAAAAATACCTAAAAGCATACAAAAACTAACTTACGTATTTAATAAACAACACAAAAGAAAACTATTTTCGGCGAAAACTAGAATCAACGGAGAACGATGCAAAAAAAGTCTGGTATGTTATAAATGAAATCATAGATAAGAAAAAACATTAAAATACATAGTATTACACATAACAATATCAAAATACCATGCGAAGAAAATCCATCAGCTGCCGCTAACATATTAACACTAGAAAGACCGGAGCAGTCATTTTGACGGCAGCTCGAAGTAATTTGAAGATATAATGCTTAATTATTATTGTACTGGTATGATATTTTTTTACATTTCATGATTTATGGTTTTACAACTATGGTGAAAAAAACAAGTACGTGTCTTTTATACTTTTTGAGATATATTGAATTATACCTACAAAGACCGCCGCCCTCAATGTGACTGTTTGGGCCGTAAGGCTGGGTTTGTTTACAACCTTCTTTCCCCAAGTTTACAACATACCCATTCCTCCTCGTTTATAATAGTACTAATATGTTTGTCTCTTTCTTTTGGTATCGCATATCATTCGAACTCGATCTGCATGTTGATTGGTCACTGTCACATAATATAAAAAGACCAAAAAAATTTATTTCTCGCCCAAATTTATTTTATGACTTGTTGGAGAAGGACAGAGTATACAAATAACAGAGCTGATCCAGTTGCATTAGCTCCTGAAGAACTATCGGAATCATTTATTGGATAGCAAACACGTCCGCCACAGGTCACCCCAAGAGATTTGCTATGTTTCGTGACTTAGCAGAGGCGCCCGGGTTCGTAAGGTTAGGTTTAACCGGATCTTGGCGGCAGATGCGTCTGCCAAACAACTGCGTGGCAGACCAGATCAGCAGACATGATTTTTTGACTTTGCTAGCAGGACTATCAGAACATAGCCTTGCACCGCAGTGGTGGGGATGGATTCATACGTCCGCCACTCTTGAGCACTCCCAGTTTCCTACCCACCCCTCATATCTCATTTCCTTCCCAGAACTTATTCTTCTTCCTTTTCCTTTAGGTATCCTCCACACAGCATCCCCAAAGATGACAAATGCCTTGAGTGGAATAATTTTTTGTGGAGTTGCCCTGAGGGCTTTTTTGTAGAGTTTATGTAAATGAAAAAGGAACGCAACCGGAAAATGAAACTTCCGAAAGACGACAGTGCCAAATTAATAAAAGAATGTAAGAAAAACCAAATACATGCACATGTGATAATTGTAAGAACCCCGTTTGCGGAGAGTGCATTCAATTTTATAAAAAAAAGTAACGTAAATCGAAATTGTACAAACATAACACATGTACCAAAATTAGAGCATTTTGCACTCACATGTTTTTTTTTCCAGGAAGTCCTGAAGAAAAATAATCCCTCAGGGCCTATGTCATCTTTGGGGATGTTGTGTACATTTATATGTGCATTGGTGTTTTCAGAGAAAGGAACGAGGGGAAGTTCTAGGAAGGAAAAAAGTGTGAGGGGTGAATAGGAAAAATTGGTACATGTATCCAGGAGTGACGGACGAATGAGTCCATCCCTTCTACTGCGGTGCAAGGCGATGGGTCGAGAGAGATCCTGCTGGAGAGGTCCAGATTAGGTTTCCCTCAACAAGCGTCTCCCGACCCGGTCCGCTACGCAGTGGGTGGGCAAACGTATTCGCCACCTAGGCCATACAAACCTACCCTAATGAACCCGGACACCCCTGCTAAGTCATCAAACGTAGCGAACCACTTGGAGTGTCCTGTGGCAGAGTTGTTGGTTATCCAATAAATGATTCCCGGGGCGGCGGTACCCATATACGCCTGTCAATTTGAAAAAAAGTGATCAGCCGTCAAATTGACGGTCGTGGTCTTTATAGGTATGGAACGGTACCCGGTCTTTCTGGTGTTAAACAACTTTTTTGCAAATGTAGACAAAAACCTTGCAAATCAAATACAAAAAAACCGTCCAATGACGAACAGAACATTAGCGTCAATATCTTAAACAAAATTGACATGTTTCCCATTACTTCAGCCCAGGAAATTGAACAAATCATTTCAAGCATGAAGGGAAGATCAGCACCAGGTTACGATGGAATTACTTTCGAAACACTAAAAACTATCAAAAAACATATTTCGAAGCCATTAACACATTTAATCAACATTAGTCTTCAAAGCGGAATATTTCCAACGATATATAAACAAACCATCATCACTCCAATTCATAAATCTGGCAACCCAGAAGAAGTGATAAATTATCGTCCTATATCGCTGATTTGCCAAAATCTTTGAAAAAATTATCAAAAAAATATTGACTGAATTCATTAACAAAAGCAACATAATACACGACAACCAATATGGATTGAAAAATAGAAGTACCAATATGATATGAAAAATAGAAGTACCCAAGAAGCTTGCCAAATTATTGAACATTATTCAGAACACATTAGACAAATCTTTGAAATGCCTAGGAATCTTCATAGATCTTAAAAAAGCTTTCGATGGTATTTCTCATGATAAACTTATTAAAAAATTAAACTGTGTTGGGATAAACGATAAAGCTTTAAATTGGATAAAAAGCTATTTATTTGAACGACACCGAGTAGTCAAGATAAACAACTCCCTAAGTCTACCACTAACAAGTAATTTCGGGATACCTCAAGGCACAGTCCTAGGCCCCCTACTATTTATAATTTATGTCAACGATATTTTCAAACTACCACTTAACGCAGACATAATATCATATGCCGACGACACAGCTATCATAGTGAATGGGATCGACTGGAATATAGTAAACAAACAAGCAAATAATAGCATAATGAACACCTTAAAACATTGGTTTGATACAAATCTTCTCTCATTGAACACTAACAAAACATACTACATACACTTCTCAATTAACAAACTAAAAACACTCCCCAACACTAAAATAATTATCCGCAATAACAAATGTAATAAAATCACACGTATCCAAGGCTGTTCAACATTGAAATCAGTATCAGAAATTAAATATCTCGGAGTGATAATAGAACAACATGTGAAGTGGAAGAGCCATATCTGTGAATAGGTTAAGCATATCAGAAAGTGTATATATATATTCATAAGAATAAGAAATATTTTAAAACTCAACAATCTAAAAAGAGTATACTATGCACTGATCCAGTCATTAATTCAATATGGAATTATTGGATGGAGGGGTCATACAACAATATTTTAACCCCGATCAAAGTGATCCAGAAGCTAATCATTAAAGTAATCCTAAAGAAACCCTCCACATATCCAACAGAAACGCTTTTCGCAGGTTTCACCGTGCCTCGAGTAGAGAATATCTTCAAGAAGAATGCAATTATCCAAATTTACAAAGAAAATATCATCAAAAAATTTGAAACCCACCAATCAAAAAGATATCAAGACAACATCAAAATACCAAAATTTAATATCAAACTAGTGCAAAACCATTATATCTATTTAAGAATAAAGTATTTCAACAACCTTCCGATTGAAATAAAAAAAAAAACCAAAGACATCAATAAACTGAAACTCAAACTGAAACTACACTTCATCAGGAATAATTAACTAAATAATTACCAGTTTTTCTCTTTCTTTCTATTTATTATCAATCTATAATCATCTCTATTTTATTGAGATTTTTCGAATTTCTCTTAAGGGCACAATATTTCAGTATGTAACCGTATCCTATGTATGTACACCTATACATATAGATGATCCAGAAGTTTCAATTGTTCCTCTTTTACTTACTTATTGTATAATGCTATTCTATTTCGGTTATAATTAGTGTAACTCGCTCATCAAGCACGAGAACTTGCTTCTTCTTTCTTTAATTTCTGTACCGATATGTAATTTATATAACACCGCTGTGCACTTATATATCTATATTAAATAAATAAAAAATAAATTAAAAAATTATTATGTAGGGCGAGGTCTGAGGTGATCCACGGTTTTTTTTGTTCTCATAAAGATGTGTGTAATTTTTTGAGGATTTTTTGTCGTGAGTTTAGTTATGTAGGTTTCAACCGTTTTCATATATGCGTTCAGCGCTCTGTTTGGCTTTATTTCACTTAGTCCAAGATTCATCTTGCAAATCCAATATTTATTTATTTATATTTATTTGGTGGGCTTTTACATGAATAGAAGGGAATTTATAATCACAATATGTGTGTTACAAAATCAATAAAAACAAAAGAAAAACGAATATATTTAAATATGAAAATATAATAACAAATTGACCGTTTTATGAAATAAATACAAGATTCACGTAGAGATTACAAACATAAACACCTATAACCCAGTCGTGCGCAAAGCACCCGGCACGAAATCGGCGCGCGCTCAAAATCAGTAGGTATATTAATATATGAAGCAAAAACTTTGTACCCCTTGTTACGAAAATTGCGCGGCCGTCCGCGTATGAAATGCAGTTCGAAATTTCGCACACTTGTAGTTTATACAGAGATGGAGTGCAGAATGCTAATATTTTTGACGTGAAAACGTCTTATAAATCGATGAACGCCGGCTGCATGCACGAAAAAGCATGACTCATTGTCACGTTCCGCCTGAGCCGAGCGTACAAGCGAGAACGCGGAACAAGCGTTCGGCCTAAGCGTTCGACTTATGACGCATCTATCTCTCTTCCACTCCGTCGTTTATTATATGGCGTTATCACGTAAAATTATCGTCCGTGAACCGACTTAACAGGCAACCAATTTTTTTTTAAATTATGCCTAAAAAATACATTAAATCAATAAAAAAACATTACACATTAAATTAATTTCGACCACTGGGCGGCCACTAGTAATAATAACTGCGAATGTGCGATTCGGCCCCATCGAAGCAATATAGTTGGAGATTTTTTATTAGTAACAAAGCGAATCTATAATTGCACGGTATTTGTACAACGTGTGACTAAGAGGCCGTTTAACGGTTGGGAAGTGATTTTTTTTCTTTTAAGGCTGTAAATAAATAATGATAAACTTCTCCATCTACTAATATCTGAACGAATACTAGTGGCGTAGCGTGGGTGTCAGCCGCCCGGGGCGGAGGGAAATTTTACCGCCCCCTTATTTAGGTACTTCAAGCACCGGGGGGGGGGAGGGATGCGTAAAAAATTATCGTTTTATTCTGAACACAAAACTGGTTTTCATTAAATCTGTTTGCGGTGTATTAAAATTACACTCAGAACATGAAAACGGTTTTTTTTTTATTCTGGCAGTACATAAAGAGTCTGTGATAAGAATTTAATAACTGTACTTCAAATAAGATAATGTTTCCTTCGAAATGTGTCTGCAGATGGATAGACCACTTGAATTTTACATTCTGAACTCAAAACTGTTTAAAATTATTTTTTTATGCGGCGAATAAAACTACACTCAGCAAATGAAAAAGATTTATCTTTGATAATGGCTGCATATACTTAGTCTGCAACTAGAATTTTATAACTGCACTCTGAATGAGAGAATTTTTTCCTTCAAAATCAGATAAATCCATTACTGAAATTTTACATTCTCAACACAAAACTGGTTTTTAATAAAACCGCTTGCGAGTCCCCAGCTCTAATTGGTATTACTCTCATAATATGCGTTTGGTTTTCCTACGAATAACAAATTTTAAAGAATGGCTTGGAACAAATTTTTAACTCCACTCGAAATATTAGAAAGATTTTCTCCGAAACGGGTCAGCAGGTTAATCCTTTACTGAAATATTGAAAGATCATTCGCAACATGAAACTGGTTTTAACATTCAAGTGATTCTGCACGTGAGTCTTAAGTTTTAATTAGTACTACACCCAGAATACGAAAATGGTTTTCCTACTATTTTGTACTTGGAACTCATCGATGGTTTGATGATTCAAAGAATTGTCAAAGCATCGCCCGCGGGCTTCCCTCAATCATTCTCACTGAATATTTTCCATAAACAATCCAAGCGCAAAACAAAATACGAAGAATTCTTGCAATTTACTACAGACGGTGTTGCTAGTTGCTACAATGGTCAAGATGACATAATTATACATTTATTTAAAAAAACAAATGGGATTCCCCTGTTTCGTCACAGAATAAGTAATGAAAAATCGTGCTCATTTCAATCGGTTAGAATCGTAGGTGCGACAACAATTTATTTATTTATTTAACGCCCAGGGGGCTTTTACATGATTTAAAGAGTAATTTTAATTTGAGAGATACTTTAAAAATGTATATTTTAGGAAATAATAAAAATAAAATTGCATTAGATAAAAGTCATACAACAAGTCATACAAAAACATAAGCAAAAACAGAAAAATACAGCTATTTTATAGGTTTACAAGATGTATTTAGTTGAAATAAATCTTTTAGATGATCCACAAAACTCGCCAAGTTGATATTGAAAATGTCAACATCACCCAATTATTCATTTCCCATGGTGTGAAGTCGTTGTATCGGAGAGTGGGCAATGTACATAGTTACGCTTATGAGTGCTGCTGTAGAATATTGTATTTTGTCGTGTTGTTACTGTAGGTGTTCGCAAGTTAATGAGTTGCAAGAGTTCACATCAGTCGACTTTAGAATTAAGTATTTTGAATAAAAATGTTAAGTCGTTTATTTTACGTCTGTTTTCTAATGTATGTATTTTTTGAGTATTTAATAAGTAATCGTATTTTAAGTCTTCTACTGGGAGTACTTTAAGTCTTCTACTTCTATTTAAAATTGATAAATTGCAGGATTTTTTTTTTGAATTCGCCTAATGTTATTACTGTGAATTTTTTAAGATGGGGACCAAACTATTGAGTTATATTCAATTAGGCTTCTAATTAGAGATACGTATAATAGTTTAATGGCTTGTAAGGAATTGAAGTTTTTAGTTTTTCGTAATACAAAGCCTTGTTTTTTCATACCTTTGTTCACAATTATAGGCATGTCATTGACGAAACTAAGTTTTTCATCCTAAATAATTCCCAAATCTTTCATTTCTGTAACTCTTTCTGAAGCTGTGTTATTGACGGAATATTCGAATAAAACCGGATTTTTATTTCTGAAGAAAGTCAAGGTTTTGTACATTTCTACGTTTAAAAATAAATTATTTTGAATGCACCAATCTTTAAACTTACTAATTTTTGACTTAAGTATACGGCAATGATTTATATAAAAAAATGAAATGAAATGGTTTAAATTTTTGCAAGATATTATTATTTATTGAAATTCATGAAATTTTGCCGCCCCTTAAAAGTGCCGCCCGGGGTGGGCCACCCCCTCCGCCCCCCCACGCTACGCCTCTGCGAATACTCATGGTGCACTCCGGAGCCTTGAAGTGCTTGAAATATAATTTTTTAATATCGGATTTTTTTTTTTACATGAGCTCCACACAGGAGGCCATGAGGAAAAAATTTCCCTTAGGGCCTATGTCATCTTTGGGGATGCTGTGTGGGGTTATTTTAAGGAAAGGAAAGGGAGGAGAGTTCTGGGAAGTAATAAAAAAGGGTTTAAGGGATGGGTATGAATCTGGGGTTCAGTGTGTCCCGGCCATCCGCCTAGACCAACCTCACCCCATGAACCCGGGCACCCCTGCTAAATCACCAAACGTAGCGAACCCTTGGGGTGACCTATGGCAGAGGTGTTGGTTATCCAATAAAGGTTCCTGGGGCGGCGGTACCCATTCCCGCCTCCCAAATTGTAAATGTGTGGATTTGAAGTCAGACATTAATGAGTTTGTTATATTAGTGGATAGGAGGCACTATTTGATCCACTTATAAATTTAAATGTAATGTTTGAGCTCTGGGGCCTTGAAAGGCCTATAAATACCTTGCTGTAGAGACGTGTGTAAGTAGAGGCTCAGGGAGGCACATGACACATGACCCAGTGGTGGCAGGTATGTGTATGTGTACAGTGCCGGCAGATAATCCCCGCAAAGGTCAGTTGGCTCGCCGTGTGTGTTGTGTTGGTGTGCGTGCATCGTGTGAGCATGTCGCTTATTTAATATTTGTCACAGGCTTATTGAATTGTATAATTCTATAAACTATAATGCAGGTTATTGATTCATAAGTGCATGATAACATTGCCACCATTTTTTAAAATTTCACTTCAAATCTAATCACGACACTCAAATGTCTAGTTAATTAGCCAAAAATCGGCAGTCGAGTGGAAAACCTTTACTCACGGCTTGGGGTCGTAAAACCCTGATTCTCTGCCAAAATATGTAACTTCTCTTGCAAATTGTAAAAATTATCAAACTCTCATGACATACCATGATATACCACAACATGCCCGCCACATCCTCAAATACTAATGTTCCCTTTTTCAAAACCATTCATCTGGTGCATCTAGTTTATTTTTTACCGAGTTATCTTATCTTATTATGTATAAAAATCAATTTTGTTTGTTTGTTTGTTCGTATGTTATGCGCTGCCATACCGTACATCCGATTGCGATGAAACTTTCGCGGTTTGCTGTGCACACGCCCGTGAAGGTTTTAGGCTATATATAATGGTAAGCTCTGACGTTATGAAATTTGTATACATGAAAATGAGTGTACTTTATATATTTTAGCGGAAGGGAGGGAAGACATGAGGGGAAGAGTAATGAAGGAGGTGGGGTTAGTGGGAGGGATGACGAGGGAGAGGAAGGCGTGGAAGACGTTGGAGGGGAACGGGGACGCATGGGAAGGGAAATGCGGAGAGAAACAGTTTATTTCTTTGCATTGCCGGTACCGGCTAGTTGTTTATAAAATTGCAGTGCATTTTTAATGACTTAATTTCAAATTAATTTTATTGCTTTTTATAGCCCTTTTTTATTCTGACAAGAATCAATAATTTATTGTAATTGATTGATTTTTCAATGCAAATATTGCGAACAAAACCACGAGTGCATATAAAAGAAAAAAAGTGTTTATTACAGGAAAAACCTAGCAACGCGTATTAAACAAAATACTAGAAGAAAAACCACAGAAATTTATATTCCACGGAGACGAAAACATTAACTAACTAATAAAATGCGTATCTCTATCTCTGCTTCTATTAATGATACATATTTGTAAATAGTGTGGAGGATAAAAAAAACATTTGTATTTAAAAGCAGTCACAGAAAGAGTAATATGAAAAAGTTGATTTAAATAAAAGTAAAATTTATTTTATTTGAGACACAAACAGGATATTAATAAAACATTATTTTGGTTAATGTAATACAAATATAAATTTCTCTAGATTAATGTGTCTGCAGTGATCATATTTGCGTTTACACAGACACATTAAAAACAATGTAAGTATTTTTATACATAGTTATGTTTAAGTTAGTTTAAAAAACTTAAATAGAAAATTTGCAATACATGATAAACTAGTTAAGAAATTGGCAAATGAAGATATTAATATCTTAAAATCTTGGATTGATAATAACTTACTCACACTTAATGCAAAAAAAACAACATAATATGTCTTATTTTCCTTACAGAAAATACCTGATCATAAAGTTAATATTGTAATCCACGATGAAAAATGTGATAATGTACACTGTAAACAACATAATCCTAATTGTACTCTAATTAACTCGTCTTCCGAAATTAAATATCTCGGTGTGATCGTTAATCAAAATCTGAAGTGGAATAGTCACATTTCAGAACTAGTGAAGAGAATAAGGAAATGTATGTACATATATATATATATATATATTAATTAAGAAGTATTTTAAAAATAATTATGAAAAAATAATCAAAAATGTGTACTACGCACTTGTTCATTCTTTACTTATCTATGGAATTATAGGTTGGGGATGATCTTACAAAAACAATCTAAAATCAGTAAAAGTTTCGCAAAGAATCATCATTAAAGTAATATTTAAAAAAATCTACTTTCTTAACAGAATCACTTTTTAAATTGTTTCCAGTACCAAATGTCGATGACATATTCAAAGCAAGCCTCCATTATTGTTTTTAGATGTTAGCTAAACTCTTAAATTTAATAAAACTGAATACTGCATGCATGCGTATACGTTTGTGTATGTATGTTATGTTTGTGTGTATGTGTTTATAGGATTAATATGTTTTTATATGCTAATTGTGTATTAATATGTTCATGCACGCATATTTATGTACCCGTCTCAGAACAGACATCGTCTAGTGAGACGGGTTACAGACTTTTCTTGTATTATATTGTTACTGTAATAAACGCCCGGGTTGCCGGCAAATTAAAAAAAAAAAAAAAAAAAATTATAAAAATGTGTAAAAAAAAAATAACGAAGAATATCATGAATTTTACAAACTAATGAGAAATGGAAACCAATTTATCACTTTTTAAACAAACAAAAATTAAAACAACTCAAATGCAAAATCACTATATTTTCCAAGCCATAAAAACTATAATAACCTCCCTTCTGAACTGCGCTGTATTATGAACCAATCAGAACAAATAAATGAAATTAAACAATTTTTCAAAAAAAATTACAGTAAAAAGTAAATATTTTACACAAAACATATTATAACTTACAACCTCAGTAAGAATCGTGGCTCCCTTATCAGGCACAAGAGCTCCTCTTTTCTGATAAGGTGTACATGACCAAAAACGACCTTTAATATAATATTTTGTACATAATTGAAAAATAGCAATGTAGAACTATTAAGTTATTTATGATGGGTTTGGTAGGTAAACATTTTTTATAATGCAACTCAAATAAATTGAAAATTGAATGGTTTCAATTTATTTGAGTTGCATGGTTTATAAAATATTTGGAGAAAAAATATCTTTCACAAGCGCAAGTGTGTGAGGTCGAATTCTCTAATGTTATAATGGCTTAAGCTAACTACTATGCTTTGTTTTCTCATTTCCGTGTTCCCTTATAACTATATAATATGACTACAAATGCCAGTTGTTCAGATATTTGTTATGCTGAATACTAACGAGAAGTCCTAATGATCAAAGTCATTGATTTTCCCTATTGGACGTGTAGTGTATTTTGAACGGTCGCTGAAGAGAATACAAAAAGCAAATAGGCCCGAGAAAGGATAATGCCCTTAATTCGCAATGTCTTAACGTACAAAGTAATTATTAAAATACAGCGATTTGAGAAAATCTTGAAAATGAGTTTTTTTTATTGGTAATATTTAAAAAAAATTATTGGTAATGTGTGAGCCTTACTTGGCTTATTATGAAAGTATATTGTGAAATTATATTGTGAAAGTATGTTGGGCAGTATGCTCAGAAAGCACATTATTTAGATAGACGACTATATTTAAATTTTTGAAGTGAAAACTTCTTAAGTGGCGTTAGAGTGATTAAAAATTCAAATGAAACGGAAACACGTGACGAAATTTTTTATATTATTGGTGGTCGGTTCTTATAATCCTCGAAATTCGCGCCTCGGATCGGCCGTCCTGTGGCGTAATGGCCAAGGTGCCGGACAAACCCAAGCGGCCGGAGGCCAGACATCGAGCGAACTGAGTTCAAATCCTACGAAATCCAGAAAAAAAACATTATTTTTTATTTTTTTTATTTAATTAAAATTAAATTGATATTTTTATTATCAAGTTCTGCAAGTATTTTAGTATGTATTTTAGTATGTATTTTTAGTATTTTTAGTATTTTTAGTGTGTATTTAGTATGTATTTTATTTTTGTAAATAAATATCCAATCTTCAAACCACTCCAAAATGAAAATGTATTTTTTGTATGTTTTTTTAGTTTTTTAGTATGTATTTTTAGTATGTAGGTATTTAGTATGTATTTTATTTTTTGTAAATATCCAATTTTCAAACCACTCCAAAATGATTAGGCAAAGAAAACAAAAAAATGACTCCGGAGAAGAAAACACAAATACTACAATAATACGATGACCAAATCCTATAGCAAAAGGTGCACTGGAATTCGAAGACAAAAATATGGAAAAAATCATCCTTTACCTATTAACTATCACGTCGTTTACCGCAGGGGTAGGCGGAAAGGACGGACCGCCAAACAACAAAACTCGGTCTCGGCACATACTCCTTGCCTCGTTCACATCATACATCGTCTCACACATGTTCTTCTATTATTCTGACTCTTGACGTGGCCTGAATCAATCCGATTCGTCAATAGTCGTGCCATTTTTTAATTATTTTTTTTTACATTAGCTCCACACAGGAGGCCTGAGAAAAAATAATTTCCCTCAGTTCGTCTTAGGGGATGCTGTGTAGATGGTATTTTTAAAAGGTATTAGGGGTGGGTTCTAACATCTCTGCCACAGGTCACCCCAAGTGATTTGTCACGTTTGATGACTTAGCAGGGATGCCCGAGATAATGGCGTTAGGTTTGTCCCGGTTTTGGCGTCGGAAGCGTCTGCTCTGCTGCTGAGTTTTAGAGAGAGACCGATTGAGGGAGGCCTTTTGACCTTTCCAGCTTTTGACTCATCGCTTTGCACCGCTGTTGGAGGGATGAATTCGAACGTCCATTACTCCTGGACACACTGACCCCCAGATGCCTACCCGCCCCTCGTACTTTTTCCTTCCCAGAACTTCCCGTCCTATGTTTTCTCAAAAGACCGTCCACACAGCATCCCCAAAGATGACATAGACTCTTAGGGGAATTATTTAATAGGAACGGCTTTTTCATACAAAACTTTGGATTTGAAGCCAAAATACCCAATAAAACTGAATTTTTACTTTTTAAATCTAAAGGAAAAGCAAATATTCAGTACGGTCTTGAGCTTGTTGGTTTCTTTTTTATTATGCGCCTCTTAAGAAATCAATTGTTATGATTTTAAATGTAATTTAAGAGAAACAAACTTTAAAATAATTATTACTATAACTCGAAAATAATAATTGTCAAAGTAAAATAATGAAAAATCGAGTACTTTAATGACCTGAATTTTATAATTTAAAACACAGTACTCGTTATTTACTGTATCTTTGGATTGAAAGCCACGCAGCAGTTCCTGTGAAACCGTTGCCGGTGAAAATCTCGTAAAGATTAAATCAAAATATTGTATTTTTTCTTCAGCATATTTATTGATGCTGAATAAAATACTCTCTTCAAGTTGAATGGGTGTGGGTTAGGAAGAACATATAAAATAAATGGAAAGGTGGCTGAAGGTGGAACAATAAGTACCTCGGTGGGAGGTGAAAGTGCCTCTTTAATTTAGTCTCGAAGGAGGGCGGTGTTTGGGAGGGCGGTATATCACGGGCAGCTCCAGGCTCCAGGCTCCAGGTATGACGGTTGCACTTAAAGTTAACTACCTACCATATAATATATTACGATAAAGTCAAAAACTCTATTTTGAAGAAATGGGTCGGGATTTTGAGGTATCTTTTACCACCCAAAGTCGAAAATATATCGAATGGGTGCCTAAAGTCCAGTAAGTTCCTTAAAATAATTAATTATAAATTATAAAAACCATTATTCAGATTGAGATTAAACTTTGATGATTTGCTGTGCTCATGTCCGTGATGGTTTCTATGTATAATGGTTAACTCTGGCGTTATGAAATTATTTCCGCAACTATTTATCCGATTGCAATGAAATTTCGGTGAGTTGTTGTGCGCATGCCCGCGAAGGTTTCTGAATATATTGGTGAGCTCTGAGGTAATGAAATTTACAATAGTTGTTTGAAAAATAAGTGTTTTACATATACTCGAAGTTTAGCGGCAGGGAGCGAAGGAGGGATTGTGATGGTCCCACCCCGCTGCAAGGTTTTTTCACCCCCCCCCTCCCTTGTCTCTCTTCGTCGTTGAGATCTCCGATCGGAAGGTTCAGCTACGCTGTTTTCCTGATCTCATTTTCCCAACCCCTGTGATGCGAAACACAGTAAAACAAGGTTGTTCTGGGAAATCTTACAATAAACCCTTTACTTCACGTTGTGATTGATTTTTGCTTCGAAGCCTCCAGATTATTTGGAGTAGGAATTTAATGTATTTACTCTTTTTCGTGGTAACTTTCGACTCTTTAAAAGGCGTGGAAGAATTTTTTCTGTTGTTTTCTCAAACGCATGAAGGATACGCCCTGTCTAACTGCCCTACACTACCGATGCCTATGGCCCTAACTGTATACTCCCTGTAGAGTCCCCGTTCCTCGCTATAGTGATCCCTTTTGCACCTAGTCTATTAAGGCTGGGTTAGCTATCCTCTGGTCCTATTTTGCGCTAGTAAAATTTAACTGCACGTCTAAAGGTCAGTTAGTAAATCACGAAGAAGGAACCTTGCTCGCGTAACGGTCGATCCTGTGGACAATTAAATGGCAATACAAGTTCATTATTTACTTTAGTTTAAATGTACGTACCTAGAGGTGCCTCTCTATGGCCGAATAGGCTGCTCCCGCGTCTCCCAATCTGAAATACCTATCCTATGCATAACCGTTAGAAATATTGTTATTGTTAGTAGCACCAATTTACGGCAGAACTAAGGGATTTTAAGGAAGTGATAAAAGGAAAGGAAGGAGAATTTCTTTGCAAACTAGTATTGGCTCCTCCGCTAACCAAGTTGACCGAGTGGGCAGTTCTCCGGACACAACTATCCCGCCAATGCATGTCTGAGCTATACCCCGGTATCTGGCGGATCTCTTGGACGATCACCCTGACATACCCGGACTCACTCATGCCAGAGGAAGAACAGCAGGCTTTCAAACCGTTCCCAGTCAACTCCAATACGCATTACGCCTCCAGATTACTACTTTACTGGCTCTAAAAGGGGTATTTCCATTTCGTCCCTTGTCATGACTCTATCCGCGGGCAAGTGGCGCGAAGCTGTGAGGCAGACCGTTAAAGCCGACCGTCTTCGTCTTTCCACCTCCAATAGTTGACATAAGGCGCACTTTGTGGGCCCTACGTTTACTTTTGGGTTGACACAGATGAGAGAATGCAACAACGTTACAGAATTTTCCCGCAAGATGCCTTGTTAACGGTCTCCTCCACTCAACCCTGCAGGCTTCCCGTGATGTCTAAGGTCAAACGCCTCCGTCAGCGAATCGTGCCCATGACATACAATTCGGCATCCCTGGTACATAACCTTTCGCGCCCGTTCGCTCGACACGATCCCGCGAAAGGGAATGACCTCCGACATAGCGCGTGACCCGCCCAGTCTGTGGCTGGTACCTCCCCTCCTCGTAACATGGTAATGAGGGAAAACCCTTACCATTCCGACATACGTATCTCACTTATGTATAGTCTCGGTACCATCGTATACATTCCACAAACGTGAAAATTTAATTCACGCAATACAACAGGTAGAAATTTCGCAGATAAACAGGTTGATATAATGTTATACATGCATAGAATCGTGAATCTGGTTCTCACGCCCTCCTCCTGTCGAAGTCTGCGCCAAACTGTCAGCCAACGCCTGCAATTGGGTAAGTTGTACTGTCAAAATTTCATCAATTCGATTGGGGGTACCATCGTAGTCTTATTGCCTCTGCGTTCATAGGTACCTGTAAGAACCATTTTTTGCTGCTGTTCCGTTCCTAGCATCCAGCTGTTAGGCGACGGTTCGGGTGGCTGGACCCGAGTGATAACGGCGAAGAGAAAAAAAAAACCCCTGACCGACACGCACACTTATAGTAAACAATAGTTCAATTGGCTGCTTCGTTCTTGCGGTCAGCATGTCCTGTAATTTAAATTATGGAGTTGTAATTCGACTTACCGAGAGTGATTGATAACTGTACCCTTTATCCTAGCGGGAATACACGCTCGTTGTGATTTTGGATCTGCACCTGTTATAACCTGTGGGAAAACAAAGAAACCCTCTCCCCCTCCCTACGCCCATTCTTCACCGTCTGTTATGATATGTCCGGAAATCTATACTCTGTCATCTGTAGTTATCATTTTTAGTTATAGCTTCCGTCAAGCGGTATATTTATTATTAAAAGCCAAATTAATCTACGTAAAGTTTATACAATTATTTTTTGAAACGTTATTCCGTTATGGTTTGATTAGCCCTTCCACCTCCCTAATAATGAGTTATCTCTTTATTTATTTTATTTATTTATAGTTGATTAATTTGATTATTACACGTAGAAAAGAAGATTACGTGATTTTATCCACTATCGTTTAACAATTTATCACCGCGATTATTGTAACCACACCTTATCACTGAATTTACGCTTTTTGAGCAGCTATTTGTCTATTATTAAGTTAGTTTTACCTCTTCATATTTCCGCGATTCGGGTAAAGTATAATATTATTAACCAACCCCTACACCCTACAGCTTAATTTTACTTGAAGTAAATCACGAATTTTTATAAAAATATAATTTTACTAAGCGATTATAACACTGAATTTAATCCGATAAACTAACTTTATTTTTAATTACGGTAACTTCAACTATGTGCTTCTTCATTATTACGTAGCGTTGCAATAATTCACGAGCTTGTATTAATTTTATTATTCACCAACTTCTGATTGATGGATCGAACTTCCCTTTAACAAAACTTACAACTATCTGTTTTCACTTAGGTTAATTCACTCTTTCTGCTAGAGGTTTAGAACACTGACTGTCCCGTTATCAAAAAAAACTGCCTATTTAAAACGAAAATCTCCCATCAATCAAAATAAGTTCATGCAATTTTGAGTCGTATTTACTAGCTCGTCACCCACCACTCTCGCTTCATGCCTCTTCCTGCCTTCTACGTTTGTCACCGTCCCAACCCTTGAAATCGGGGTCCCAGCCATCTCGGTCTAGCAAAATAAAACAGGGGTGGACCACGCGCTCGACTCAAGCTTGTCATAGGACATTTTCTCCCACTCAAAATAAATGTATTACATCGCACTACCCCTGCATACATTTTGGAATAATCCATTATTATTATCATTATTTTATTACCTAACGCGAAGGAATTTTATCCTACGCATTATTCTACGAACAATATGTATTCTCCCTTGTTTTTCCGTATTTGTGAGTGTTTAGGCCTTATACTCTGACAAACTCTCTCTTTAAACAAATAGCAACGCCCGTAAGGCTTTCCCCAGTATTAAATTCACATTTTCATTGATTTCGATTTTCATTTATGGCCAGTTATCACCACCATGGCCTAATCTGTCCCTGTTATTTGCATCTCTACTAAGTAACCTCCCACATCTCATCGTCCCGTTCTCTCGAAAAAGGTGATAACTGTCAAAATGATTTGTTGATCTCTCCAAAAATCACACTCGAATTTGTAAATAAATTTAGAATTAGACAGGCCGTTAAATTTTATGCATTTGGCTAATTACTTTTTCCACTATTTTGTACGTAACCTAGAGTGGTGATTCCAGCTTAATGACCTCTTCAAAGAGCCAAAATCATGTTACCTGTCAATCTCTTAGAACGTCACTTAGACATTCCACATGTCGCTCCTAATAACTGAAACGCAAAAGTTCATAATTAACCCAAAATCTACTTCCTGAACGACCCTTTTCAAAATCTCAATAGAGTCTCGGTCCCGAATTTCAACAGTTATCAATTTCTTATTTTTGGTCATCATAAAGTGAGTTATGATCAAATTCATAAGGGCTCGCATTCCATACCACGGATTTCGTGAGAACTCTCTCCGCTCCTTGAACCAGATAAACGTTAACCCCGCCTCTCTCTCGCTATTCGTTGTGTTCAAATAATTGTTGATCTATCATTTCCAATTTGTCCAACGTTTTACATCTCCGATAGTCTAGCACCTCCCACGCGATAATTAACCCGTATTTTATTACAGACTCCTTCAATCTCGTTTTCAAACACACCCAACAGAGGTCAGCAATATGATCGAATTTAAATATTTAAAAAAATTTTCCTCGTCTACTTGTTCAAACAACACTGAACCATTACAGGATTGAGGGTAATCTGGGAGGTGGGAGGGGAAAGAAGAAGTGAGGGGCTTACAGGAGGGGGTTCGAGGGAGGGGGAAAGGCAGGGAAAATATAATGGGAACCCGGAAGGATTTATATTTAAAAATTATTGTTTCTTTGTTGCCCCGTATGCATTCCTATACCATTCATCCGATTACGATGAAACTTTGTGATTAGTTATACGCACGCCCGCAAATGTTTCTATATATAATGGTGAGCTCTGGCGTTATGAAATATTTTACATAGGTGGCGCGCGAGTAGTTTTAATAATGTGTGTAATTCACAAATCGCGCCTTCCCGCGAAGATTTCTAGATTACTTTAACAGTGATTCCTAACATTATTTGGATTAAAATTGTTTTATCAAATTTTGGTCTCCGGTGACGTTTTTTATTTTGTTGAAATTGGTATTTTACAGCTAGCGGCGAGTTGAGGGGTTGGGCGGTTACTTGGCTTAGTAACCAATGACGATATAATGATGAGCTCTGGCGTTATGAAATATTATACATAGGTGGCGCGCGAGTAGTTTTAATAATGTGTGTAATTCACAAATCGCGCCTTCCCGCGAAGATTTCTAGATTACTTTAACAGTGATTCCTAACATTATTTGGATTAAAATTGTTTTATCAAATTTTGGTCTCCGGTGACGTTTTTTTATTTTGTTGAAATTGGTATTTTACAGCTAGCGGCGGGTTGAGGGGTTGAGGGGTTGGGCGGTTACTTGGCTTAGTAACCAATGACGATATCATATGGAATATAATATAAGTTTTTTTTGTTTGATTTTGAAGAAGAAAAAATAAAAATAAAACGTTTTCAAAACAGTCACCGGAGATCAAAACTTCATTTTCAATTTTTACTCCAATTAATGTCAGAAATCAGGAAGGGGGAAGGAAGCGCGGGAGAAAGGGATGGGTTCACTGGACGGAAGGTGGATGGGGAGCACGGGTCGCAGGGATGGGAAGTAGAGGCGGAAGACGAATGGGGAAGAATGGGAAAAGACGCGCCCGGAGAAATAATTTATTTAAGTGACATTGCAACGCATGCCGATAACTTGCTAGTTGTATGTATAAAAAATGAATTTGACTTTATGAAATTTGTATAAAAATGTTAAAATAGATGGCGCGCGAGTTGTTTGAATGCTGAAAGTAATGTGAAAAGTGTGCATATTTATATAGTTTAGAGGCGGGGTGAGAAGGAGGGAGGGGAAGGGGAATCCGGTAAGGTGGAGGGGAGTCGCGGGAATGGGGACGCAGGGGAGGGGTTAAGGACGAGGGAGGGGCAGGAGAAGGTTTGGGGACTTTAATTATAAATTTTTGAAGTTATTTAATAAGACACGTTTATTAAAGAAACGTGTCTTATGAAATAAGACACGTTTAAGCCTAGTTTTACGTTAGGTATCTCAAGTACACGTACGGTTCCACGATAACTCAACAAAGTGGCATTTCAACACCCCTTTGAAAATTCATTAAAAGTTATGAAAAAATATCCCACCATCTAACCTAACGTAATCTTTTCAACCATTTTTTTCCATTACTTTTAATGAGTTTTTAAATGAAGTGTTGAAGTTGTATGGTTGTGAGTTGTCCGGTCACCATCAAGTACCTACATTATTTGTTCTATTGCTAGAGTGATTTTCGATTTTTGGAAATTGTACAATAAATCCTTCCAGACACCAGACAAATCCCGTTTTTTTATTTACAAAGAGGATTTTCCATTTTTTTCAAATATTTTTGTGTAGTTTTATTAAAACTTTTTGTTACACTAAAAAATGATTTTTAACACAGTTTAACAATGTCTACTGAAAGGAAAAAGTGTCACGTGGAATAATAACTAATTAACTGAATTAAAAAAACATATCAATAAATAAAAAGGGTTATTTTAGTGTTAATACGCCTTTCTTCCAAACAAATGAACCGGTTGCCTCTGAGCCGCGATTGATTCAAAGCCATTTCTTGCGCCATTGTTGACATCTGAAATAAAATGTAATCAATCATTCGACACGGATTGTTGGATGTCCCGGAAAGTGTTATTTGAGGCGACCGAAGGTGAGTTCGGCGTCGCCCGTCACGCGTCACGCGTCACGCCATATGAATAACGTGACCACTCGCTCACAACCTACCCACAACGGGCGGTTCATTAATGAAATTGAAATAATATCGACCTACCCTTTACTTACAGGTCAATAATGTGATAAACGCGCCAATCTACTCGAAGGTGAAAGACACCAAGAGGTGGCCTTTTCAGAATAGAATCACTCTTCGTGTGTACTTTATTTATTTACTCCTTCACAATAAGGCTTTCGTGTACACTGACTAATTATTATGTACCAGTGCAGACCTGTCAAAAATTACGGGATGTTAGAATCCAAATTTTGGAAACGCCAATCAAATAAGTTCAAATATTTTAAGTAGGTATATAGAATAATATCAAGTAAGATCCTCTCTTTCATTAAGCCTTATTTTAAATTGACTCCCCTCTATTGTGCATTTCATTTTTTCCAAGTGTGAATTCGATTTTAATCTTATCAATAATTGTGAAATTTGCTCATTTAATAAAATCAATAAGTAAATTCACCTTTTCTCTTTTTATAATTGAATCAATGGTCTGATGTGCGTTGGTTTTTCACCCGTGAAAAAAAACGCACGTCAGAAATTAATATGTTTGGTGATTGTTTTGTGAGTTTCTTATAGTCTGTTTTACGAAACTAGTCTTGAAAACCGATTGACCTTTTTTTCAAAATTACACGCCTTTGTCAAGGAATCATTTCCGCAACCTTTTCAACATTTGTTTATCGTGTTACTTTGGTTAGTCGTCTGGTAAAAAAATAATATTACCATAAGAATAAATAAACACGGAAGATTACAAAGAATTTTTATAACTGCATTCAGACAATTTACGCAACAACAACACAAAAACGTCTATAAAACAAGTATGTTTTTAGGTTTTCACGGCCAAAAAGTATTTTTGTTATGATTTTTGGGGTGTTATGCCGTGTTTCGCTACCTCCTTCTTTCAGTCAACGTTTCGGACAGCGTTACAGTGTCCATCATCATTATGTATTTCAATGGGCTAAATAACGAGGTTAATTAAAATAAATTAATTAATTAACTGCATTTACAAGTTGAGCTAAGAATGTTGAGATGAACGGTGTGCTACCTATAAAAGGAATCATCGCCATAATAACATTGAAAATGAAATTCAATGTATTAATTATTATAATGTGATGTATTTAGGTGGCGAGTCAATAAATAAAATAAAACAATATTTTATTACATTGGATTATTATGACAAGTAATTTTATCTTACCTTTGGACGTGTATCTCTCTACTCCGGTGGTACCTACCTATGTAAGTACCTACATAGGTAGTTTTAGGCACCCTACCTCTGTAGTTGTATAAGTTTTTTTTAAATAGTATTATTTGGGTAGTAAGCAATTTTAACCACGAAATATTGACAGCCTTATGATTTATGACTTCATATCGTACGAGATTAACTGTAAGGCGCTTTATTTTTCACTCTGATTCTATCCGCAATGATGAAAAACCGTAATAAATAGCATATTCCATATCTAAAATATAAGCGCGGGTCACATTTAACGTGTTAATCGGGCTATATAAAGGTCAGATGAGTAGTCGGACACATTGTCTGGTAATGGCGGGGGTGGGTGCAGAGCCGCGGGACTGTCTTTGTAGAAACACGCAACCCTCAGTGAGAGCTCACACACTACTCACTTAAATAATAACTACACAATAAACTTGTGTAATTCTGAACCATCTTTTAGTCCTAAATAAGCCTGGTAAAAATAATACGGAAAGTTTTTTCTTTTCATTACAACGGCACCCCGATTTTGGAACAATTAGTCCTGCTTGGTAACCAGATCTGGATAGCCAGGTCCCAATCCACCTCCCAACCCCTGTTCCTTCATCCTACCCTACTTCCTTCATCCTCACAACGTACCCCGATTGGAGAAGCTATAATCCAACTGGTTCTGGATAGTAGGGAGTAATGATATTCTTGTTCAGTATTCACATAAAAAATTAAATATGAGGTTCTAAATCATGGATCGGCAACCTTTTGTTGTAAAAGGGCCAAATATTTTATGTGGGGATTAGTGCCGGCCGCACTTGGGTCAAATGTCATTACAGTGTACCTGATATTTGGTGACTTAGCAGGGGTGCCCGATTTCAGGGGTGAGGTGGATGCATCTGTCCACTCGATAGAGACTGGTTGAGGGAGGCCTTTTGATCTTTCGAGTGGGACTCTCTCGACTCATTGCCTTGCAGTGCATTTGGAAGTATTGATTCAAACGTTCATCACTCTTGGACACACTGACACCCAGATTCCTAACCGCCCCTCGTACCTTTTTCCTTCCCAGAACTTCCTACCTTTCCCTTCTTTCACACGGCATACCCTAAGATGAATATTTGTGTACAAATATTTTGGTTTTAAAAATAAAACGCTTATTGTATATTTTTACGACATTTATTGTAGTTAATAAAATGAATGAGATTTTTGTGGTTATTTTTGAGTTGCAAGTTTTCTTGTATTAGTAGAGTCGCGTAGTTTAGCGTCTAAATGTGAATCCGATAACCGAAACAGTGATTTTTTTCTCGATAATTTAGAATTAAAAAAGCTTGCTCACAAATTTGTACTACCAAACATAGTAATTATTTGCTCAGCAAAGCATTTTAACTCCTTGTAGTTTTCAGAAGGCAAGCCCCCATAGTAATTCGCCGAGTTTTTCCTTAAGCCATTTTAAGTGTGGTATCACTTTGCAAACCCATCACGTTGATTTGCAAATCGCTCCCCCATCGCTATCCCTTCCCTCCGCTGCCTTTCTCGCTCCCTTTCACTCCGTTGTCTATGATATCGTCCTTCACGTGCGTTGCGGCGAGAATCTTGCGGGCCACACCAAGACACCTCCCGGGCCGCAGATTGCCGACCCATGTTCTAAATCATGGGTCGGCAACCTTTTGTTGTAAAAGGGCCAAATATTTTACATTAGGATTAGTGCGGGCCGCACTTGGGTCACATGTCATAACAGTATACCTTTTCCAATTTGGGAGGCAGGTATGGGTACCGCCGCCCCGGGAACCATTTATTGGATAAAAAATATCTCTGTCATAGGTCACCTCGAGAAGTTCGGTACGTTTGATGAGCAGGGGTGGTTAGCAAGGGTGCCCTGGTTCTGGGGGGGACTGCCTACCAACTGCATTGCAGGCCGGATCGGCAGAGAATGGTTGAGGGAGTTCTTGATTTCTCCAACCGTACTCTCTCGAAACATCGCCTTACACCACAGTGGGATGGATTTATACGGACATTCATACTCCTAGATACACCAAGCCCCAGAATCCTACCCACCCTTTATACCCTTTTCCTTCCTAGAATTTCCTCTCCTTCTTTTCCTCAAGAAACCGTCCCAGACATCCCATCCCCAAAGATGACATAGGCCTTGAGGGGAATTATTTTCCTCAGGGCCTCCTGTGTGGAGCCAATGTAAAAGAAAAATACCTTCAATATTTTTGAACAAATATTTTAGTTTTAAACATAAAACGCTTTTTTCATATTTTTGCTACATTTATTGTGGTTGTATTTTGGTTTAAAGTTGTTTTTTTTTTAGATTAACTTGCATTTTTGAAGTAGAGCCGCGTAATATTGCGTCTAAATGTGAACCCGATAACCGAGAACAGTGTTTGTTTTTTCAATAATTCAGAATTGAAAATTGAAAAACGAACAACGCATTGAAATTATAAAATTCACTAAAAAAATGGTGAAAATTTGGCAGAGACGGTTTGTCGACGGTCGACTTCTTCCTTTGGGGCCACGTGAAAGAGAAGGTCTACGCCAACAGCCCAGCGTCGATTCAAGACCTCAAAGATGGAATTCGTGAGGCTATCGAGGACATAGGGTAGCCACTTTGCGATTTGGTTATGGAAAATTTCATGAAAAGGATGTGGTCCTGTAAGCGTGGTCGTGGTAGTAATTTGCCTGATGTTTTGCTATTAACGGCATACCTTCTTCTTTATAATAAAATAGACATCCGATCATTTATTTTAAAAAATAACATTTTTCTTTGAATATCAAAATAACACCTCTTATTGGAAAACCCTGTATAATTGAATTACCTCAAAATAACGTGACTCTCAATTTATTGCCCAGCTGCGAGACCATCATTCAGAAAGGAAACTTTTTGCTTGAAATACCTTCCTCAGTGTTTAGTCAACAGATTTAGTTAGCCATGATTTATCCCCCTGTCATCATTCTCACATCATTACCCTCAACTACAGTCTCTATAAAAACGTTTTGAAATGTTGGTGATTTAAAAGTTTTCTTTATGCAATTCCCCAGTCCACTATAACGGTCTTATACGGCAGAAGAAAATAAAAAGCAACCTAACAACACGTGATATCGATATGTTTAAAAAGCACTCTACCATATTGATTTCCAATTAGTGCCACAAAAACTCACATATCCATCGCTCGCCGTGTTACCGCTGCACGCTGCCGCCGCGGGGGGTGGAGGAGGGGGGGGGTTGCACCCCTCACCCCTCACCGCACCAATCATAGGACGTCAAAGTTTTACAGCCTTTTTGCACAAAACTCCCCGCCAATAATAATTTACCGGTGATTGGATTTTCACTATTCACTGAGTCTCCATTGGTTCCGTGAGAATAGTGCTCAAGTTCCATAGCCCTATTTTTGATAGATATCGTGCTACTTATTTTCGCATTTTCTTTTTTAATAAAATTTTAATTCATTATTTTCAATAATCGTTTCGTAATATTAATGTGAATTAGACAATAAAAATCGGTGCATTCATTTATACTTCGTTTACAGCACGAACACTTTTTAAACATCCATACTAATATTATAAATGCGAAACTGCTCGAGTTCGTTTATGACCTTTTCACGCATAACACAATATAAAGACTTTAATAATTCTTTCACCAATATAAAGCTAAATTATATGCGCAGACTACAGGTTATATATGATGGTAAGCTCTGGCGTTATGAAATTTTAAATATTAATATATTATATTTGTTATACGTTTTCTGTCGCTAACAAAAGCGAGTTTTTGCTAACGTCAGAAAAAATCTTTTCCATGGAAACAATGTTGTTATATTTTTGGGCTCTATGCTGGTAGGCACTCAGTCTACTGGTCAGCTACTACTGCAGAAAATTTAAATATTAGAATTCGTTTTTTTTTTTGGACAAGCTTGGAATAAATGTCAGATTTGAGTTCCTGTATTAAAAATATAATTCGTAACGATTATAAAGACTGAATGATAAATAGAGTATTTTTTTATTATATTAACGAACTTCCAAATATTTAAATAAAAATAAACATCCGAAATGTTTGTAAGCGCATGAATTCCGAACGAATGAACAAAATTGGATAAGTAATTCTTTTTTTCTTTGAGCTATAGCATTATGAAATTTAGGTGGTAGGCGAGATGTTTGAAAACTGAATGTAAGGGAAAGAATATATGGAATGCGGGAGGTGATGGGGGTGGGGTGGGGGGGGGAGATAATTGATAAGTGCAAGCGCTACAGTAGTTTCCCGTGATACCATGCGAGCGAAGCCGCGGGTAAAAGCTAGTTTAAAATAAAGCAAAAATTTTGTAAACACCGCTGTTATTTTTTATATATTTTATGCCGACCGGGTTTCGCTACAACTGTAGCTTCTTCAGGGTAGTTTAATACTGTACTAGTAGAGTTGTCTCTAATAGAGTATTATACTGCCCTGAAGAAGCTACGATTGTAGCGAAACCGGTTGGCATAAAGTATATTAAAAAATAAAAGTGGTGTTTACAGAGTTATTTTATTATTTTAAATTATAATGTCACATCACAAAGTGTTTGCATCGTACGAACAAATATTTAAACAATTAAGGTATTTCGAGATTTACTAAAAAAACTCCCAGTATAAATTAATTTAAAAATAGATTCGCTGCTTATGAATGTAAACCAAAATGAAAAATCTTTTTTTAATGCAAGTGAACGATTCTTTCAGATTTTACTATTACAAACTAATGTATTCAATTAAAAATATTGAAATTCTGATTTGAAAAACAGGAAAAAAAAATTTAGTAGCCTTTTGGCACTTACTGATTTTTTAACTTAGTTCAAAGTGACGACTTTTTACTCAGTTCAAAAACTTAGTTACATTAACGAATCATAAAGGTCATCGACACTTCATTTTTTAAAATTACTTTCCTTTCATAACGTTGACATATCTTTGGCAAACGCGCAAAATTTGACAGACAATTTGGAATTTATTACAAATTATTTGGAAGTGTATTGTAAGCGTTTAGAAGCAAATAAAAAGCGTGGTGGTGCTCATTTCTAACTATTTAAATCGGTTCCAT
The DNA here is from genome assembly GCA_936435175.1 of Glyphotaelius pellucidus. Classification (NCBI taxonomy): domain Eukaryota; kingdom Metazoa; phylum Arthropoda; class Insecta; order Trichoptera; family Limnephilidae; genus Glyphotaelius; species Glyphotaelius pellucidus. The sequence goes on from OW386544.1 coordinate 47,235, forward strand.
GCCAACTGAGAATAAAGTCAACTCAACATCTCCTTGAAAAGTCATTAAAAGCAATGAAAAAATTAATTTTAGATTAGCCGATAACCCTAACCTAACGTAACCTATTTAACCATTTTTTAATTTTTTTTTATCACCTAAATGACTTATGTGAGATGGTTCTGAGTTGGTTACATTCCGAGTTGTCCGGTCACTATTTAAATCATACGTATCTCACCGTAATACAAAAAGAGATAGAGGACTTTTAGGGGTGGGCCCAGTTTGCGATGTAAAGTACACTAAAACACACAAAAGAGTTTTAACTTCTTCGGTAGTTAACCGAACATTTAGTACGTCTTTCAAAGAGTACTAATAATTGTACGTAGAACATTAGCTTCGTTTGCCCTACTTCAAGTTGTACCTTATCGATTTCAGTTGTGTTCGGTTTAGCCTGACTACAGACTACAGAACAGAGGAGAATGGTTGGTTCGGTGGCGGTGTGAAATTCTAGAAAGTAATAATTAACGCTAATGGTTTGTAAACACACATTTATTTGCTGATAAAACAATGCTAATTAACATTTGGTACAAAATTAAATCGAAACGTATTTAAGGAGCTAAGTTTCCGTCAAAATATCAACTAAAAAGGGTTTTTTGGCAGTTTGTTGACACTTGGAAGTGAATATACATCGTCGTGTACATTTCTATACAAGACTTTTTAAAGATTGCATTTATGTGTTTCATAGTGTATTTTATGTAGTCACCTTTTTTTACATGAGTACCGCACAAGAGTCCCAACTGCTACCAAACGCCTGGAGCCAGTGAGACTATGGCATTCCCAATTGGAGTGTGTTGTGAAGCTGAAGGTAGGGGAGAGGGGAAGGAGGTGAGAAGAGGAAGGTGAGGAAGTACTTGGCCGTTCATATCTATTCACATATCACGGTTAAAGCCTTTTCAAGGTGTATCACGTGTAATGACAAAGATCATTATTACCATGACGAGGAGGGAATTTTCAGAATATAAAGTAGGTTTTGGCGGACTTGTTTCAGAAGGAATTGATAAAAGTTGTTTCCCCGCCAAAACCACCAAACAAATAACGAATTAATAAAAAAATCATACGAATTTATTTTAATTGACAATTTTTTATTGTTAGTGGTTTTAATTCTGCTTATATATAAATATCAGAAAATGTTTCCTCGAAACTAACTTATAAATCTGAGCGTCAGATTTGCAAAGCAAGAGATGGAGGCTTCATTATTTATTAAGCAAGATATACCTTCACACGCGAGAGATATCTCACGATCCCTCATACTATGGAAACTATTTGTTTTGTAATATAAAACAATTCCTATTACGTAGGTACGGTCGCAAAATAACAGCCTAAATACATACACTACAGATATAAACACACAAGCATTATTATTTAAAAAAATGTATATAATATTTTACAGTTTATAGTATTTTCCAGTAATGTTGGCCTCACTGGTCGGTTTACCAGTACTGAGGCAAAAAAAATAACAATTACATATGGAAAAAAAATTAATATCTTGACATCAACATGCTGTACATAAGAATTTATTGTAATACAAACTAATTCATGAACAATGAACATTGAATAATTAAAACAAATTATTTTGTTCTTAATCTTTGTCACTCTCCCCCCCCCCCCTCGCCGTTTTATTTCTAGGTTTTGTATTATATCCGCGTGTTTTCCATGAACTTAGGCTCAGTTGTTTTAAAGAAAATTAAATGTAACATTCTCATTAAATGGCCATTAGCGCCATTTTGTCATTTTTACCATCGTTGTGATTATGCGATGGCAGCAACTTATTACGACGATCGCGGATTCTCCATCTTTATGCTTTTGCGATGATGAATTTGGGTCTAACAATAAATACTTTCGTTTCTAATGTAGTTCGTTGTACAACAAACAATATTAAGTTCAAGTGTATTCAGTAGAACAAAGTTTCAAGTGTGTCTGAGCATTGCTTTATCAAGCGTTTAATAAACGCTGTAGATAATGTAGAGCATGTTTTCACGTCACACAAACCCATTTAAGCCGTATTTTCTGAGAGTTGAGCTAACTGTAATTAATCTGGGCTGTTTTCAGCAGTCTATTATTCAGACAGGGTTCACCCTAGTCGATTAGTTGTCGACAGCTTTCAGACTCTCCCATCGTTTGCGCTGTTTTAATACTTGGCGATCTTCATGGGAGAGCGGTAGGCTCCTTGCCTCTAGACTCGAGGTAGCTGAATCGAAACTCTGCATTGGAATATATATACATTGTTGATTAATTTATCTAGGCTAACTTTGGGAGTGATTATTCACGGTATTCTAAGAAATTTTGAAACAAAGCAATACTATTTTTTTAATGTTGGCAAAAATAGCAGCATTACTTTGGCAGCGCGTTATGTTCGGATAACATTTACAATGTTTTTTTTTTTCTAATCTAAAACTTTAAAAAATCCGTAGGCTATTGGACAGGTTTGGCCGGGGTGAGGGGTTGGCGGTTACTTGGATATGTGACTAGTGATGATACGTGAAGAATTTTTTTTGTTGCTTGAGTCCGAAGAAAATTAAAAAAAAAACACACACACACACAAAAGAGAAATCGGACACCAAAATTTCATTTACATTTTTTGCTTCGTAAAATGTCAGGAATCACTGGTTGAAGTAAGTCAAGAACGTCCCTTGACACCCTGTAACTGTATATATAGACGCACTGTAGAAATCTGAAAGAAGTGGCAAGTAATGTTATCGATTTCAATTAAGGTCGTGTGCAATCTCTAAGTAATTTGCCAAAATGCCCAAGTGTGTTTTGAGAAGGTGTTTATTTTTTTAATAATGTTATTGTATGCTTACGTTAAAACAATATACAAAACTAACAACGAGTATCTAAAACAATCACCGCCATTTACAAACTGTTGTTGCTTGTTATGGGCCACCTAAAAATCCGCCCTCAGGCCCACTACTCTGGTCGGTCTCGAAGTAGTATTTGAATTAAATTTGATGACGCCGCCCACCCTTTCGTTTATTTCATCCATACACACATTTTCTTAGAAATCTGATTCATGAACAGCGTTTAAATTAAGTATTTACTGGGAAAATAACACATTTCTTACTTGCCACGTTTTATCTTAAGTTTTGGAGATATTAAATAACAAGACTAGACGTACTGCAACGTCATTGTCTGAGAGGCGTTAGGTACAATACGTTATTCATTTGGAAACATGTTCCAATTATTCTTAAAAAGATAAATAAAATAATGTTATTCAAAATCAATGTAATATGTTTTCAACAAAACAATGGAACAGCTGACCGAGCTCGAAGAAATAATTATAATACGCTTAACAAAAAGATTAAAAAAAACTGCATTTTTTGTCTAGTTTTTTATTGAGCGTCGATATAATTAAGTGTATAATATTATATAGGTATTATATAGGTATGTACATAATGATAAATTTAAAAAAAATGTATTTATATTTTCCGCCGCATTACCCGTTAGTGCCGGCTAGTACCCAATTTCAGAGAAAAAAGGCTTGAGCGTGTGTGCGCGTGAAAAACGTGCTTTCTCACTAATATCTGCCACACAACCAAATTTAATAAAATACAAACTATTATCTTTGCACACAACATTCCCCATATCGCTCACATACCTCGAAGAGAACAATATTATTAATCGTCAACACGGATTCCGGCGGAATCACTCGTGCGGTGATCTTCTCGCATACGTGACGCACGTTGGGGGCGGTGCCTGGAACGTTTCGGTGAGAACCAAACGGTTTCACTAGACATTTCAACGTCTTTGACCGGGTTCGATCTCTTGGCAACGAGGAGGTTTTGGCAACAAGGACTTTTTAATATTTCTATTTTTGAAACTGATAATTCATGGTGGAATTCCATTATAATATATTATAATAAAAACAAATATAAAACTTTTTTCCACTTTAAGTTTAATGACCGTAACCGGTTTCAGCTCGCTAGAGCCATCTTCAGACTGGTACAAAATATTCTTAATCTACGGTTTATATACATAACATTTGAGGGAGGGGAAGCGGGGTGGTCTTAAGGGTTTTAATCAACCCCGCTTCCCCTCCCTCAAATGTTATGTATATAAACCGTAGATTAAGAATATTTTGTACCAGTCTGAAGATGGCTCTAGCGAGCTGAAACCGGTTACGGTCATTAAACTTAAAGTGGAAAAAAGTTTTATATTTGTTTTTATTATAATATACAACGAGGACTTGCCAACAAACTGATTTCTTACGGACTTCCCGTGTCTTTTCGTACGTGGGTTGCCTATTAGAGGGAGAGCTCGATTCAGACGGTTGCTGATGGTTTCACTTTTTCCTCACATTCAATAAATGCTGCATAAATTAGCAAGTTCTCATTACTTACATTTGTTTTATAATTTATACGCATGCAATTTTTTTTAAATGTATGTTGAAAAATTATTGGGAATTTGCCACGAAGCCAGCCTCAAGTTGGCCTCTCAGAAACTGAGTGTACTGTACACGGCCTGCGGAATACACTACTGCTTACTCTGTACAAACTGCAAGTGCGTCCTACAGTTGAATTTGGTAGCCACCTCTGGTCCAGAGCCCAAAATACCTGAAAAAACCCATGACTGTGAAGAAACGGGCGGTCTGTTTGATAGTTTTCCCTAACTTAACAAACGTATTGCAATCTTTAGAGCAAAAACGTCATGTCAGGTGGAAAATGCTCCGAGGAACTAGCGTCATTGATCCCTCCACACAGCATCCTGAAATATGATACAAGCCCTGAGGGAAATTATTTTCCTCGGGGCCGTCTGTGTAGAGATAATAAGTCCATAGTTCTGGAGTTGACTTCAGGCGCGGGCGGTTGGAACTCTTGAATTCAAATCCCGATATCTAAATTTATGAAGGCTTCGTAAAAATGGAACAAAATTTTCCGTTGATATAATCTGACAATAAGCCTTTTGAAACGAGCTACAAAAGCGCTAAAGTTTTTACGGTTTGTCATCATTTTCAGAACGTTATTTCGTAACTCAATTCTAATTTGCCGAAGTTTTTATTTGGAATCTATTTCTTTATTTCTGAAAATTATAAATGGTCGTAGATTTTGCAAAATTATCGTCTGCACAATAACAGTCTTAACATTGAAATAGAAATGTGAGAACATTTTTCCGCCAGTAAGCTTTTACTAGGAATTGTGCCCAGTGATATTTCTATAAGGAATAAAGTAGTGCTGTAGATAGGTGCTTATTTTAGTATGTGTATAGTATATTCCTACCCCCTACACAAGTTGATGAAAAGCGAGGTAAGGCAAGGTCACTGGTGGCGTCGATAGTTGCGTGACTGGTACGTTAACTGAAATGCAGTCAGTCCGTAGTGCTTTGGCGATAAGACAAGATAAGCGGGTACCGGAAAATGGAAAATTTTGCTTTAATGGGTAGTTTCAAATGCCCGGAGCCGATGGAACTATGTCATCCCATAGCTGGACATATTAGAGGTGAAGTTTGTTGTGATAAAAAATAGAACAGAAAGAAAGAATTAAAGTGGACGGAGGAAAGAAACAACATTATATAAAACTGATCAGATTAAGAGATGAAATTTTTCAATTCAGAGTTGCGGCTTCTAACTGGAGCGATAGTGAGAGTACAATCCTCCACTCCGGGATCTGTTAAGTATTATATATACACATTAAGTAGTTAATAATAAGGTCTATTTTATAAAACATTTCATTAAAATACCTTTCATTCATTTTTCTAGAAAGATTCAGCTTGAAGGATCTCCAAATCTCCTAACAATTTTGCAAATGATTATTTCATTGGCATTGTGTTGGCCAACAATAACACGCTTTATTTTTTTGTTAATTTTTGTGTATAAAATATTTTATCATTAAAGCTTGTACGAGTATGTCCAACATAACGAAACTACGTAAGCGTAGTTAGGTACTCTTATTAATTTCTGTTGAAAATTTGATAATAACTCGTACAGAAAAATTGTTGATTACTCATTAAACTCAAATCAATCATGATTTTTTTTAATAATAACGGGTTACGAATAGATTGTGAATAATTTGAAAATCTCCTACCATCACTCTCTCAGCATTTTGTCGTTGCGTCCATGTACTATCCTTTAATCTTAAAATTTACAATTTTATTTTAATTTCGTACCATTGATTTTGTAACCTGGACGCAAGTTCGTTAATAAATACAAAAATTAAGTAAAGAGATATTTCTAACCATGAAAACAAATAAGTTATAAGTAGGTACTTATATAAATTATGTTTAGATATTTATACGTAAGTAAATCATTGTTGAGTTGTGAACTCCTACAACATGAATAATACGACAACACAGCTAATACGGACAACACTCCGGTGTTGTATGGACCTACCTAGTATAGGCTATATTGTATCCCTCTCGAATGTCTGCTATGAATTCCGACGTCGAACTGAGTACTGGCTACTGGGTACTGGAGAGTGGGAAGGGCGCGACGACTACTTAATCTTACTAAAAAAGGGTCATTTGATTTCTCAACTGGGAACAGTGAAATTGAGATATTCAAGATTGTCCTTTGTTAAATTTAAGGAATGAAGAAAATGCGGAAAGTTTGTTAAATTCCATTTGTTATGTTTCCAAAAGACAAGACAAAGGAGTAATTAGTGAAGTTTTTTATGTCGAAAAAATCTAATCACATTAAATAATTTCATAAGAGATTTCCAGAGATTTTGGCTAGCTAAAAATAACAGAATATAATGCATATAAATTTGTTGATGAATCTTACAAATAAATTAATCAGAACACCTTTTCATACATTCAGTTTAAGGCTGTCAGTAAGCTCTGGCATCACTAAAGTTACGCTAATCGATGTTTCTCAAATTTATGGGCTAACAAAAAATCTTTTCAGTTTTGAGCTGTAAAGCTTTTAAATATTAATAAATAAATACGTGTAAGTTAATAACCTAGCGTTACTGTACGTTTATTGAATGTTACAATTCTGTTAATAGCCTAACAAATACTGATATTAATACACTGAAAAACTGGTTTGAAAAAATCTTCTATCCGTAAATACGAAAAAAAAAATTATCCAATTCTTTATCAATAAATTTAAATCAAAACGAGAATTAAAAATTGTAATACACCAGAATAAATGTAGTGGAACTAATTGTAATCAAGCAAGTTCCACACTTAATCCAAGTTCCACACTTAATCCAAGTTCCACACTTAATCCAAGTTCCACACTTAATCCAAGTTCCACATTTAATCCAAGTTCCAAAATTAAATATCTCGGTGTACACATAGATCGACATTTTAAATGGAGAACACATATTTGTGAACTAGTCAAAAGAATTAGGAAATGTATTTATATAATATTACAAACTTTCAAAGAAATACTGCTTAATAACTTACAATTCAATATATCAGCAAGATATTAGAAAAATAATAAAATCCCAAAATTTACCAAGCACATTTAAAATACCTATCTCTATCGAGGTAAAACTTATTTCAACCTACCGTTAAATCTAAAAATTATCGAAAATAAACAATAGTCCCAGCTTAAATTGAAAAATTACCTGAAACTACTATAAGAGTTTTTTTTTAAATGTTATCAAGTTTAATTTGTAGAACTCCATTTTAATTATTTATTTCTTTTACATATTCAATAATATTATTTTTCAATTTATAAAAACAGTTTATTTATAAACAAGTTCTGCTGGGTAATTATTATTATGCGTGACAGCTAAATGTAATAAAAAATAAAAGAAATAAAAAACTATAAGGGTTCAAATATATTATTAATCTTGAAATCTATTATTCATAAATCTTGAGTTTTCTTACATATCTCTTTGTTATTACTTGAAATATTTTATTGTATAGTTACTTACATGATTACATATAACTGAACACGAGTTTCCTCACCAAACACAAGAGCCTTGTCTCTTTATCGTGAGGAAAGGCTATTTTTTATATTTGCTTGTAGCTGTATAATATTAAAAAGAGTATAGGCTTATTGTTAACAACATGCAAATATTAAATAAATAAAAAAATAAAAATTTGTTCAATGGTAAAAAATATATTGAAAAGCGAAGAAAAATAATAAATGAAACAAAAAGTATATTTTAACAAGTTGACCTTCTGAGTTTGATTATATTTCCATAATATGAGTTTTTGTTGTTTTTCTTGTTTAAAAGAATGTAACGCTAGCAGATATTATTATCTCTAAGCGTGTAGATAAAAACGAATAAAAATCCACCCTTATTGCATTAATTATCCCCAAAGCACGTAAGATTAACCAGAGGAAGGCTTCAGAGGAGGCTTCAGACGAAGCTTTGCATTTTTACTCAACTCGTTTAAATAAAACAGCAATATTTTCCGCAGATTAAATCTTTTCCCTCGTTTCACACCGAGTGCTTATAAAAATGTTTTCGTTTCAGATCCGCAAAATGGGAGAATGGCGTGCGGCCCGACATGGCGACGCGTCGTCAATCTGAGATCAAAATAATATGTTCTAATTATTATTAAAGGAAACTTTTAGAAAGTTTTACATAACGATGCTTCCCAAATGTGTCGCTCCAGAGGAATGCTCCTGTACTTCAAAAAGAAACGACAAACAAAGCAATAAGACGAGGAAGAGATGGAGAAACATAGGGGTGGCCGGCACCAGGAAAAACATCTTCTCGAACTTCGGGTGCGTCCTTCTGACGGCGATCTTGGTCATTCAAATATCAAACTCTTGTCAGTCGTCGAACTACAATCACGGGGGGTTTCCCGACGGTGATCCGGCGCCGGGGCGCTCCCCGGGTCCCCCCGGCGGGCCTCACCCGGAGCGGGGGGGGCAGCCGACGTCCCCCCCGGACTACGGGGACAGCCGGGCTCCCCCGACGGCCGAGCGCGATGACGGTGACGGAGTGACGGAACAATTTGAAATAGCGAAGGCGGGAAACGCCAGTGCGGCCAATTCGAACCTGAAACAAGTGAGCGGAGAGAAAAGTGACAATGTAATATTGGAAAGTTCGAAGTGCAATGTGAAAAGTGATGATTTCGAAGGCAATGTGAGGGTGGTAGAAAAAGAAGTGAGTGGTTTGAATTTGACATTCGAGCACGCGGTCTTCAAGTCTGACGAGGAGTTGGTTCGCGGCGTGCTGTATGATGGTGAGTACTCTAACTTTATGTTATGTTCGTCCAATATTTGTGATATTGCGATCAAACGTTCAACTGTTTCTACGCGGAAACAGTATAAGAAATATTAATAATGTCTAATGATAATCACCAAACATGGATTTTTTCAATGTTTAGAGTATTAACACAATTAAAACTATTTGTATCATGTTGGTATCGAGTTAAGTTAACAAGAAATAATAGTTCATTCCATATTAAATAATCGTACGGCCCGCTTACCTACACATATATATTCATACAAGTAGCTCTGTGAACAGTACACGTACCTGAGGGCCAAGAAAGTATGTTTCTAATATTTTCTTACTTAATAAATCAAAACCAAAATTGTACTTGAAAAGATAAGCTTTATAAGTAGGTACATACCCACCTGCTTAATTAACACGATTCGACGATCGATCACATTTGCAAAAAATAATATTAACCGATTCATTAAAACGACCAACGTTTTGTACCGGAACCGGAACTAACAAACAAATTTATAGAAATTGAAAAGCAAAACGCTCGATTCTGAGTTTAAACAAGACCGCGCTCACTTCATTTCAATACAAACATACCAAATGAATTTTATTATTTAAATTTAGTTAATTCTTTAATAGCGTCGCGCGTCGCGTCTGTTGGCCGCTACTTACTAGATATCGTATTATTAGGTATTAAGTGTTTATATGATACAATACTTTACATATTTTAAAACGTTATTTGTGATGATGACTCAGCCAATAACCGGCGAATTTATACAAACGCTCCTTCGTCAACATTACCGATTTGCCGTGAGCTTATTTGGTGTTGTGTTGTGTTTTTTTTTAATTCGTGACTCATTATAATCTAAGTAAAGTGCGGACGGTCATTGCGATGTTTTAAAGACAAAATTTCAGCTTCCGGCTTCCGACATTATCACAATTCACGCCGCTCACGAAGACAAAATGGCGGCGCGAGGCGGTTACCTGCTCATTGCTTAATAACCAAACACAGCTGTCAGTGAGCCTTATTTCTACCTTACCTGTACCTGACGTACCTGTACAGTTGTACACGGCGTACCGTGTTCAGTACAAGCACGCACATAATGCTCTGGACGTCGGAATCAATACATTTCCCCGCCATGTTATGGAAAGGCCACTCTGAATAACCGTTGAAGAGATGAACGGATACAAGTGTGTTAGTTACTTCCCCTCACCACACGTTGTGTTGTGAAACTCGAATAAATCGAATAAAATCATTTTTTGACTGACGTCAGTTTTTTTTAAATCGGTATACTTAGGTCGCGTTGTTTCACAGAATTCGAACAGTCAATTTGATGAATAATTCATTGAATTACAAAATTAATATTAAAGTTCTGTTAAAGCCCTATTCAAGTTCTGTTACTATCCAAGGACGGTGAAACAACCGGCCCATGATGAAATAATAACAAAACTTGGATAGAACTTTCACAGAACTTGAATTTCAATTTTGAAATTTGATGAATTTTTCAAATTCTGAGAAACAATCAGTCCTTCGATCAAACTTCTAAGGTATTTTTGTTGATGAAAAAAAATGTTTTTCTTATTTTAAATCACAATCAAAATTCCCCTTGAAGTCATAAGATTTGTAAGTAGACACTTAAATATCTACCTACTTATTTAATAAACAAGAAGATTTCACGTTAAAAAAATTATCTTTACTGAACCATTAAAAAGGCAACCGTCTTGAACCTGAACCGGAACAAAACAAACATATTTACAGGCAAATGAATTGCCAAATGGTCGAGTTAAATCCGGACATCGCTACGCTCATCAGTCAATAACTAATTAATTCGTCTAATATAATTACATGGTATTGTAGAAAATATTAAACTTTTCTATATGGTATTTTTTTTTTTGCCGGCAACCCGGGCGTTTATTGAAATAAAATATCAATTACAAACAAGTAACCCGCCTCACTAGACAACACCTGTTCTGAGACAAGTCTTATATATGCATGTTGATGCATGTACCTACATATAAACGTATATATATCCACAGACATAAACATAATCATATACTTACATATAAAAAACAAAGCTATGTAAAACTACAATTTTTTTTGGAAATCGTTAAAGTTTATCATGTTAAAAGGTTCATGAAAACAAAAATCGAAAAAAAAAATTTATTGGTTACCAAAAGGTACAATGTCATAAAAACCAAAAATTTTAAATCTAAAAAGGAAAATGTTAAAAGGTTATCACGGAAATAGTTGGAAGGATATCATGGATTATACATAGTTTCATGAAATCAAAAATTTACAAATTTTACAAAATCTAAACATACGTAAAACGGTATGTATGACGTGATGCGAAGCGACGCGACGGGTAGATATTTCATTTAAGATGAAATTATACGTGAAATCTTATTTAGATACTATGCAGATTCATCTTTACGACGAATCGGTTTACATTATGAACATCAAAAAATATGCTACGGATAAATTGAAGCTTTTACTAGCTTTTCTTTGTATTGAAATTACAATAAAATTATTATTTACATAACAAAAAATATAAGCGTAGACCACTAACAATTTTTTTTTTCATAACTTAACTATGAAAAAAAAAATTACAAAATACCGCTTTATGGCTAAGACTATTTTTAAGGTTTTTTATGTTCCAACTTTTTTTCATTCTTATAAAATTATTCACAAAATAAATAAAAACCCTTTTTTTGCTTACTCGCCTCGCGCAAATACGACGCGCGATTTTAAATTTTGTAGGCATGAGAATCGAGTTATATCTAGCGTTTATATTCCTCTTAATACGATTTTAGAAATGCCCGAACCTAGAACTCGCTAACTGTGATATTTTCATTTGACGGAGAAGAACAAAACAGGTTTTTCTCTTTCATACTAATAATAATAACGAAATCGTCGCAATATTTAAGACATCGCCAGTAATCAAATAGATAAATAACCACACGATATTAATTCATGCCTATCTATACTACTCATGTACTTAATCGTATTAAAGAATGTTGTTCCTAATCCAGACCACCGATACCACTATTACCTTTTCCACTATTCCATTACTTCCTAAGACCTGCTTAACTGCTGAATTTCCTTGACAACTTTCGTAACAACCGCAATCAATATAGACAAACTCTTTTTAATCGATAAAGTTTTTAACGATAAAAATGAAACAGTGGAAATGAGGAGTTAACAGATTGTAGCTCACAACGACCGTTACTGCCACTCCTGCCACTGTCCGTTACTGCGTCGGTGGAGTTAGGAAGGGGGTGGGGGGAGGGGGGGATGAAGAGGGTCGCTAAAAAGGATTGGTGGGAAATCAGGAAACCACTTAATCCCATCCATTAAAAATACGTTTGAAAAATATGATTAGAGTTTGGCAGTTTGCGATGCTTTATTAAACTAGCGCGAATTCGCAGAAAATCATTGGATAGATATTATAATTATAGGATTTGTGAAGCTCATTCCAATTTTGAAACACAACCCAATTATTTACGTGACGTTGACGTTATTATTATTTTTTTAAATCGAGTGCAGTTCACATACGGCAGAAGTGAAACCTTCGCCTACACAATATCAACCAACAGGAGCCTTGAAAGTGAGCTCATAATCAAAGCGGCCAATGCGGTAAGGTTTCATTCTTATTTATTTTATTCTCTCACATGCTCAATCTTATACGAGTAGATGTATGTGTTTGTCTCTTTTTAGTGTTGTTTGCGTTTCATTTCAAATTAAATCAAATTTGATAATGTTCTGTAAGTTCTGCAAGTATTTTAATTCTTGAAATGAAAACTTATTTAGCACCGTTGTGATTTGAAACTCGACGAAACTAAAAAGCGATACAAAAATTTTTGAAGTGAAAACTTCTTTAGCACTGTTGAAATGAAACTCGATGAAACGAAAAAGCCCCACTTAAAGAGACAAGAGAACGAGATAGCAATAAAATATTTATTTTATTCACGGGTATTCGGTTCCAATAAAATACAAAAAATCCACGGCCCCACGCAAGTCCTATTTGTATAGTGGTATAAAGCGCCTGACAAACCTTTGCAGACATTTAGCCGACCAGGGATCAATTTTTGTAAAATCAATATCCAATCTTCAAACCACTCCAACATAAACAGACAAAAGAAAGCGAGATCTAGCGACTCCGAAGAAGAAACCACAAATAAGGTTTCATTTCTACCGCGTGTGAAATGCACACTCTGATTTTTTTTTGTGACAGTTACTTCGGCGTAATAGATAATTAAAAAATGGTCTTGAAATGTCAAGGATTGATGCAATATCGAGTAGCTCTTTTATTTAATGCCTCATGTTATATTAATGGGCGGTTGAATCTGAATAGAAATTGTAAAACGTTATTTTGGATATCGATTTATGTCAAATCTACCTTATTTTGGGGGGGGGGGAGAAGATAATGGGTTAGAGCAGAGGTTCCCAAACTTTTTTTTCTCGTGGACCACTTTCAAAATTTTATAGGGGGCGGGATGGGATGTGGGCACGGGATGGGTCTCAATATGACAATGGGTTATAAAAAGGAATTAAAAAAAGAAATTACTGCTAAATAAACAAGCTATCTGATCCATATGCCGGCCTAACTGAAAAAAAAAATTTATTTTATTTTCAAAATAATTTTTTTGCGCTATCTGTTAGGATTATATGAGAACCTTATCAGAAAAGTTTCCACAAAAAAACTCTACACATAAATACGCTACAAGGTTTACAGAAAATTTATTAATACCAAAAGCAAACAAAACAATTTTCCAAAAAGGACCCTTTTACATGGCCATTAAAGTATATAACAACCTTCCACATGATATTAAACAAATACCAGATACACTCAGATTTAAGTCATCACTAAAAACATTCCTTCTGAACAGGTCTCATTACACATTAAGTGAATACCTCACATAGGTACAACTGTTTTTATATTTATGTTTATATAATAAATTAAAACAAACTCAATTTGTATTACACCACTTTTATATTTATATTTCATTTGTGTTCATTTCTGTATAACATGTTAGGTTAACTGGAAGAAATAGGATGTAGGTACCTATAAGTTATACCTTTTGTACTAAATGAAAATTTTGTACAATAAATGATTTTGATTTTGATTTTGATTTTGATTTTTTCACCTACAAAATTTTTGCCAAAAATCTGAAAATTTGAATTTTAAAGCTTCAAAATGTTTTTTTTAAAGTCTCAGTATGACCATTTTTCACCAAAATACAGCCTGTCAAAAATCATCGAAAGTTTTGGAAATTTTTTACTCCCTTAATTTTTTTAGTAGTGTTTTATCTGCCTTTATTGATAGGTAAAGCCAAGCCAACATTTTTGTTCTTTACTATTGAAACCAGATTTTTTTTCGTGGACCCCCACTTACAACTTGTGGACCCCCATTTTTCATTAATGCCTTCGTGGACCCCCGTGGAGTCTCCCGTGGACCCCTGGGGGTCCACCTGGACCACTTTGGGAATCGCTGGGTTAGAGGAAGGTTAGAAAGTACCTGGCTATTCAGACGTGATCACCAAATACGGCTTAAGCCTTTTCAAGATACGTTTCAGAATATCAGTAGGCACTGATTTCAAGGTAGATAAATGAGTTGAATGGAATAAATAAGAAGCTTCCCCATTGTGAACAAACTTACAATTCTATAATTTCCAGAATTGGAAGAGGGGTTTCTATCCAAATTAACTAGTAGGTACTAGTACTCAGTCTTGGAATCACGCAAGAGAAACTGTACATGAGAATGAACAATCCATTTATTCAACAAATTTGTACATAACGATGTGTCTTCCTGTTGATACAAGGGAATGGGTAACTACCCACTAAACTATATAAGGGTAACACAGCAATAATTTAATAGAATATTAGATTTTGTAATATTTTTACGAGCCTTTTAGCGGTTAGTTTGGAAGGCCCCGGCCGTTTACCTGAACATCGTTTAACTTCCTCTTACAGATGCTGTCATTAGACAAACATACGAGTACACGCGGAAAGTTCAATAAAACACTCCTTCGAGCGTTGAAAATGTGGTGGAAAAAGGTCTTTCACTCTAAAATTTAAACGCTTCTATTTGCAGACGTTTCAGAACAAGGAAAGAAAAGGAACAAATATTTCTACGCTCCTTCGTCCCGTGAAGAATTCTCCGTGCGAAACGAGATATAAATATTTCGTAGCACGTTTGTGGGACGTGATGTCCAGAGAGATGGAAGCCGGTGAGATGGACCGGCACTAACATTACCAGAATACGTGGCCGGACCTACCTTCCTACCTCTGCGGGCGGACATGTCGTGCTTTAGTAGTTTGTAGGACGGCTTAGCTCTTGCAATATGCAACCGGCAGTTGTCCCGTTATACACACAACTTGTACCCATCCGCTATGCGCCTTTACGCTTCTACCTGCCAGCCTATTGCAGCGGCTGCTTCTCCGGGCTCTACGCGGCATCATTGTATTTACTGCAGTGAATTTATATTAATATCAAAATGTTTATGGAGAGCGTGCCTAGGATCAATTCAATTAACTTGGGACACATTTAAGGCTGAACACTCACTTGGAAAAAAATATGTCCGAGAAAAACTTAAATCTACAAAAATAATAAGTTCTCTCTGCCTTTTGCATTGTAAGAATAATAAATTATCTACAAACAAAATCTTTGATAAATATTTTAAGAACTTGAATTTATTTTTAAATACCCCTGTACAAGACCTGTATCAGAACCATTTTTTCATAAGCTGCACCTATTTGGAAAAAAATCAGTCATTCGACTAACTGAATGCTCCTTCATAAATCAGGGTTAACACCTGTACTACACAATGATAGGAACATTTTTCTGATAAAGAAATTTATGGAATTCCTTTCAAAACCATTTTGTGCCAGATTACCCGGCCATGAAAACACGTTAATAAATTTGTTGTCTCGCTGTGATGTAAATTGTAAACAAATTTAATCCTGCGAAGTAACCCTGCAACATCTCTGTACTTAGTACTCGTATTTAGGAAATTTTGTTCCTTTCCCACAATTTCAATAAAATAACCAAAACGTAAAATTTGAAACAATTCTTTAAATTCACTAGACCTGTTATAAAGATTAATTTATTATGTATATTATTATCTCAAAGTAATTATATTTTAAAATTAAATTATATGTTTACATAAAAAAAATAGAACAAGATTGTTTTTATAATAATATTCTTCCGAATAGTCTCCTCGTTAGTCTTTGATCTACTGATCAAAGACTAACGAGGAGAGAGGAGACAAATATTAAAGGTAGGAAGATTTGGAACCATTTACAATATACACAATTACTTTCTTTGTAGTACAATTCATATAATTTCTTTCATAAAAGTTGTTAGTATGATATATATAAATGCAATAATTACCTATTTTAATATACTACTAGCTGACCCAGCCACGCGTTGCTGTGGCTAACAAAATACAAGGCCATCTACTGGATGGTTACCCAACCTTGTAACTCACACCACCATTTGTTAATTTGCATTCAAATCAAATCCACACCGCCCGCTTGCCAGCTCGCTCGTCCACCACATATAGACATTCTCCTTTAATTAAGTATATATTTCAACCAATTTACACAACACCTTGACAAATATACCTAAATCTTTCTCACGAATCACTCTACCTATTGATGAAAACCGCATGAAAATTTCTTTAGTAGTTTTTGAGTTTTAGCTCCAGAGAGACAGACATCGCCATACAGACAGACAGATGCGGCGGAGGACTTAAATTTATGATATTTAGAGATTGTTTATGTTATACATTTGTTTCTTAAGATGCCTAATAACTTAATAATCAACACTCATTATATTGTTTTTTTGTCTACAGATACTTTTTGTCCATTCTTGTTTGTCAATTCTTACATTTTTTTTATTTTCATTTTATGTTTAACCTGACCAAGAAATCATTCAAAATTAATAAAATACTTAGTTTTTCGAAGAAAGCTTCTTTATTAAGGTTTTTACTTTGTGATGGCATTATTTATTTTATTAAAACACAAACTTTGTGTTTTAATAAAATAAATAATGCCACATCTTTGTACACACATTTAATACACACTCAACATGTTTCGTGAACGATGTTCACCTCATCAGGGGTTTAAGTATACTGAAGTTTCATAATTGTATATAGATCATGGTTTAAATACAGGGCTAGGTGTAGGAGGGAGGAGGTAGGGGGGAGAGGTAAGAGCGGGGGAAGTTTATTAGAATTTGGGATTACAATATTATTATTATCATTAGAGGGGAAAGACCGGTTAAGTGGGAAAATATTCAAAAATGGGTTCATAAAAATTATTTGCTTATTAATTATGTCAGTTTTGGTATTTACATTTTTCCTTATTTCTAAGATTTCAAAACTATTTATTTGTGATGCCTTATAACCCGTATGTAAAATTTTGAGACCTAAGTTTACATCAAATGTATGATCATTACTCAATAAGACATGTTTTGGTACTGGTCATAGACAATTCAAAGGCATTTGATACTACAGATACGATGAAATTGTTAAATATTTTGGAAGCAATAGGGGTAAGAGGAAACGTACTCAAACTATTCAAAAACTTCTGAACTAACCGCCAAATGAAGGTAAAAATTTTTGATAAATTTAGTGAAATAAAAAATGTCAAAACTGGAGTTCCACAGGGGTCAATTTTGGGACCTACACTTTATATTATCTTTGTATCTCTTATGACAAAAATATTTTCTTTTGTTAAATATTATCCACCATCAAAGGCTTTTAATGGAAGACCAGTACTACTTTAATATGTACCATTTTTGAGATAAACAAATAAAAAAAAATAATAATTATTTATACGCTGATGATACTGCATTTGTCATGTCCTATGAAAATTTGTCTATTGCAATGAAAATGCTGCAGTAAGATTTTATTTCTTTATTGAAGTGTTCACATGATTATAGTCTAATGATCAATTCTAAAAAACCAAAACTGATGCTAATAAGATCACCACACATGCAAGTACAGCGATGCACCTGTAATCATATCTCACTCTTTCGATTGCATTCACAACAATGTCACACAGCCATGCACAAGTATCGAACTAGTTAACCACTATGTGTATCTAGGAGTTACAGTAGATTGTAACATGAAATGGGACGTACACATTTCCAAACTTTGTAAGCGACTACGATTTATTGTAGGTAGACTTCATAAAATAAAATATTATGTGCCTTTAAAAACTATGAAATTGGTTTATTTCTCTCTCCCGTGAGATATGGGATAATTTCATGGGGTCAATCGTGTGAAACTAACATAAAAAATGTGCAAATGATTCGGAACGCCATGGTAAAGCTGCTTGTAAGCAAAACCGTTTTTGACCAAAGGCAAGACATTAGTATTTTATTTAAATCAATCAATGTATTACCAGTGCGTGCTCTTATGTGGCAAAAAATTGTATTACAGCATATATCCGACAGTCCGTACAAAACAATGGTGGATCATGTACACAATACACGTTCCATACAAAATAAAGGAATGAAAGTACCTGTGTTTCAAAAACAAATATGGTCAAAGAACCCTTGAATATATAATAAATTGCCATACGAATTTAAAGAAAACTGCTCTACAACTACTGCTGTGTTTCGAAACCAATGGTCCCTTCTTCAGGATAAAAAGAAAAATATTTTTCATCAATTTACATAATAATATATCAATAATAAAAATAATTGGGTAATTTATAGAACGCCGTTTTTATGAAAAAATAACCCCCAGGAGGCTGTACACTAGGGTGGGTCACGACTGTATGGGGAATTTTTTTTCTTGTTTTTTTTCAATTTGGGGGCGGGTACCGCTACTCGGAAACCATAAATTGGACAACCAACACCTCTTTACTGTTTACTTTACCTCTTACGTTATAAGTTACCCTAAGTGGTTTGCTACGTTTTGTGACTTAAAAGGTGTACCCAGGATCATCCGGTGAGGTGTGTCCACATCTAGGCGGCGGATGCGCCTGCCCACCAACTGCATGGGCCGGATCAGGGAGGCCAGCTTATGGAGGTCCTTTGACTATTCGTTGGTCTCCCATCGTCTCGCACTGCAGCAGAAAGGTCTTTTCCACCTCTTGTATTTTTTTCCTTAGCAGAACGTCTTCTCATTCTTTCCCTCAAAAATATCCCCCACACAGCATCCCCAAAGATGACATAGGCCCTTGGGGAAATTGTTTTTCTTAGGGCCTCCTGTGTGGGGTTAATGTAAAAAATGTGTTCAAATACGCAGCTGAAATTCCAGATGTCGTTTCATCTACTGAAGAATTTCGAAGGAATTAATGTTTCGAGTGAAGAAGAAAATTCTAGTTTCGAAGTTATTTTTTTAGCGTATGAATGCCTCTTAATTTGGAGGCAAGCTTTTTGCATATTCTGAGTGCATTATATGTAGATATTATGTGTAATTATATGAATAATCTGAGACTTTATATTAGAAAAGCTTATGTCAAATTTCTGAATCGCCAAGAGGTGATGATTGCATTAAGACGCCGAATAAATATTTTACTTTGATTGTTATTTTGATATTCTAAATTTGATTTTTACAATAGATAGGCCACAATTTATCAATCTTGAGTACCTGACTTAGAATTCAAATAAGGGAGTAGAGAACTTTAGAGAACTTTCTGGTATCTACATCGTCATAGCAAAACTGGAGTATGCATTTTAGCATTAACCCCAAGATATTATATAAAGTATACATTAAAAATTATTACATATTTTAAAATTCCAGTTGCTGCCAGAATCAGAGCAAAACCATTTTCATGCTCTGGGTGAAGTTTCAATTAAATCAAGTTCCCGCATACAGACTCACTTCCTCCCTGCCGCTAAACTATCTGTTATAGAGATTTTTTTATAGTAAAGAGAAAGAGCGCTTATCTTTATGAAATACACATTTTTCAAACTACTCTTGCGCCACCTATTGTAAAATTTAATTAATCAAATGAATGTAACTATAAATAACCAAGAGTTGTGGAATCATCAAAGAAAACCATCCTCATGCTTCCAGATAAGCTTGAAATTCGAACACCGCAAAATTCGGAGGAAAACTGTGTGCTTGACCTGTAAGTAACTATAATTTCTGCTTGTGGACTCTTATGCAGAATCGCTCTTACGTTAAAAGCAATCTTATGCTCTAAATGCCAGGATACCTCCTCCCCCCCTCCGGGGCTTAAAATTTTTAGTGCGGCCCGCGGGTCGATACACTGCAATTATTCAAATGGTACTCCACGGTAAAAAAATCTAGAGTATCTAGATCTGGATACTCTAGATTACCGTTATTCGTTGTCATTCATGTACTCGATGACGTAAAATTTACCAATTTTTATCTTACTTTAAATCCGTCTCATGATGCCGGTCGGGAGACCTTTTTTTCTCATCTACTTATCGACTCCGACCCGTAAGAACCCTTTCCCGTTCATGCACTTTATGACGTATTTTGTCGAAAAAAATCATTCACATACACAAATGTTTATAATTGCGGGATCCTAGTCTACATACCAGGCAGATGGTATCAAATTTAAAGCCAGGCTGACCGTGGCAATAAACTTTATTATCAATATTTTTTTATTGTTCGTTATTTTACATGTGTCCTTGGATTATTTTATATCACCCAACATACATGCAATAAATAATATTGCGTCCCATCGAACATCTGAAACGACCGAAATGCCGTTAAAAGTACGTTAATATTTCATCGGAAAACAAATTATCAATTTGGTATTAAAAGATATACGTGTATCGGGAAATACCAGGACGAGAAATAATAGGGCGGTAAAAAGTTAGTAAAAGACTTTTGCCATGAATCACACTCGATACAAGCTACCTACTTTGGTATTCGTCCCGTTGGATGATTTAGTGGGAAGAAATCATTTTTCTCATTTTATTTTCTTCTCACGTGAATTCTTCACAAGTCGCCAGAAGTTAGTGACGTCACGTGGAAAGTAGGTAGTTAGGAAAAGCATGTAGCACAGGTCTCTGTGTATTTGCGACAAATTCAGGATTATTATTAAATTCGTAAAATGAGCTAAAAATACACTTCATTTGTGACGCATTTGTAAGCCATCTCCTGATTTCAAGAATGGATTTATTAGGACAATGTATACAAGTTCTTTTCACACGAATTTGTAATACATACTTGCAACATGCTATGTTGATCTGTCGCTTGTAAATTAACATACTTCGTTGATCTACATAATCGTATAACTTATGTACCTATATGTCGTTTTACAGTTCTTTTGCTGATCCGATTTAAATGACCAATCAGAGAGGTTGTGAAGGAAGCCTTCTGATTGGTCATAAAAACATGTACCTATATGGAGTTTTACTGTTGATGTGTTGATCCGATATATAATGGCGCGTTCTAGGGCTGCCACAGAGTTGTGAGATTATTGCAGGGCTGCTACTTACTCTAAATTATCTATTATTATTATTTGACAATAAATATTTTCGGTAGTACGAAATGCGGCAAAAAATTTCACGGAGAGGGAAGAGACGAGGGAGGGGGAAGGCGGGGAAGGTGGAAGAGAAGGGGAAGCACGGTAAAGGACATGCAGGGAGAATCAATTTGAGTGAGTGAGTGAGTGAATGAAGGAGGCCATATCAATTATACCGCCGCCCCGGGAACCATTTACTGGAAAACCAACCTCTGCCATAGGACACCCCAGGGGGGGGGACAGCGTCCCAGAATTTACAAAACTACCGTCTTCTTCCCTTTCTAAAAAGATCCCCGAAACAGCATCTTAAGATTAAAATATTATTTCACTGATGAAAATTGTCTACTTAAGTTTTCTGAAAGTTTCATTTCTACCGCTACCATATCTCGGCGGTACCCCAAGCTAACTTGAAATGACTTTAGCCGTTTTTGGTGAAGTAGATCTGCCATAGGTCACCCCAAGTGATTGGTTTCCGGGTTCAAGGGATGAGGTGTGTCTAGGTCCTTGAGGCGAATGCGTTTGCACACCTACCGCGTGGCGGGTCGGATCGGGAGAGACTGATTGAGGGAGACCTTACTTTGAAATCTCCAGTTAGACTCTCTCGCCCCGTCACCCAAATGGGGTTTTCAATATTTCTGGGGCGGGTATGTGTGCCGCCGCCCCGGGAACCATTTATCGGATAACCAACTACTCAGCTAAGAATTCAGAAGTCGCAAGATCAAATTATGACGTGAGTAAGTTCATTTTTTTTTTAAAGTTTGTATTATTTTACGACAACAAGTTGCTTTACGATCCTTGACTAGGAATTCAGAAGTCGAATTATTTTCGATAATGCGTCGCTTTACGATCCTTGACTAAGAATTCAGAAGTCACAAGTTCAAATTATGGCGTGCGCAAGTAATTTTTTTTTGATAAATTTTGTATTATTTTTGCGATAATGCGTTTCTTAACAATCCTTGACTTAGAATTCAGAAGTCGCAAGTTCAAATTATGGTGTGCGCAAGTCATTTTTTTTTGATAAATTTGTATTATTTTCGATAATGCGTTGCTTAACGTTCCTTGACTAAGAATTCAGAAGTCGCAAGTTCGATTTACGATTAATTAAAAAAATATACATAAGTATAAGGAAGAAAATCTGTGATGGGCGGGCGGTGTGGATTTGATTTGTATGCAAAACTATAGTTTTACTCCGAAATAAAATTTGTTCTCTTTCATATTTTTCAATTTCGGAGTAAAACTATTGATGTGCATTTTGAGCAATTCCGAATTGGGTTTATGTAATACGAGGTACCGCCGCCCCGGGAACCATTTATCGGATAACCAACTACTCAGCTAAGAATTCAGAAGTCGCAAGATCAAATTATGGCGCGAGTAAGTACTTTTTTTTTATAAGTTTGTATTATTTTACGACAATAAGTTGCTAAATGATCTTTGACTAAGAATTCAGAAGTCGCAAGTTCAAATTATGTCGTGCGCAAGTAATTTTTTTTTGATAAATTTGAATTATTTTACGATAATGCGTTTCTTAACGATCCTTGACTAACAATTCAGAAGTCGCAAGTTCAAATTATGGTTTGCGCAAGTAATTGTTTTTTGAAAAATTTGTGTTATTTTCGATAATGCGTCGCTTTACGATCCTTGACTAAGAATTCAGAAGTCGCAAATTCAAATTATGGCGTGCGCAAGTAATTTTTTTTTGATAAATTTGTATAATTTTACGATAGTGCGTTTCTGAACGGTCCTTGACTGAGAATTCAGAAGTCGCAAGTTCAAATTATGGTGTGCGCAAGTCATTTTTTTTTGATAAATTTGTATAATTTTCGATAATGCGTTGCTTAACGTTCCTTGACTAAGAATTCAGAAGACGCAAGTTCGATTTACGATTAATTAAAAAAATATACATAAGTATAAGGAAGAAAATCTGTGATGGGCGGGCGGTGTGGATTTGATTTGTATGCAAATCTATAGTTTTACTCCGAAATAAAATTTGTGCTCTTTCATATTTTTCAATTTCGGAGTAAAACTATAGATTTGCATTTTGAGTAATTCCAATTTGGGTACATATCATACGGGGTACCGCCACCCCGGGAACCATTTATCGGATAACCAAATTCTCAGCTAAGAATTCAGAAGTCGCGAGATCGAATTATGGCGTGAGTAAGTTCATTTTTTTTTATAAGTTTGTATTATTTTACGACAACAAGTTGCTTTACGATCCTTGACTAGGAATTCAGAAGTCGAATTATTTTCGATAATGCGTCGCTTTACGATCCTTGACTAAGAATTCAGAAGTCACAAGTTCAAATTATGGCGTGCGCAAGTAATTTTTTTTTGATAAATTTTGTATTATTTTTGCGATAATGCGTTTCTTAACAATCCTTGACTTAGAATTCAGAAGTCGCAAGTTCAAATTATGGTGTGCGCAAGTCATTTTTTTTTGATAAATTTGTATTATTTTCGATAATGCGTTGCTTAACGTTCCTTGACTAAGAATTCAGAAGTCGCAAGTTCGATTTACGATTAATTAAAAAAATATACATAAGTATAAGGAAGAAAATCTGTGATGGGCGGGCGGTGTGGATTTGATTTGTATGCAAAACTATAGTTTTACTCCGAAATAAAATTTGTTCTCTTTCATATTTTTCAATTTCGGAGTAAAACTATTGATGTGCATTTTGAGCAATTCCGAATTGGGTTGATGTAATACGAGGTACCGCCGCCCCGGGAACCATTTATCGGATAACCAACTACTCAGCTAAGAATTCAGAAGTCGCAAGATCAAATTATGGCGCGAGTAAGTACTTTTTTTTTATAAGTTTGTATTATTTTACGACAATAAGTTGCTAAATGATCTTTGACTAAGAATTCAGAAGTCGCAAGTTCAAATTATGTCGTGCGCAAGTAATTTTTTTTTGATAAATTTGAATTATTTTACGATAATGCGTTTCTTAACGATCCTTGACTAACAATTCAGAAGTCGCAAGTTCAAATTATGGTTTGCGCAAGTAATTGTTTTTTGAAAAATTTGTGTTATTTTCGATAATGCGTCGCTTTACGATCCTTGACTAAGAATTCAGAAGTCGCAAATTCAAATTATGGCGTGCGCAAGTAATTTTTTTTCGATAAATTTGTATAATTTTACGATAATGCGTTTCTGAACGGTCCTTGACTAAGAATTCAGAAGTCGCAAGTTCAAATTGTGGTGTGCGCAAGTAATTTTTTTTGATGAATTTGTATAATTTTCGATAATGCGTTGCTTAACGTTCCTTGACTAAGAATTCAGAAGTCGCAAGTTCGATTTACGATTAATTAAAAAAATATACATAAGTATAAGGAAGAAAATCTGTGATGGGCGGGCGGTGTGGATTTGATTTGTATGCAAAACTATAGTTTTACTCCGAAATAAAATTTGTTCTCTTTCATATTTTTCAATTTCGGAGTAAAACTATTGATGTGCATTTTGAGCAATTCCGAATTGGGTTTATGTAATACGAGGTACCGCCGCCCCGGGAACCATTTATCGGATAACCAACTACTCAGCTAAGAATTCAGAAGTCGCAAGATCAAATTATGGCGCGAGTAAGTACTTTTTTTTTATAAGTTTGTATTATTTTACGACAATAAGTTGCTAAATGATCTTTGACTAAGAATTCAGAAGTCGCAAGTTCAAATTATGTCGTGCGCAAGTAATTTTTTTTTGATAAATTTGAATTATTTTACGATAATGCGTTTCTTAACGATCCTTGACTAACAATTCAGAAGTCGCAAGTTCAAATTATGGTTTGCGCAAGTAATTGTTTTTTGAAAAATTTGTGTTATTTTCGATAATGCGTCGCTTTACGATCCTTGACTAAGAATTCAGAAGTCGCAAATTCAAATTATGGCGTGCGCAAGTAATTTTTTTTTGATAAATTTGTATAATTTTACGATAGTGCGTTTCTGAACGGTCCTTGACTGAGAATTCAGAAGTCGCAAGTTCAAATTATGGTGTGCGCAAGTCATTTTTTTTTGATAAATTTGTATAATTTTCGATAATGCGTTGCTTAACGTTCCTTGACTAAGAATTCAGAAGACGCAAGTTCGATTTACGATTAATTAAAAAAATATACATAAGTATAAGGAAGAAAATCTGTGATGGGCGGGCGGTGTGGATTTGATTTGTATGCAAATCTATAGTTTTACTCCGAAATAAAATTTGTGCTCTTTCATATTTTTCAATTTCGGAGTAAAACTATAGATTTGCATTTTGAGTAATTCCAATTTGGGTACATATCATACGGGGTACCGCCACCCCGGGAACCATTTATCGGATAACCAAATTCTCAGCTAAGAATTCAGAAGTCGCGAGATCGAATTATGGCGTGAGTAAGTTCATTTTTTTTTATAAGTTTGTATTATTTTACGACAACAAGTTGCTTTACGATCCTTGACTAGGAATTCAGAAGTCGAATTATTTTCGATAATGCGTCGCTTTACGATCCTTGACTAAGAATTCAGAAGTCACAAGTTCAAATTATGGCGTGCGCAAGTAATTTTTTTTTGATAAATTTTGTATTATTTTTGCGATAATGCGTTTCTTAACAATCCTTGACTTAGAATTCAGAAGTCGCAAGTTCAAATTATGGTGTGCGCAAGTCATTTTTTTTTGATAAATTTGTATTATTTTCGATAATGCGTTGCTTAACGTTCCTTGACTAAGAATTCAGAAGTCGCAAGTTCGATTTACGATTAATTAAAAAAATATACATAAGTATAAGGAAGAAAATCTGTGATGGGCGGGCGGTGTGGATTTGATTTGTATGCAAAACTATAGTTTTACTCCGAAATAAAATTTGTTCTCTTTCATATTTTTCAATTTCGGAGTAAAACTATTGATGTGCATTTTGAGCAATTCCGAATTGGGTTTATGTAATACGAGGTACCGCCGCCCCGGGAACCATTTATCGGATAACCAACTACTCAGCTAAGAATTCAGAAGTCGCAAGATCAAATTATGGCGCGAGTAAGTACTTTTTTTTTATAAGTTTGTATTATTTTACGACAATAAGTTGCTAAATGATCTTTGACTAAGAATTCAGAAGTCGCAAGTTCAAATTATGTCGTGCGCAAGTAATTTTTTTTTGATAAATTTGAATTATTTTACGATAATGCGTTTCTTAACGATCCTTGACTAACAATTCAGAAGTCGCAAGTTCAAATTATGGTTTGCGCAAGTAATTGTTTTTTGAAAAATTTGTGTTATTTTCGATAATGCGTCGCTTTACGATCCTTGACTAAGAATTCAGAAGTCGCAAATTCAAATTATGGCGTGCGCAAGTAATTTTTTTTCGATAAATTTGTATAATTTTACGATAATGCGTTTCTGAACGGTCCTTGACTAAGAATTCAGAAGTCGCAAGTTCAAATTGTGGTGTGCGCAAGTAATTTTTTTTGATGAATTTGTATAATTTTCGATAATGCGTTGCTTAACGTTCCTTGACTAAGAATTCAGAAGTCGCAAGTTCGATTTACGATTAATTAAAAAAATATACATAAGTATAAGGAAGAAAATCTGTGATGGGCGGGCGGTGTGGATTTGATTTGTATGCAAATCTATAGTTTTACTCCGAAATAAAATTTGTTCTCTTTCATATTTTTCAATTTCGGAGTAAAACTATAGATTTGCATTTTGAGTAATTCCAATTTGGGTATATGTCGTACGGGGTACCGCCACCCCGGGAACCATTTATCGGATAACCAACTACTCAGCTAAGAATTCAGAAGTCGCAAGATCGAATTATGGCGTGAGTAAGTACATTTTTTTTGATAAGTATGTATTATTTTACGACAATAAGTTGCTAAATGATCTTTGAATAAGAATTCAGAAGTCGCAAGTTCAAATTTTGGCGTGCGCAAGTACTTTTTTTTGTTGATAAATTTGTATTATTTTACGATAATGCGTTTCTTAACTATCCTTGACTAAGAATTCAGAAGTCGCAAGTTCAAATAATGGTGTGCGCAAGTACATTTTTTTTTTGATAAGTTTGTATTATTTTACGACAGTAAGTTGCTTACGATCCTTGACTAAGAATTCGGAAGTCGCAAGTTCAAATTATGGCGTGCGCAAGTACATTTTTTTTTTGATAAGTTTGTATTATTTTACGACAGTAAGTTGCTTTACGATCCTTGACTAAGAATTCGGAAGTCGCAAGTTCAAATTATGGCGTGCGCAAGTAATTTTTTTTTGATAAATTTGTATTATTTTCGATAATACTTTGCTATGCGTTCCTTGACTAAGAATTCAGAAGTCGCAAGTTCGATTAACGATTAATTAAAAAATATACATAAAATATAAGGAAGAAAATCTGTGATGGGCGGGCGGTGTGGATTTGATTTGTATGCAATTATATGGTTTTACTCCGAAATAAAATTTGTTCTCTTTCATATTTTTCAATTTCAGAGTAAAACTATAGATTTGAATATTGCGTAATTCCAATTTGGGTATATGTAATACGAGATACCGCAGCCCCGGGAACCATTTATCGGATAACCAATCAACTCAGCTAAGAATTCAGAAGTCGCAAGATCAAATTATAGCTTGCGCAAGTAATTTTTTTTTTATAAATTTTTATTATTTTCGATAATGCGTTGCTTAACTTTCCTTGACTAAGAATTCAGAAGTTGCAAGTTCGATTTACGATTAATTAAAAAATATACATAAAATATAATGAAGAAAATCTGTGATGGGCGGGTGGTGTGGATTTGATTTGTATGCAAATCTATAGTTTTACTCAGAAAGAAAATTTGTTCTTTTTCATATTTTTCAATTTCGGAGTAAAACTATAGATTTGCATACAAATCAAATCCACACCGCCCACCCATCACAGATTTTTTCCTTATATTTTATATATATATTTTAATTAATCGTAAATCGAACATGCGACTTCTGAATTCTTAGTCGCATGTTCGATTTACGATTAATTAAAATATATATATAAAATATAAGGAAAAAATCTGTGATGGGTGGGCGGTGTGGATTTGATTTGTATGCAAATCTATAGTTTTACTCCGAAATTGAAAAATATGAAAGAGAACAAATTTTACAAGTCCAAGGACTAGATGAACATATAAATCCATCTCTCCCACTGCATAGCAAGGCGATTGGTTGAAAGAGAAATTTAAGACACCGACTTCGAGTACATCTCAAGTACTATCATAATTAAATTTCACTTCTTGAGTACCTACATCATAATTAAATTTTAAAGTGAAATAGTGGTCGCCCAATGGTCGAAATTCGATCATAATTAATTTAATGTGTAATGTTTTTTTTTGATTTAATGTTTTTTTATGCATAATTTAAAAAAATATTAGATTGATGGAGCAATAAAAGAATTTTGCTTTTTAGACGCATAAAAGTTAAAGACAGAAGAACAACCAACCAAAGTTAAACCAACCAAAGTGCCCCGGCAACCATTTACTAGATAATCAACACCTTTGCCATAGGTCGCCTCAAGCGGTTCGTTACGTTTGGTGACTAAGCAGGGGTGCCCGGGTGACCTATGGCAGAGGTGTTGGTTATCGAATTCCCGGGGCGGCGGTTCCCCGGGCGGCGGTATCCCGTATTACATGTACTCAAATTGGAATTACTCATTTACAATTATTCATCTCTACCAACCCCCCCCTGAGGTGGTCTTAAGCACAGTTATCCAATAAATGGTTCTCGGGACGGGGTACCCAAACTCCCAAGCTAACTTGAAATGACTTTTTGGTGACTAGGTTCGAATAGCCAGGTACTTTCTCACCGTCCTCTCTCCATCTCCTCCCCCCCCCCCCCCCCCAGCCTCACAATATAACCCAATTGGGGATGCCATAGTCTCACTGGCTCCAGGCGGGAGCAGTTGAGGCTCTTGTCCGGTAGTCACATTAAAAAAAAACTCTGGAATGTGTAATATTACACCAATATAATATTTATAATATGCGCAATTAAATTCTCACAAATAATGTAATATCCAAAATTAAAATCTCTAAATTCTCTCGGTGGACTCGTGATATTTCTGCAAATATTACTATAAAGTCAAATAGATACCAAGTGCACTCTCAAAATTTCAAACGGGGAAGAACGTTCTTCGATCACGCGTTCATTGTGACGTTTTGAATGTTATTTGGATTGGTTTCACGTGATCGTTGTCTGTTTATGTCGTGACAAGTTTGTTTACACACAAGTTGAAACACAAGTTTCACTTTCTTATTTTTTTTTGGCTGTTTTAGAAAGTATTCAGATTTGTTTTTAGTTTCAATATTTCACACAATAGTTTAACTAGGTTTACTAAAATCTAATAATATATTGTATAAATATTTAATATAATATAAACATTTTATTATGAAATATCAAGGAAAATAATTCTCCTCAAGGCCTATGTCATCTTTGGGGATGCTGTGGAGGGTCTTTTTTAGAAAAGGAAGTAAAGGAAGTTCTGAGAAGGCAAAGGGTATTAGGGATGGGTAGGAATCTGGGGGTCAGTGTGTCCAGGAGTGACGGACGTATAAATTCATGCCTCCAACTGCGATGTTCCGAGAGAGTACGGCTAGAGAAGTCAAAGGAACTCCCTCAACCACTCTTTTCCGATCCGGCCTGCCATGCAACTGGTGGGCAGACGCATCCGCCGCCAAGACCCGGACAAACCTCACCCATGAATCCGGGTATCGGGAACAAATCTTATTATTATCTTCTTCTTCTGTTTTATTTTCTGATCGGACGTTGACTATAATCAATAAATCTTCACCCTGCAGGCTGCAAATCTTTATACAATTATGTTCTTCTTATGGTAAATCTTCTTTTCGGAGGTTGGATATCATCAAATAATCTCCTCATCTCTCACACGATCATACATGGTTTCACCACACATACGCCTCGGGGATATCATTTCTACAGCATTAAGTCTACCCCCCCCCCCCCCGGAAGGAGATGGAGAGAGGCCGGTGGGGAAGTACCTGGCTATTCGGACCAAAAATGGCTTAGGTCATTTCAAGTTAGCTTGGGAGCTTGGGTACCGCCGCACCGGGAATCATTTACTGGATAACCAACACCTCTACCATAGGTCACCTAAAGTGGTTCGTTACGTTTGGTGACTAGCAGGGGTGCCCGGGTTCATGGGGTGAGGTTTGTACAGGTCTTGGCGGCGGATGCGTCTGCCCACCTGCTGCATGGCGGGCCAGATCAAGAGAGCTTGGTTGAGAGAGGCATTTTGACCTTTCCAGCCGGACTCTCTCCCCAGAGGCTACCGGGGTGTCGCCACCGCGCGCAGGGCCTAGCAGCAAAAACCCACGGAGCGGGTTTTTAACTGCTATACGAATGTCGTGGATTAGATGGACATATGAATCCATCTTTCCCACTGCATTGCAAGGCGATTGGTTGAAAGAGGAATTTAAGAACCCGACTTCGAGTACATCTCAAGTACTATTTTAATTAAATTTCACATCTCAAGTACCTACATCATAATTAAATTTAATTGTGAACTAGTGGTCACCCAATGGTCGAAATTCGAACATAATTAATTAAATGTGTAATGTTTTTTTACATTTATTTATTACACTTTAAATTGAACCCGGGCACCCCTGCTTAGTCACCAAACGTAACGAACCGCTTGAGGCGACCTATGGCAAAGGTGTTGATTATCTAGTAAATGGTTGCCGGGGCGGCGGTACTTCGTATTCCCAAATTGGAATTACTCGCTTACAATTATTCATTTAGTCCTTACTCAATTAGTTCTTGCAGGCTGCACAGCTCGGAACAATTAATATTATTATCTTCATTTAATTTTTTGTGAGATTATTTCATTGATTCGTGTACAGACCGTGCTCTTAAGTAAGAAACCAAAATTTTAGTCTGTTTGGTGCCGTAGGGCCAGAGTTGCAACTCGATGGGTCGAGAGAGTCAGGCTAGAAAGGTTAAAATACCTCTCTCAACCAAGCTCTTTTGATCCGGCCCGCCACGCAGCAGGTGGCCAGACGCATCCGCCGTCAAGACCTAGACAAACCTCATCTCATGAACCCGGGCCCCCTACTTAGTCACCAAACACAACGATCCGCTTAAGGTGACCTATAACAGAGGTGTTGGTTATCCAGTTAATGTTTCCCGGGGAGGCGGTTCCCCGTATTCCCAAATTGATCCTCCCCCCGCCATTCCTACTACCCTGCAATTACTCGTCTACAATAATACAATAAGTCCTTACTAAAGCCATTTATTTACCCCCCCCCCCCCCCCTTCACCCCCCCCCCCCCCCTACCCCTTACTCCGCTACCCCTTCCCCCCCCTAGGGTGACCTATGGCAGCGGTGTTGGTTTTCCAGTCAATGGTTCCCAGGGTGGCGGTACCCTGTATACCCAAATTGGAATTCCTCATTTATAATTTTTCAATTAGTCCTTACTTAAGCCATTTTTATTCCCCCTCCCCCCCCCAATCCCCTCCCCAATGCCCCCCCCCCCCCCTCCAATCCCTCTCCCCATACCCACCTCCCCCCCCCTCTGGGGTGACCCATGGCAGAGGTGTTGGTTATCCAGGTAATGGTTCCCGGGGCGGCGGTATAATTCACTCACTCACTTACTCGCTCAAATTGTTTCTCCCTGCATGTCCTTTCCCGTGCGCCCCATTCCCTTACACCTTTCCCGCCTTCCCCCTCCCTCGTCTCTTCCCTCACCGTAAATTTTTTTGCCGCATTTCATACTACCGAAAATATTTATTGTCAAATAATAATAATACATAATTTATAGTATGTCGCAGCCCTGCAATAATCTCACACCTCTTTGGTAGCCCTAGAACGCGCAATATATATCAGATCAACGAATTAACCGTAATGTTCCATATAGGTACATGTTTTTTATGACCAATCAGAATGCTTCCCTCTCCGATTGGTCATTTATATAAGATCAACATAGACAAAACGTGTAAAATGTATATGCCACCGAAAAATGGGCGTGGCTTACAGCAAAATCTCGATGACTTAAGTTGATCTATAAGGATCCACATATGTATGCCAGCTTCGGTAATAGATCAACTTATCCGTTTGGATCAACAAGAGCAAACGGATCAACTAAAAACTGGTCTACCGTCACGAAAGATCAACTTAGTACGAGAGGGTATAAATATATATATATATATATATATATATTTTTAATTTTATTTTTTTTAAAAGACAGACGAACAACCCAATTACGAATAACCCAACAATGTTTGAAAATCTCCTACTACCACCACAGAAAACCGAAAATGTTGCTTGTGTTGTGATGGAGGACTTAGCCAGTCGAGGAATCGAACACGGGACGCTCGGGTGGGACCCAAACGCGATGCCCACTCAACCATTGACCAGTCAAATATATATATATATTTTTTTTTTATATAAATACCGCACAAGAATACTTTGTGCGGTATTTATATAAAGTCTTTGTACAAGATTTATACAAGATGTATTTATACAAGAACTGCTCCCGTCTGGAGCCAGTGAGGCTATGGCATCCCCAATTGGGGTATGTTGTGAGGCTGAAGGTAGTAGGGAGGGGAAGGAGATGGGGAAGGGAAAGTTGGAAAGTACCTGGCTATTCAGATCTGGTCTCCAAACATTTCAAGCAACGTTTCAATTCTGAATGGTGGTCTTCTTACACCAGGGCAATACTGAGAGTATCTTCCACTCTGGAACGTGCTGCAAATATACTATATATTATTTTAAATGAATAAATTGTGAAATAACCCAAATTAATAAAATAAAATTTATTTGCCACGCCGGGAATCGATTCCGCGACCTTCGGAATGCGAGTCAATGCAAGTCAGCCTTGCCGCTGTACTACGCCGGCCGTCATAAATTTCAAGGACCATGTTTTTTCGGACTTTAAACCAATCTCCAACCTTTTTCTAACCCCACCCGTTTCCCACTCTTTTCATTTCCTAAACTTTATTTTTCCTCCAATAATAATTCTTCCAATCGACTCAAAACTCATTTGTTGCTTATGTTTACTGTTACTTTTTTGTTTACTTTTGTACTCCTGAAACATTAAAAAAATCTACTAATCGATTTCTCTCTCGATTTCTATTGGTATCATGTATTTCCACTACCAATATTAAATGTCGCGTTTAAATGAGAATGATAAAATAAAATAATTTCTTGTACACGAAATTCAACATTTGCTTTAAGTTGTTGTTGTAAAAATGCTTTGACTAAGCATTTTCGTCGCATTTTATTTAATAAAGCTGGCAGCAATTTGTCTGATAGGTAAAATGTGTCTTCAGTGGATAAAGCGGACAAATGGAAGAAAGAGTCCCGCGTAAATTGCTGTAACGAAGCAGAAAATTCAAATTTCTTTTTGTAAATTTGCTGTTTATGTTTTGGAAGAGTTTCACGTTGAGAAGTGAGTTGCCCATCAAAATGAATGCCTTGTTTCCAAAATAATGATCCAGCAGAAATTTAAATAATACTCCCATTTTTTGTGACCCAGGGCGCGCTTGTCTGTACGGTGTAAAGGCAGGGGAACTATATCGCTGACCGGATTGGACAGCGTTATGAGGCGGGTTAAGGAAGCGTGCTGGCTGTGAAGGAACAACGTCAAGATAACATTACAGTTCTTTATGAATAATTTCACAGGAATCACCAATAATGTACGGCTATTTACGTGATATTTTACAAGACAGTTCTTTAAAGAAAAAGTTGATAAAATTTAGAAACGCAAATTATCAAGACGTTTTATTGAATAACAGAGTAACAGAACAAAATGCAATATTCTTGATTTTGGTCTGTACCGTGTTAGTAAATTGTGAGAATGAAGTATTTTAATTATCAAATTTTATACGCATATAAAGTTCTCATAAAGTATTTTTCTTCGTATCGTCATGATAT
The DNA here is from genome assembly GCA_936435175.1 of Glyphotaelius pellucidus. NCBI lineage: Eukaryota > Metazoa > Arthropoda > Insecta > Trichoptera > Limnephilidae > Glyphotaelius > Glyphotaelius pellucidus. The sequence continues at coordinate 81,659 of OW386544.1, forward strand.
ATCGTCAAGGCAAATCGATAAAATATTTGATATTGATGTTTTATTAATAAGACGTGTAAATTTATCGTGAGAGTGAAATCGATTTCTCTTAGTGTACTACGCCAATAAGGACACACAATAGAAATAATAGTTCGGGGAATTAAGTCTTCAAAGGATCAACTGGCAGAAAATCAACTCTTCGAGGAATAACTGTCGGGGATCAAGAATCATGGAATCTTTACAAATATGTCTGATAATGATGTTTCTTAAAAATGGACTGTTTTTTAAATTATCTAGCAAAAAACAAAACAACTGTGAGTTTTCTTGTAGCTGTATTTAACTACATATAATTAATAAAATATATAATGTAATCAAAAACAAATTCTGATAGTTTGTAATTTGTAGATTTTGTTTACCCAGATACGCACTGGTTCATGTAATGGCATTTTTTTGTTCATGAAATTATAGAAAAACATTTTCCAAACTCGGGCATATTTCATCGAACTCCCTTGTCTTTGATACTTTAACTTCATGAAATATGTCTGCTGTTTTTCTCCGATAAAATGGCAGATTCAAGAATAAAGTTCCATATCTCAGAATTACCTGAATAAACCTGGCCGAAGAAATTAAACGTAGCTTTGAAGCGATTTTTCTCGAATCCGATTGTCAATAAGTTATTCTAACCAGGAAAATGATGCATAAATCCTTGTCAAATTAGTAAGTACGTTTTTCATGACGCAATTGCTTTTAGTTTAGTCTATTATACTTGAAAAATATTTTAACAATGAAGTTATGAAGCCTATTTTATGATACATTTACTTTACTTAAGTTGTTTTACGCGTCATAAGCTGTTAAAAACATTTTTGTATCTCTCAAAGCTTCAGAACTCGAAAATTGTTTAAATAAATTGAATTGGGGAAGTCAAATGAGGTAAATTTAATCCGAGCCGAAATTTAGTTCCAAGGACAATTCATGAAATAAAATAAACAGAGAATTACATATCAGAAAAGTGAATTTTAGGGTAATGAAGCAACATACGCAAAGTGGATTGTGAAAACTCGTAAAAAACAGTGTCTCGTATTTATTTTACTGAGAAGTACCTATTTACATTTTAGAGGCGGAAAGAAATAGAAGCTACGAAGCTTCCGAACAAGAGAGGGACTTAAAGAAGCTTTTACGGTTTAGTGGAGATGTAATGATAGTGTTTCGATGGTCCATTTTCACAGTTCTTAAGGCTTCGTTATAAAAGAAAGAAGAAGATCATGAAAAGGTGTGAAAGGGAGATATGTAAATACGAATAATAAAGGAAACGTGGAAATATAAAAAAATAATGATTAAAAGCAATCGACATAAGCGACCATTGTGAACATATTTAATAGAACATCACTATACAAACATTTAATAGAACAAAAATCTCTCGACGTCTGAGTTGAGTAAAATAAACAAAAAAACAATGTTAATTATTGAATCTTTTACATATTAAATAACAAAAGCATGGATGTTTTTTTTTAATTTCCGGAGAGTGCTTTGCAATTTTTTTCTGTCATAGGAATTTCACATATGTAATTACTTATTAAAATCGGCATATGAATAGAGATTGGCTTTAAAAGTAATATGAGTAAATTTTTTTTTGAGGAGCTTAAAAACTTTATAAAGTGTTCTAGGGAAGTATGTTATAATAAGTCGTTAGAAATTCGGAATGCGGCCTTTACCTTTTTGTCACGAATAATTAAATATAAGCAAACAATTAAATATATCATATAATTAAATATGCCGACATAAATTAGAACAGCGGTTTTGTAACGAATGTTTGTCACTTAAGCCTACCTTAATATATTACCATGTTTAGCTTTTAAGTTTATATACAAAATTATACAGCGTTTATCAAATTTGATTCCATTGATCTAATTTATATTCAGACTACCATTATTATAAAAATAATCTTTTTCTAACGTATTTAAAGATTTAAAAAAAAAAACTTTTCGTTTTAGATATTGCTTTCTGTGTGGCGCTAACGTATTTTTTTTTAAGTTATGCCAATGGAAAAAAATGTTCTAAATAATAAATGCAGAGATGGTGCAGGAGTTACAGAATCTGTTCTTTACTTCAACTTGCATCATATTATCGACGTATTTTCATGGCTGGGTAATCCTGCATGAAATGGTTTTGCAAAAAATGATGTATAAATTTCCTTCTCAGGGAAATCTTCATATAAAAGTTTCATTCGTTTTAAAAGGAGCAATCAGTTTGGAAGGTGGATAAGGGCACTGCCGCCCTTTATTTATTTATCGGATAACCAACACCTGTCACAGGTCACCCCGAGTGGTTCGCTACGTGTACTACTTTTAGCAGGGGTGCACAGGTTGGAAGGAGTGAGTTTTTCCGGGTCTTGGCAGCGAATGCGTCCACCTACTGCGTAGCAGACCGGATCGAGAGAGACCGATTGAGGAAAACGTTTTGATCTCTCCAGCAGAATTCTCTCGTAATACGTTCATCACTCCTGGAAAAACTGAACCCTGGATTTCTACCTACCCCTCATACTTCCTTAGCAGAATTTTCTCTCCTTCTTTTCCTAAAAAACTATCCACACAGCATTCCCAAAGATGACAACGGCCCTGAGGGGAATTATTTCCGTCCAGTGTAGAGCTAATATAAAAAAGATCCACGTCACACCAAATCAGTTGCACGCCAACTTTTCGAACAACAATCAAGGTCCATAAATAGGAAGACGTGGTCTGTGGCCATTGGCCACCTCGTTTCATGAATATCAAAGAATATTACGTGAGTTCACATGGAATTTAGTGATGGAGCACATCGTTGCTCGGCAATATACATTATAATAAAGACAGGTATACAAACACCTCCTCCCCCGCTAGCTACGTATGGTTTAAGTCTACTTAAAGGTTAAATCTGGCCAGTGCAGATCAACGTCAAGAGGCTCAACTGTTTGTGTTTCAATGTGGTTAAGTTAGTTATTGTGTTCTAGGTCAAAATAATCCGAAAGTCTTTACTTGAAATCCTGGAATTTCTCATGTTTTATTATTATATCGAATGCTGATAATATTGATAACTACTCGCTTTGCATCAAATCAATTTTTCTTTCTCAAAAATGAAATTTCTGATGATTCTGATGATTCTTATTTTTAAGAATGTTTGTATTGTTTTGACCCATCGCCTTGCATCGCAGTAGGAGGGATAGATTCATCCCACCCTCATACCTTCTTCCTACCCAGAACTTCCTCTCCTTCCTTCCCTAAAAAAAATCCTCCAAACAGCATTCTAAATTATGACATAGGCTCTGAGGGAAATTATTTTCTCCAGGGTTTACTGTGTGGGGTTAATACAAAAAAAATGTTTATTAAACTAACAGGTCGTACCGAGGCGATGAACACAAACGCATAATCACGTGCTTTTTTTGTGAAGTAAACAAAATTGTTATTTGTAATTTATTTTTGTACAGGTACCAGTTTAGTCAATAGAAAAAGTACGTATTGTAATATTATATTAGATGTAAATAATTTATTACCTGTGTACGGTAGTGTGGGCCGCAACTGTATGGCGAAAAAAATGGTCTTATTTCCTTAAGCGCTAAAGATAAAAAGTTGTCTACATCTAGAACATCAAAATAATTTAGTTTAAAAAAAATCAAAAAATATCCTAAAGCTCCGCAAATTCTTTGAAGTTTGAGAAAATATCGGAATATTTCCATTTTTTCAGCCTTTGCACAAAATATTCTGAAATAGTTTAAAGATATTCATTTATGAGCTCTTGTTAAATAAAGTCTATAGCTATGTGGTTTGATATAAAACTACATGGGTCGTGCAAAAAGGTGCAAGGCATATTTTTAGCACGATTAAATATTGGCGCTATCTTCCGGGTGAATTAAAACCAATAGTTAATCCTGTACAGTAAAGGACATACTTCACTCATACTGAAAATTTACTCTTGTCAATGATAACCGATGAATCACCTACCATCAAATAACTTGGAATAAGGCGTTTATCAAAAGCCAGAGAGTTATTCTTATAGTTACTCACCTCTTTGGTCTTCCAAAAACTCTTTTTCCTTAAAGGAAACTTTCATTAATTGTCTGTAATTTGCATTCATAAATTGCATTTATTGTCTTTCCATTTACAATATCAATAATAAACAGAAGGGAGCTTGTGATTTTAAATGGAGAGACTCTTCTTTGGAAGGACACTGTATTTTTTCTATTTTTTTCTGACTTCAACAAGTTTATATACTTATGTTGATATGCCTTAATATTTTTTGTAATTCTTTCTTTCGAAATGGTTGGGAAAGAAGCTTTATCCCATATTTTCAAAATACTTTTAGTTACCTACACAACAATATCACGAAACGGAGGGTCCTTGGTCGACTAAGGAACGGTCAATATGGTGCGCTGCTCAAGCGAGGGCGGGTTTGGGGACTGCGGGCGGACGTGGTTTAGTGCCATACTACTACAAAAATAATAAATGGTGGTTTTATACATCGAATCTATAGACTTTATTTAACAAAAGCTCATAAATGAATATCTTTAAACTATTTCAGAATATTTTGTGCAAAGGCTGAAAAAATTTAAATATTTCGATATTTTCTCAAACTTCAAAGGACTTGCGGAGCTTTAGGATATTTTTTGATTTTTTTAAAACTAAATTATTTTGATGTTTTAGATGCAAAGACAACTTTTTATTACTAGCGCCAAAAGGAATTCGGAAGAAAAAAAAATCGGCCCACATAGTGTACAGGGTATTAAGAGACATGCTTGACTTACTTTAACCAGTGATTCCTGATGTCTTCCGTATGTCGTCACTGTTCACTCAGCCGACCAACCTTTCACTTCTGCCCTAATCGTCCAATGCCTAGTGATTTTTAAATGTTTTTATTTGAAGAAAAACCATCGAATTTGTCACCGGAGACCAAAATTTCGTTTACATTATTTACCCCAAATAATGTCAGATACCACTGGTTAAAGTAAGTCAAGTTCGTCCCTCACTGTTCTACTCTAACCTGTATATATTTTATCATTCTATACCTAAGATAGTACGTAGGTACGTATTTAAATTCGAAACATATCTGATATAGTTCACAACTGCTTTTTAAAAAATATGTATAGGTACTTAGTTCTGTTTTTACCCGAGCCGGGAGCTGGGAGTTGGAGTCGGAGTTGGGAGTTGAGACAATAGTCGTGATAGGGAGTAGTTACCAGTTACCAGAGAGAGGTTTCGTTTGTGCAGTTCGCAAATGTTGACAACATTTCGCCTACAATGTTGGCTTACACCGGAGCGCCGGCCCTACTAGCTACTAGCTACTGGCTACTGGCCGCTGTTACAATATGGAAATTGCGCAAGTACACAACATTACTAACTGTAGTTCTGCTTACCGTGAAAATAAAGTTATCTCTTAAGTTTTAAACAGCGAACTCGAAGCCTTACCAATACCTCAAAAGCCTATTAGCATCGGCGCATTATTGCGTCGGGCCAAGGAAAGGTCGAGGATGCAATGTCATCGTGATAATAAAAGCGCACATGAAATTTATTTATTTTCATTTAATTTTTAATTTCAAAACATACATCCGCTTCTGGAAATATTGGCTCTTAAGAATCATTTTATTAGGTCAATATTTCACATTTGGGGTAAAATGTAAACGTCTCACTGAATATGTAACAGCGAAAATGAATATTCAATTTTTCTATTTTTGAAACTGACAATTCGGTGGAATTCCATTATAAAAATATAACACAAAAATATGAAACTTACTTCTGCTTTCACAATTTATTTTTATAAAGTATTTGTCATTCGCGATTTGAGCGATATTTACATTAAAGGTCCTAATAGACGTAATTCAAAAAGTCATAATATATTCATGCGGTGACAGAGGCATAACAAAGACTACGAGTACCATGATGAGACTCGTCCGGGCGTTGATTTTCCCCATTTTTTCTCTACTGTATGGAAACTTGGAAATTTAGAGCCAGCAAAAGAAAGCAGATAGACGCCTTCGAAACGTGGTGCCGGAGAAAAATACACGGGACCCCAGGGATAGCCAGACGCACAAATGTGTCCATTCTGGATGAGTTAGACATTCACAATAGACTCTCAATTATCTGCCTACAATTATATACTATGTATTTAAGATACTTTGGACAAGTTGCTTGCCAAACTGAGAACTTCAATTTGGAGAAACTCATAGTCACTAGCAAAATGTTCGGCAGAAGAAGCGGACGAAGGTCTTCAATTACCAAATATTACTGGTGTCCGGTACGTCTTAACTCTCCACTCAGCGTAGAACCACGAGGAGTGAAGGAGCCTTTTCCACTATGGAAACTGGCATAGGGGTCACAATTCTTGGCAATGGGGAATAGCGATGTGTAGGTTCTGTTAGGGAGTATTCCTGTCCTTTACATAAATCATACCCACACCTAGTCCCCCTACCTACATACGTGAAATTACAAGATCGGTGCATTGACAATCTTCAACGTGCAAGCAGTGTTTCTATGATGTGTCTATTGAATCTTGACGGCGAATGATAAATTACGAGTTAGTAAAAACCTTCAAAATTATAACTGGTGATGAAATGTACAAACGGTGCAAAGTGGAAAACTTAATGAGGACAAGAGACACGCTTCCTTATTTTCCTTTCTTCCAGAAAGTTCTCAACAGGTTCAGCTCGAGTGGGTTCTTCGCGGGAAGCGAATTTTATTTCTACTCCTTTTCCATTCCTTTTTTTTTAATTTTTTATTCCTTTTCACGTTTTTTTTACTCCCAGAGAACCCGGCCCAGGACTCAGAACAAATCCGGAATTCCGAACCGGACTCAAAACCGGAACCCGAATGCTTCCACACTCGCGAGTCGGGTTCAGGTCCCGGGTTCGAATTTTTTCCAGATAGAAACCAGAAACCATTTCAGCCTCGATATACTGCAGCCCGGTGACTTATTTCACTGTTAACTCTACATCTCCCTCTAAAACGGAAAAAGTTGTGTGTGATTGACCAAGATCCATTATTGAAAAGATCGAAGCAAAGTGAAACACGAAGGTCTGCTATCTTAGAACCTAGAAAAGGGGGCAAGAAATCAATGTCGCTTATCCCAGACGCTTTTTAGAAGAGAATTGTCAAAAAATAAAGAACAAAAAGAGATTTATTTTATCCGGAAATCGCGGAGATGGAAAATCCCAGACTTCCATTTAGCTTCTGGCGTCAGCTTCGAGGTACTCCGAGGTACTACATGTACAGCACAAGGTACTCGAGGCTCTCACTAAAAGTTCAAAGATAAAAGCACCGTTACCGGCCTAGAATGACTGATTTCGGAGATAAATCGACTAATACGTACGTGTGTATTTGCATGCAAACATATACATAAAGAGTTTTATTATATTACCACAATTATGGAAAACGTTAGACACTCATTGTTTAATGTTCATTTAAAAGCACTTTCACGGTGGTTTACGAAAAATAGATTTTATGAAACAAATTTTAAACTAAAAATTAAGTTTAACTTATCTTTAAGAAACTTCAAGTACATGAAAAATGGGTTTCACACACAGTTTTTACATGAAATTTGAATACTACCCTTCCATTAAAAGCGTTTGAAGTTGTATATTGCAGTTATTTATGAGTAATTAAATAATACAGGTTCATGCATTTGTGCTGTAATAAGTACATAGCAGTTAGAAAGGAAAAAATATGATATATTTATGTGTAAAAGAATATATTGATTGCTACAAAGTATATTGACAAGGTTGATTCGAGTGGAAACAATTTTTGTGATAAAAATATTTCTTGACAGAGTTCAATGTTTAGATTTTAACATGAATGCATCTAATGTCTTCCGGAAGAGATTGAAAAAGTTCATTCCTGATAAGTAATAACGATGATGTACAAATGAATTATTTAATTTTGAACGAGGAAAAATATATTCAAGTCAAGTTGAGTACATAACAGTTATCTCAGATAATGGTTTTCAGTTAAAAATTATTGGTATTTGACTTTTCCTTTTATGATTTGAAATATTTTTGTTTCAATGAATAAATATTTAAATGAAGATTCTTGAAATTCTTTGTTATTTATCTTTGGTTGTTTATTTATTAACCAAATACATATATTAGATAGATGGACGCGTATACTGTTCCAGTACAAACCTCCCCAAGGCCGATCCTGTTCCGAAGTGGCTATACTTACTTTGATAAGACATAAATAAAATACTTTCTCTGTAACACACCCTGATAAAGAATGCCTTTGTCCAATTGACAACCATAATTTAAAAAGAAAGAAAATGCTTTCCTAATATTATTAGTAATTGGTCTCCGAATGGTTATATCTTGGAAATAGCTGTTTGAGGAGAAGGGTCGGGGCTCGGCCATTGTTGTTCCGGGACTACATTACGAGAGCTTTTAATGTAGAGTGTAGAGTGTAGAATATAGGTGGCGTGAGAAATTTCGCTTTCAATGTGAAACAAAACACATTAATCATTGGCCCGAATAAATTAGCCTTGTACTGGAAAGCGCGAGTACTTTGAGCGCGCTGCTTAAATTTTGTATAAACACTTTAAATAGATTCTCTCGTATTAAGCTAATTCTATCATACAAAGTGCTAACAACTCTCAGCGTTGTGAAAAAAATTATCATAATCTATATTTCTTAATCTACATTCACTGAATAATTATATCATATTACTCGACCTTTTTTTACAATTGGTATTGTATTGTTATAAAATTTGGTACTTTTATAAAAATATAATGTACATTTTTACAACGATATCTTTGAAATGGAATTCAAATGTAAAAATTAACTGTCTCTAGGTAGTGGCAATCATGAAATTGAAAACCAATAAAAAGCGCGGATAATTCGACAATTAGAATAAGGTTTGAGTTTGCAAGTGTGTTTTGTGTTTTGTGTTAGAACTACTCGCAGTTTGCATTGAATAAAATGGTAAAATTTCCATTCTCCGCTTACTCGTTATTCCCTCGGCCCGGAGCAGATTTTCATGTCAGAAGGTCCATTAAATGAGAAGGTTCAAAAAGTCCAAATAAATGGCATATTTCTGAATCTATCCGAAAACTAAAACTCTTTTTGAAATGAAATAAGCATTAAAATTTTATTATTGAAATAAACCCTTAAATTTATAAATATTCAAATTTTTATTGCAAACATAAAAAAGTTTTAAAAAATGGCCTGTCTTAGGTTTTTTTTAACCAAAATTACCGATTATGAAAAAAAACTAAAATTATACTCTTACGTTACCTCACTATTGTTTCATGCAAAAATAATAAATATAAAAATGCTCACTTTTTTCTCAAATTGCATTCGTAAACTTTGTTTTTATATATGTGAACATTTTAATTTTTCTGAGGTTAAATTTTAGATTTGAATAAAAAGCGTTGTTTTTTTATTTCTAACACCGTTTAAATCAGTGGTTCTTAACTTTTTTGCTTGTATCAGTTTCAGACGCATTCACCGAACCCTTCTTAATTGGAGAGCGGGGCGTTTTATCATTGGCGGCGGATAACCACAAGAGGGGGCGTAATGTGATAGAAAGGGCTATTGTCACGACTATATTTACCACAAGGTAAGAAAGGATGGGGCGGGATGGGTTATGGGATAGAGACAATATTCTTTGTAATTTTTTTTCAGGCTGTGTCTTGTTCCGCCGAACCCCTGAGACTGACCCATCGAACTCCTGGGGTTCGATCGAACACAGGTTAAGAATCACTGGTTTAATATAAATCATGTTTCTCACCTTGACAGTACGGGAGATACAACGATTTCTTTGAGGCCTGTACAAGCTGTTCCCAAAAGCAAACAAATAAGCCTGAGGAGTTAATATGATTATTTTAATTATTTTAAATTATGTTTCAACTAAATTTCTTCAGAAAACAGCTAATTACGTCGGAATAAATGGAAAAAAAATCAATAATATTCCAATTTTTTTCAAGTCTAAATTTCCCGTACTTTGATCAGTTTCGACGCCAAGTTTGATCTTGTCTGATGATCTAAATGTTGATCTAAATGCGGACAAGTTATTTTAATAACCCGTTCTGAGAAGCTAGTTACTTATTTACGGAATGTTTTTTCGATTTCCCTCGACATGAATAGTTGTTTGTTGTAGTAATTAACTGGAAACGAAGTGTTCTTTCAATAAGTTGGGCATAATAAATAGAAATCGGAAATTTTACCAAGACGCTTTTGACCCAATTCCAAAGGACAAAAAGAATTTAATTTATTTAATTTTCATTTCATCCTGACGAAGAAACCGTTGGTTTTGAAACATGCCGATAATTGTGAATTAAACATGTGATGAAATAAGATTCGTTTCTATTTCATTTATATTTTATCAAAATAATTCAGCGGCGTAATAGACCATAAGTTCGACAAGAAATCGTAAACATCGTATATCTAATAACATTGTAAAGAAGCAAGTGAAAATTCAGACTCTGAAAGGATTTTAGCAAGTCTTGGGTCGGCCGAATAAACGTTTCGGGTTCGTTGCGGTGGCGGTGGCTTGGTTGGCAATGCGTTCACGAGGAGCAACATTTCACTTGGCGGCGGCGGAGCGGCCACTCGCCTCTCCGCCCAGCCTCCCTCCCTCTCAGCTCTCTGGACCGGAATCCGCGCAGATAATGAGAATACTCAACACTATGCACTTACACACATAGACCATTGCAGTCATTGTTTATTGAAATAATACATCCATGTTTTAAGCCTTTACAATATTGGTTGTACGCAAATTCTTACATATCTTAACTGACGAATTGCAATCTTTAGAGCACAGGCGTCGGGTGAGAATGCTATCCTTGTTCTACCGGCAATACAATGAAAGATACTCCGATGAACTAGCGTGATTCCTTCGGCACCATTGCATAGTCGAGAAACACGCCAAACGTATGTACACGGTTGACATTTGTCACATGAAAACAGGTCGCTTCTTCGACTCGTTCTTGTGTTCAACAGCTCGGCTATGAACGATTTTCCGGCTTCTGTGTTTCCTCTTTCCTACAACATGGGTCTCTTCAAAACCAATATTCATTCCTTCCTCTCCTCAAAAAGACCCTCCACCCAGCATCTTAGATAACATAGGCCCCGAGGGAAATTATTTTCCTGTGTGGAGTCAATGTAAGATAAAAAAAATAAAATAAATGTACAATTAACTCCATGTAATGTATTTTTATATGTTTGTTACAAATATTTCAGAAGCAAGTGCCTACATCGAGGAAGAGCTTACTTTATTCAAACGTGAAATGATTAACACTGATTTGTGGTATCATTACACCCAACTTCGATAAGTCCCACCGTCGAATCCGCTGTTAAAGGAAATCCATTTTAATAAATAAAATAATTGGACAGAAATTACGTAAGTCCAAAACTTTATTTATTTATCTTTGTTAAAAAACATCGCCACAAGGCCTGGCAAAGCATCCACAGTCCCGCAGACTATGGGGACGTTTTCATGTCCTGAGGACCTGAAAGGCAGCCTGTGAGACATCCTGTGAGACAGATATCTCGTTTAAAATCTGAGGCACAATCAAGGCACAAAGAAAGCGTACCAAGTGTAATGTACTCCGTCAGGTCAGAACGAAGATAAATACATTCTTCTTGCAAGTCCATGAACTTTGCACTCTAGTATAAAATTTATTCGGCTTTACTAAAAAAAACTTCTCGACCATAAAACGGTGTTACACATTGAATAAAGGCAGCTCAGATTCGATATAGGAATATCCTTTAAAAGTAATTATAAGAGAAAGTTATTGTAATAAAAAACTGAATATTCATTCAGACTTTTAGAAGAGGGTCAATAGGTGTCCCATATAAATAAAATCGGATGTTTATGCGAGACACTACCTAGTACAGGTTGTAAAAACTTTAACTCTGTTTTTTTTTTTTTTTTTTAAATCCGACAACATTTGCTTGTATTTGGCACCTGAAAATAATTCTTCGCGTGCTAGTTAGTGATTATTTTTACCGCCGTTATGTAGTCCACCTTTTGTGATTTTTCCTCAGTTTTAGTCAAATGATGTATGCAACAATGGCGTAAAGTAAACTTACATTAATTTCACATGTGCACCGATTCATTGCTACGCAGATGACAGTACAGTCCATGATAGCTTTTTGTTTGACAAACCTCCAAAGGGCTCACAAACCCCTATGGCTCGGAGGGCTTTGAAACAAAGAATGGACGGTTACCTCGAGAGTGTTTCCTCTTGGGGTAAGAATAACCTCGTCGAATTTAATGTTTCAAAGACCCAATCATGTCTGATCACGTCTAAAAGGGATCGAAATGATAATCTAGTCTCCTTCAACGGAAGCATTCTCCCGAACAGGCCTTCCATTGATATGCTTGGTGTAACTCTAAGTGACCAGCTCAGGTACGGGGGCTCCATCGAGGCCAGAGTTAAGTTAGCCTCTCAGAAACTGGGCATACTGTACAGGGCACGCAGATACTTTAATAGTACACAACTGCTAGCCCTGTACAAATCGCAAGTGCGCCCCACGGTTGAATTTGGCAGCCACCTCTGGTCTGGAGCCCCAAAATACCTGAAAAAAACCCTTGACTCTGTGCAGAAACGGGCGGTCCGTTTGATAGATTCCCTAACCTAACAAACGGATTGCAATCTTTAGAGCACAGGCGCCAGGTGGGAATGCTGTCCTTGTTCTACCGGTATTACAATGGAAGATGCTCCGAGGAACTAGCGTCATTGATCCCCTCGGCACCGGTGCATAGTCGGGAAACACGCCAAACGCGCGCTCAACATTTGTACACGGTTGACATTAGTCACATGAGAACGGGTCGTTTCTACGACTCGTTCTTGAGTTCAACAGCTCGGCTGTGGAACGATTTGCCGGCCTCTGTGTTTCCTCCTTCCTACAATATGGGTCTCTTCAAGACCCATGTTCACTCCTTCCTCTCCTCAAAAACACCCTCCACACAGCATCCTCAAAGATGACATAGGCCCTGAGGGAAATTATTTTTTCCTCAGGCCCTCCTGTGTGGAGTTAATGTAAAAAAAAAAAAAAAAACATCAATATGTTGGATTAAACCAATGGCATAGAATATTCAAGTTAAATTTTACGGTCTAAATTTTATAAGAATTAATAATAATCATTTTTAATAAGGATTTATCATAATAAATACCTGATGCAATTGTTGGTAAATACGTTTCCAAGAAATAAATGTTACAAGATGTGCAAATATCAGTTTTTCGTTGTTGTTTGAAAATTGTTTTGCAAATTATTAAGAGAACTGCGTTTTTTAATTTTTTAAATTTTTCGACGTTTTAATTAGATATGTTTGTGATAAGCTTTTTCAACTTTTTCATGTTTGGAGTTAAAATTGCAATACATAAATATTGAAGTATATTTCATATTAAAAAAATCGAAAAATTTATTTTATCTAGTTACTAAAATGGTTTTTGATTTAACGGCATCTTCAGAAATAAGTAACACTATAAGACATTAAAAATAACTTGCAAAAATTTCCCAATTTAGAAATTATTATTATGAACAGTTTATACCAGAGATAAAAAAGCTCTCTTTGGCTGTATAAACATTACATTTTCCGTGAAATATTTTATGTCAGTTTCTATTTTACTTTTCTAATAGTAAGGTTTTTACATTTACGGTTGTTCATCAAATGAATAAAATTTTCACCACGTTTATTAGTAAGCTTGATTAACCACCCATTGGCCACAGAATTAATAAGCTAAAAAATTGTCCTTCATCACTGAATTAATTTTGTACCAAAAATTGAAAACCTGCATTGATTTACTAAATCTATTGTAACTTTTGCACCATATATTCAAATGAATTACTTATTTAAATTTGTTTGCATATTAGATTAAGGTAAAGAAAAACATAAAAAAATAAAAATATTAAAATATGTGTAAATAAGGATACAAATATAACGTTCTCTTTTTTCTCAAGTTTTTTTCACATTTTTATTCATAATGTTACAAAAAACATAATATTAAAAAATCGAACATTAATTATTTTTGTTTTTTACATACATCTATACCAATGGCTAATAAAATAATTTGGTATTATAGTCCTCAAAGCAATCAGGGACGAGCAGGGTCACTGCCAAAAGCCTAAAACCACTCGCAATTTTGAAGAAATTAAATGGCGGCTGGATGCATACAAAACTTGGAACACAAATATCAGGGAAAAAACATAAGAAACATATATTATTGCCAATTCTACGAAATGAATGATTAATTACCTACAGAGCATTCGGCGTTTAAATTTTTTTTTTTAAAAGTAACTGTCGTGCTGGTTTTCCGTTTTTTGGCGGACCTACTCTAGCCCGGCGGCTCGCCGGTGTTTGTGGTTAAGTACCTGAATTGCTCACCCGGCAGGCTGCCGGGGTTTGTGGCCAATGGGTTAACTAAATGTGGCGTTCGAAATCCAGAGATTTTTCATTGAAAAGTGCCCAATCAAAGTAATTAACTTTGCTAAATTTGCAATAATTGTTCTTTCTGGAGTTTAATCCCTTAAAACAAATAAACTACCCCTTTTCAATTAAATAAGTACCTAAAAAATACATTAATAGTGCTCGACTGTTGCAATTTCCCGAGTCTAGTTAATATAAGCGTACTACTAACTACTGACACGCTATGCATAAGGATCGATTTCATTTACCGTTACCGTTTACCGTTTAACGTTCAAAAGCAAATTATAAAACAACCTCACAAATTCCTCGCCTACTTGTGTTAGAAAATTCGCTTAATTGAGAAATGTCTACTTTGACACTCTTTGCTTTTATTTGCTTGAACGTCGTACATTCTCCTTCCACTCCTTTTCCTATCCATCCGCTTTACACATCCAAAGCACGTTGGCGTCCCGCTGATTAATCTCAATCTTAACTCACGTTATTAGTTATGCAAACATACGTTATTGTTATCATAATAATTAAGCGTAGAATATATTACGAGGCACATGAAGGTGACCTTGGCAAAAAGCCAACTTCAATAAATCGATTAAGTATGTCTTTCTTATTTGTCGTTAGTTCCGTTTCCTCGTGTTTTTCAGTTATTTGCGTAGGCACTGGATGGTAGGTAGGTACTGCAAGGTTCCATGACGTAAGGGAGGGTACCCAGTTTCCGGTTTCCACCCCTTTATTGGGACGTCCTTGGGAATCGGGTCGTTTATCATACTCAAATCGTGACAAACGATTCGGACCACTTTTGTACGAACTAGATAAAATCATAAGACGATTTTTGAGCGATTTTTTATATTATCGTTTGATAAATAAAAAAAAATCACTTATATAACTAGAACTAACTTAGTAGGGGTTGCCCGGATTTTTCGAGAGAGGTGGGTTCAGATCTTGGCGGCGAATGCGTCTCGTCTAGCACCGCAGTGGATGGATTCGTATGTCCATCACTTCTGGACACACTGACCCCCAGATTCCTACCAACCCTTAATATCTTTTTCTTCTCAGTACTTCCTATACTAAAAACACCCTCCACACAGCATCTCCAAGGATGACAGAGGCCCTGATGGGAATTATTTTCCTCAGGGCCTCCTGCGTGGAGCTAAGGTAAAAAATTGTAGTTATTTATCGTATTTATTCATTCGTGGTTAGGTCACATTATTGTCATATATGTACTCAACACTAGAACCAATTTTTTTTTCAAAATCATCAACAGTGCTGTTGACTTTAACTACCTTGTCTAGTAAAAAACATAAGATGAAACTAACTATTCCACATCCCTCACTCAAAATCCAACTTCACACAACATTGAATTTTCAGAAGAACGTACAAAAAATACAATATCTTTTCAGATTGATACGTGATATTTTCCATTTGTCCTTAAATGAATTTATTAAATGCTCATTAAATCAAAAGGTTGATTACGAACTCTCTATCTGCGCTGTGCTGAGGGTAAGATCCTTTTAATCTAATCTTTTCTTTATTCATTTTGATTGTTTTTGATCTTTAAACATCATTTGATATACAGACATTGACATTGAAGTAATGTTTTTCTAATTCCCTTTTTTAATTTAGGGATATTCAACATTACAAACTCAACTGACGTTATAGCGGATAAGTCTTCTAGTGTATTAAAAAATTGTTTTCTATTACTGCAATTTCTTTCGAAATTTTATTGTATATTTTAAAATTGAGTGGTCAAGTTGTTTTCTTACATTGCCATGAATAAATCATGTCCTCGTATAACCTTTTCAAACACACAGGGAAATGGCGTGTTTCCATTATACCAAAGGAACAGACGGGAGAAAGGAAGGAGGAAGCATTAAATCTATTCTCGGGGCAATAATACTTCTCCGAGCTGCAAGCTAAGTAATGCCAAGAAGCTCCACCGCTGGCGTGACCACAACCCACTCTTCACTGTCCACTGAACTGTCCATTGACGCTCACAGTTGATGGTGCCTAGTTCCTGCAGTTCTCCTGAGAGCATTAGCAGTGCAGAGCGGTGAAGTGGACGGAGCAGTAGGAGAGGTTGTGAAAGCTCCCGGAATAAAGGTGTTTTTGATCTCTTATTTATTTATGCTGGGTTTCACAGATGTTCGCACTTACGTGAGAACAATCCAGTTATAAAAACTCAGTTATTACACAATTACGAAATCTACAATAAAATACAGATACGTACAATTAGAAAAACAAAAACATCACAAATAAAAATACATCTCACCCCAAATTTCTAAAAATACATCCATTTAGTAAATGGTTAAAATATATGTACAGGTTGTTAAGAGACTTACTGACTGACTACTTTAACTTACTTATTGACTTACTTTAACCAATGTCATCTAAATTTTTTCTTCAAATAATATTAGCAACCACTAAAGTTATGTTAAAGTAATGTATACACATGAAGGCTATTGCATATATTTGTGTATTTCTATATTAATCTACAATATAAAGACTTGTTCCGTTTTCTCTTTATGTATCTTGCACTGTGTCACGTATTATTCATCACAATTAGTCAGTCACCTGTAAATTTTGTATTTACTAACATACTAGTTTATTTCTACGCCATCTGCCACTTAAAAACTTTCGCTTTTATTGTAATGCATTGTACATAAATGTATCTGTACACTAGTGTGGGCCGCGACTGTATGGCGAAAAAAAAAAGTTCTTATTTCCTTGAGCGCTAGTTATAAAAAGTTGTCTTTGCATCTAAAACATCAAAATAATTTAGTTTAAAAAAAAAAATCAAAAAATATCTGTAAGTTCCGCAAGACCTCTGAAGTTTGAGAAAATATTGAAATATTTTCATTTTTTCAGCCTTTGCACAAAATATTCTGAAATAGTTTAAAGATATTAATTTATGAGATCTTATTAAATAAAGTCTATAGCCACGATGTATAAAACCACCATTTATTATTTTTGTAGTAGTATGGCACTAAACCACGTCCGCCCGCAGTCCCCAAACCCGCCCTCGCTTGAGCAGCGCGCCATATTGACCGTTCCTTAGTCGACCAAGGACCCTCTGATTCGTGATATTTTTTTGTAGGTAACTAAAAGTATTATTAAAATATGGGAAAAAGCTTCTTTGTAAATGGAACTGACTTCTGAAGTTAGGTTAAGTTCTTCTAATTCTTCTTCCGTTACATTTTCCAAAATGAGAGGATTCATGATTGGCGTATCTTGCCAAGATATCAAATCAAAGAAGGATTGTGCATCAAAATTCAATGGGGGTACTTTAAATGTTCGATTTTCTGTCCGGAATAACTCTTTGGTTTTCGATAAACCCTTTATTCCAAGTTTTTTTATGGTTGGTGATTCATCGGTTATCATTGACAAGAGTAAATTTTCAGTATGAGCGAAGTATGCCTTAACTATTGCTTTTAATTCACCCGGAAGATAGCGCGAATATTTAATCGTGCTAAAAATACGCCTTGCACTTTTTTGCACGACCCATGTAGTTTTATATCAAACTACG
Source organism: Glyphotaelius pellucidus (assembly GCA_936435175.1). Taxonomy (NCBI): domain Eukaryota; kingdom Metazoa; phylum Arthropoda; class Insecta; order Trichoptera; family Limnephilidae; genus Glyphotaelius; species Glyphotaelius pellucidus. The sequence goes on from OW386544.1 coordinate 99,536, forward strand.
TAGGAGAGTATGCCCTCAAGATAAACGTGGCTAACATAACGAAAAAATATGATGGCATTGCGCTTCCAATATATAATCGTGGGATTTGACTCGCTGTAGTAATCACTCCTGGGTTCTTCTGGCAATATGAGGATGACAACGTCCGCTGGAAACTACTTTCAAACTATCAAGCAAATATTTTTGATCGGTGCTTAAATCTTGGTGTTGAATACTCAAAATAAATTTGAAAAAAGATTGTACCGGTAAATTATGCCAATTATGAAAAGTCGAACCTACGGGGCCGGAAAAATCATGAAGTCCAGTGGTTTTACCATCCGACTTCATAATCAAATGGCGTAAAAGCAGCTCGTTGCAATGAAAAATGCAGATCTTTTGAACTTTTGAATATACTGGCATACAGAGCTCCGGGCCAAAAAAGGCCCCTTTCTCTTTCATCATGAGTTTATAATTTAAAAAATTATGTTTGTAGGAAAAATGAATTTATTCGTGTTTTTTAATTGTTATTTGCAAGGGGGGTACATGGCTGCAATATGGGGGGAGGGATTTTTCGGAGGATTTGTTTGGGTTTCTTATGTTTTGTTTTTTCGTTAATGTCGTACTGGGTGAGACAGTTTATGGACGCGTTGTCGTGGGTGGGGATTCCCGCATAGAAAGTTTCCGCGAGGCTTACGATGTGGTTTTTCAATAATGGGACTTCTGAGTCGTTGTGGAGTTGGGAAACCCTCAACCACTTGGGGGCGCCCAGGGCTGTACGGATGACTTTGTTTTGGAAAGTTTGAAGTTTGTTCATGTTGGAATTTGAAGTGTTTCCCCAGATGGGGCTGGCATAGGTTAATTTGGGTCTTATTGTAGTTTTGTATATTAGGAGTTTATTTTTAGGAGAGAGTTTTTTGTTTCTTTTACATAGCATGGGATGTTTTGTTAGCGGAGGCTAGGATTTCTTGGGTGTGTTTTTTCCACGTGAGTCTACTGTCGAGGGTTACGCCGAGGTATTTGATGTTTTTTACCCAGGGGACGTTTTGACCGAACAGCTGGATGTTGGGTGGCCTTCGGATGGAATTTTTGCGGGAAAAGACGCAGGCTGCGCTCTTGGATGGGTTGATGCTAATTCTCCATTCTTTGAAGAAGATTTCGCATTCGGAGGTGTGGGATTGAACTCGACGGGTGGCGGTGAGTGGACTTACTGAAGTGGACATGACTTCAGTGTCGTCCGCGAATTTTCCTATTTTTGTGCGAAAGTTTTGGATGCTGGGGCGGGGGATATCGCTTAGGTAGATGTTGAAGAGGGCTGGTGAGAGAATGGATCCCTGAGGGACTCCTGCTGTGATTGATCTGATGGTTGAAAAAATGCCGTCGAGTTTGATTCGGAATTTACGATTTGTGAGGAAATTTCCTAGGAGTTGGATCATTTGGAGGGGAATCCCTAGGAGGAACATTTTGTAGATGAGGCCTTCGTGCCAGATTTTGTCGAAAGCCTTTTGGACGTCTAGGGAGAGGACTACCGTGCACTGGTTGTTATTGAAGGCGTTGGTAATTTCTTCGACCACCCGCAAGAGTTGGTGGAGAGTAGAGTGGCCCGATCGAAAGCCGTGTTGGCAGTCGGGGATGATTTGGAGGGCGTCGACTATTTTTTTCAGTCTGGCGAGGATTAATTTTTCTAGGATTTTGCCTGTACAGGGGAGTAGGCTGATTGGTCGGTGGTTTTCGGCCTGAAGGGGGTCTTTGCCAGGTTTGGGGATGAGAATGACGTCGGCGGTTTTGTAGTCTTGGGGAAAAATGCGAAGTCTGAAGGACGCGTTGCTGATGGCTGTGAGGGCGCAGATGCCCTTGGAGGGGAGGCATTTTAGAATTTTGTTAGAGATTGAATCTGGTCCTGGGGATTTTTTTGTTTTGAGAGTTTTGATGACTGAGGTGATTTCCTGAGGGGTTGTGAAGGGGATTTGATCATCGGTGGGGATTTCAGACATGAGGGATGAGACTTTGGCTTCTACGGTAGCAACGAATTGAGGGTTATCGTAGGTCGTGGTTGGGGAGAATTGTTCTTCGAGGCTGTCGGCAAAAGTCTCGGCTTTATCCCGGGAGGAATAGACTGTGCCTTTTGGGCCCGTAAGGGGACATATTTTGGTGGGGGGTTTTCTGAGGGTTTTGGAGAGTTTCCAAAAGGCTTTTCTGTCGTCTTCGAGAGTGGAGATGTAGTCATGCCACTGCTCGTCTCTGAATTTTTGGAGTTCGACTTTGACTTGGTGGGCGAGTCGGTTCATGTGGATGCGATCGATCGGGTTTGAGAATCTTTGCCACTCTTTTCGGGCATAGTTTTTTTCTCGTATGAGCTCTTTTAATTCAGCGGGTAGGTCGGGTCTATATTTGTCGTTCGCGACATCGACGGTGGCGAGATTTACTGCGGATTTTACGTCGTCGGTGAAATTTTTTGTGGCTAGATTTAAGCTTTCTTCGTCGGTGATGGAGGTTTGGATTCTTACTGATTCTAGAAGTTTGGGGAGTTTCTGCCATAAAATTTTTTTGCGTGTATCTTGATGAGATGGTACTGAGGGTATGGAGCCGTCGGAGAGGAACAGGAGAACGGGGTCGTGGTCGGAGGTTAATTTTTTTACCGGTTGGAGAGTGTAGAGGAGAGGGCAATTTTTCATGATGATTATGTCGAGGACGTCGGAGGAGTGGCCGGCTATTCTCGGGAAAAATGTAGGTATATCGGGGGCGTTTATTACGAGAGATTTTTCGGCTGCGTAGTTGGCTAGAAAGGTTCCTTTGACGTTTGTTTTGATGCTATTCCAAAAAGTATGTTTCGCATTTAGATCGCCCGCTATTATTGTGGGTAGGGGGTCAGCTAGGAGATTGTCGAGGTCGGGGGTAGTTAGTTTTTTATTGGGGGGGCTGTAGGCTGCGATGAGTTTAAGGGGGCCGTTGTTTAGGGTGTTGATGACTATTGCGGTGGTTTCGATGTTTACTGTCGAGGGGCAATTTATGAAACAGTGGTCTATGGAGTATTTAACGATGATCGCGGTGCCACCGCCGGTGGTGTGGGTGCGGTCCGTGCGGTAGGTAATGTAGTTGGGAAATTTAATGCTTACACTGGGTTTTAGCCAGGTTTCGTTAATGAGGAGAACATCGAGGTTGTAATCTGACAGGAATTGATTGATTTCTCCTCGGAAGTTTTTGACTCTACCGTCTGCATTCCAGTATGCAGCTTGAAGGTTAGAAGGTTTGTGAGTTTGTCTGGACATTTTGAGTGATTTGATGGATGTAGGAAGGGGATAGAGCGAGTTTAGGTGGCTTCTATTGTTGTTGGATAGCTTCTTGGTGAGCGGCTTCGAGGAGGATTTGAACGTTTGAGAGGAGCCTTGTGTTCATTTCTATGGCTGTCCTTAATTGGGCAGCCGAGGCTTGTAGCGCCTTAATGAGCTTGGAGGAGAGAGTAATGGGGGGTGTGGGTTGGGGGGGGTTGGGTGGGGTTTGGGGGTTAGAAGGGGTCTGGGGGGGGATGGGTGGGGCTTGGGGGGGGGTAGATGAGGCTTGAGGGGGAATGGTGGAGTAGGGGAGAGGGGGGAAGGAGGCAGAGGGGAAGGTTTGCGTGGGGGGCTCGGTGATTAGGGGAATGGGGGGTCGATCTAGGCGGAACTGTTGGGATTGGGGGTTGTTGGTGGTGAAGTTGGTAAAATTGGGGCGGGGCCAAGAGTTTGGGCGCTGGATGGGCTCTTGCATGAGGGGACGTATGGGGTGTTGGGGTTGGTTTTGGGACGCAAAGCGGAATCGGTTGGCGAAGATGGGGAAGCGAGGGGCGGGGTGGGCAGGGCAGCCTTTGAAGTTGGCTGGGTGGGGCCCTGAGCATAGGGCGCATTTTGCTGGGGTGTCGGGGGTTTTTGTACAGGAGCTGGTAGGGTGGTTTTCACCACATTTTACACAGCGGGGGGTAGCGCTGCAGCAGGAAGAGGAGTGGCCGTGAGACTGGCAACGGTGACATTGGCCTACTGAGAGGCGTCGACGCTGGGGTTCGACAGTAATGCGGAGGTGGAGGATTGAAGTAAGATCGGTAAAGATCTTCTTTGCGGCGTCATTTTTGGTTAGGTTCACTAACATTAGGGGGATTTCTCGGCGGGTGGGGCCGGTGCGCATCCGGTGGACGGAGAGGACGGGGTAAGTGAGGCCCAGCACGTCGCTGACCTCCTGGCTCGTTATCTCTTCAGGGATGCCCCTGAGCACGACCCTGAGAGGTTTGTCTTCAGGGAGCTTGAAGGAGTGGTGGTCGATCTGCTTTTCAAGGAGATGTTTTGTTATGCGGTGGTGGTCGCGGGGGGTTTTGGGGTGCAGGGAGATGTTTTTTGCCTGGTTTTTGGCAAAGAAGTCGATGCCTCTGTCGGCAAGGGACTTTTCAAGCATTGCCCAGCCGGCTTTTGAATGGAGCACGACTGGGGGGATACGGTAGGTGGAAACTACTACTTGGGGGGTGGAGAGGGGGATGGGTGAGCTAGGAGGGGGGGTGGGGATTGGGGTGGGGGAGAGTGGGGGGGGGATGGGAGAGCTTCGGGGGGTGGCAGGTCTGGGGGTGAATGGGGCGGGGGGTAGGGGGGTGGAGGTAGCGTCGGGCTGGACGGAGGTGTTGAGGAGAGGGCGCTTCTTATTGGGGGACGAAGGCTTGGTGGCTTTGAATGGCGTGCAATTGGGGGATTTGATATCCCTGACCCGTTTGCGGGTCAGCTTGACCGATTCCCAGGCCATTTCTTCGGGGCCTGGGTTATCGGACGCGGACAGCTCTGACTCGGAGAAGTCAGATGCCTCGGAGTCGGCGGCGTCGGAGGTGTCGCTGGAGCGCGAGGAGATGGAGTGGCCCCTTCGTGAGCCGATAGAGGAGAGGGCTAGGCCGGAGGTAGAGGGGAAGGGGGTGGATTGGGGCGAGGGGGCGGCGGAGTTGGTCGGGGTGACGTTGCCAGAGTTGGGCGGAGGCGAGCTACGAGGGGAGGATTGAGAAGGGGTAGGGGAGCGGTTGGTCGGGGTGATCGAGTTGGGAGAGGGCGACGAGCGAGGGGACGCCTGGGGGGAGGCGGGGGGGGAGCGGGCGTTGACATACTGACGGAAGGTCAGATTGCATACGTGAGCTTTCTCTTCAGGGGTGTAGGAGTCAAGGTCTGGGCGCGAGTCTAAAAATGAGGTCAGCTCGAGATCTAGGATCTCGTTGACGTCGGCGGGGGAGATAGAGGCGTGGGTGACGGGGGAAGCCATGTCGAGGTTGGTGAGAGAGACGGGGAGAGTTTAAAAGTGAGAATTGAAGATTGAAATTGAAAATTGAAAACAACAGATTTTAATAAAATGATTTTAAGCTTGGAGGAATCTGTATGCCAAGTATGAGGAAGGGACTTACGGGGCGGAGAGATGGTTGTAGTGGGCTGGGCTGCGGGCTGGTGCTGGACTGGAGGGCGGTTCTGTGCTGATTTCGTGGCGGGGCTGTTGATATTGGCGAGCGATTGACCCTACTCTTCGTTCAGGCAGATCAACTCAAGCCGCAAACACGGGGATAACTACCACGAAAGTTCAGAGCACAGAATTTACTGAATGGAGAATCGCGGGTGAAAGGCGGTGGAACTGTAGGCGAGATTTGAGTGGCGTGGGTCGGTAGGTAAAATGACGGTTTGAAATGGCGGGAAAACGAGTGATGAAGAACGGTTTGTTTTGGCGCGAAAAACGGTGGGCGCGTCGGTAGTGGGCGGCTGTGGGCGCGACGGTAGTGCGGGAAGGTTCCTTTGCAAGGCACTGGGGTAGGTGGGGTGACTGGGGTGATGATATTCCTTTGCTGGGAAAGGCACTTTGCTTCGCTGGGAGACTGGGGATCACGCAACGAACTTGGACGAAAACAACGATTTACGGACAAGGCGACGGTAAGTGGCAAGTAGGCCAAGCCAGAGATAGCGAATTTAAAATTGTGGGAATTTTTTTTTGAGCGAATTTAATTTTTTTTGTGGGAATTTTTTTGAAAAAAATGCAGATCAGCCATTGTGCCGGTCCATTCAAGTATTTCTCCATCGTTTGAATCACATCAACAGTTATTCCTGTGTAAAAATTTGTGCCGTCACACCCAATTGCTTTAAAATGGTAGAGTGAAATGTTTTGACCAGCAAAATATTCCATTATTAGTTTGGCTGTGTTTACGGCAGTGCTGACCTAGGCATAATATGCGTCAAGAAAATTGGTTCCTCGATTATCGATACGTGTTTTTCGAGTACTGTGCTTCCATAGTATTTGTGTCTTTTTTATATTAGCTAAGGTCTTATCCTTTCGACCATTAAAAAATAATCTACTTACTTTATGCACATAGCTTTGATGAGTACAGATCTGGTAAGCGGACGTCCGCGACGCAGTCTATTTTTGTCTATAACTTTATTATCCGGCGTGATTATGTTGAAATTATTTAAATGGCAGAAGCGATTGCTGCTCCAGCTCGATCCGATATCCTGAACCTGTCAAATATCTTGGAGAGAACTGTAAAAGACGAAGAATTGCTGGTTGTCGGAAAGGCGGTGTTATTAGTCTTAAGTAGCCGACTTGATTTTGCGACCGGAGAAGATAATTTTGATGTTAAGGTGGAAGATAATGAAACGCAATGATAAACAATGATTTAAAGTATCCACAAATTCTAAAGCTTTTTCTTCTCATCCTGTTCATTTAATTTGGTAAGATCTTATCATTTTCTCTTCATAGACTTTAGCAATTGTTTCGTAGTCGGTATACCAACACTGCCGATGAACATCTTTCTCTCACTTCTTTGGTCTTCCAAAAACTCTTTTTCCTTAGTGGAAACTTTCATTTATTGTCTGTAATTTGCATTAATAAATTGCATTCATTGTCTTTCCATTTACAATATCAATAACAAACAGAAGGTAGCTTGTGATTTTAAATGGAGAAGCTCTTCTTTGGAAGGAAACTGTATTTCTTCTACCCTTTTCTGACTTCAACAAGTTTATATACTTATGTTGATATGCCTTAATAATTTTTGTAATTCTTTCTTTTGAAATGGTTGGCAAAGAAGCTTAATCCCATATTTTTAAAGTACTTTTAGTTACCTACAAAACAATATCACGAAACGGAGGGTCCTTAGTCGACTAAGGAACGGTCAGTATGGCGCGCTGCTCAAGCGAGGGCAGGTTTGGGGACTGCGGGCGGACGTGGTTTAGTGCCATACCACTACAAAAATAATAAATGGTGGTTTTATACAACAAAGCTATAGACTTTATTTAACGAAAGCTCATAATTGAAAATCTTTAAACTATTTCAGAATATTTTGTGCAAAGGCTGAAAAAATGGAAATATTTCGATATTTTCTCAAACTTCAGAGGTCTTGCGGAACTTACAGATATTTTTTGATTTTTTTAAACTAAATTTTTTTGATGTTTTAGATGCAAAGACAACTTTTTATTACTAGCGCCAAAAGAAATTCGAAAGAAAAAAAAATCGGTCCACTCTACTGTACACCTTTCATATGATGTTTACCAGTAATATTTTTATAGTTCATCTTTTTTATTTAAAAACTGTGTCTCTATATTATAAACTGGTCATGTAAAAGCCCATCAGGGCGTTGAAAATCAAAAATTAAAAAATAAAATAATTTCGGTGTCTCTTAACAGCTCTGTGGACTGTGGTTGAGATAGTATTTTAAAAGTAGTAAACTTTATTGTCCAGTGGTTACATATCAATTCATCAGACAGTAACAACTACACCTAAAACAAAAAATCCTGATAAACTAATTATTATTTTCACATCTTATCGAAAACTTATTTTTCTAACTAACTTTCATATTTTTCGAAAGTAGTTTTGAAACTTGGTGTTCATGACATTTAGAGCTGAATATAGAAATCCCTACAGAAAGAGTAGGCAAACTTCATAACCCCTTTGGGCTTTTGATTGTGTTCTATCACCAACATCTTAAAAAGTTTCATTCAAATTTTACAGCGATCTCCAAATACTTAATGGCATCTAAGTACCTACATACTATAGGTATACTAATAAATTAGTACAGACAATTATAATATCTCTCTATTTATTATGTTATTCCTTTTATTAATGTTTCGTTGACTAATTAAATTTAATATTTTGTATTCTTTTTAATGTATTCATTGTTTTTGTTTAATTGTAATAACGCAGATTGCGATTTGCAATAACCATCAAATCGGTTAAATAACATATTATATTCAATGTTATTTTATTTTTTTATAAACATATTAATATTATTTAGTAGGTGCATTTGGGAGGTGGATATGGGTACCGCCGCCTCAGGAACCATTTATTGGATTGGTCACCCCAAGTGGTTCGCTACGTTTGATGATTTAGAAGGGGTGTCCGCGTTCATGGGGTGAGGTGTGTCCGGGTTTGGGCGGTGGATGCGTCTCCCCACCAGCCGCATGGCATACCGGATCGGGAGAGAATAGTTGATGGAGTCCTTTTGACTTCTTCAGCAGTACTCTCTCAGAACATCGCCTTGCACCGCCGTGGGTGGGATGGATTAATATGTTCGTCACTCGTGGATACCCTGACCCTCAGATTCCTACCCACCCTTCATACCCTTTTCCTTCACAGAAGTTCCTCCCCTTCCTTTCCCGAAAAGACCCTATACGCAGCATCCCCAAAGATAGCACACCCTGAGGGGAATTATTTTCTTTAGGGCCTCCTGTGGAGTTAATGTAAAAAAAGTAGAGATACTTATTGAATTTTTTTTTAAAATGAATAGTGAGTCAGTGAGACTATGGCATCCCCAATTGGGGTATGTTGTGAGGCGGAAGGTAGTGGAGAGGGGAAGGAGATGCGGTAGAAATAGGTGGGGAAGTACCTGGCTATTAAGATCTGGTCACCAAACACGACTAAAGCCATGTCAAGCAACGTTTCAGTTCTGGTGATCTTTTACCAGGACAATACTGAGAGTATCTTAAGTACATTCACCTTGACAGTAAAAACATTGGTTATACATTCACCTTGGCAGTAAAAACATTGGTTATACATTCACTTCGGCAGTAAAAACATTGGTTATACATTCACCTTTGCAGTAAAAACATTGGTTATACATGTATGTTTTTAGGTTTTCACGGCCAAAAAGTATTTTTGTTATTGTTTTTGGGGTGTTATGCTGAATGTTTTCTAACACCAGCTCGTAGAGAAATGGAGCTGGCAGCACGGTATCGATTCGACACACATAAGTAAACACTCTCACCAATATCATTTACTCATCTGCCCTGATGATGGACACTGTAACGCTGTCCGAAACGTTGGCTAAAGAAGGAGGTAGCGAAACACGGCATAACACCCCAAAAACAATAACAAAAATATTGGTTATACATATTCACCTTGGCAGTAAAAACATTGGTTATACATTCACCTTGGCAGTAAAAACATTGGTTATACATTCACCTTGGCAGTAAAAACATTGGTTATACATTCACTTTGGCAGTACAAACGAAGATTCGCAGAGTTCGCCCTAAACGCACTCCTCTTCGAGTAAATTCTGCAGATTTTCAATAATACCAGGTCACCTCAAGTGGTTCGCTAAGTAATGACTTTGTGGTGCGATTAGTTAAAGCCTTGACGGCCAATGCGCTAGCCCACCTAATAGACGTGGTAGGCCAGATCGGAAGAGAGGTTGAGGAGGACCTAACCTCTAGACCTCTACAGCCAGACTCTCTCGACCCATCGTCTTGCGCTGCAGTGGGAGGGATAGATTTCCTCCCTTTCCCTAAAAAGACCTTCCACACGAAATCTCCAAATGTGATATGGGCCCTCAGAAAAAAATCTTGGGGCCTCCTGTGTTGAGCTAGTGTAAAAAAAAACTTCCGAGAATAAAGTTCGTGTAAATTTTCATGAATGCACGAATGAAAATTTGTGATTTATTTTTTGCATTTGGATACTGTTTTACATCCACTATCACTTTACATATCAGTATATAAGTAGGCATTTATGTGTTTGAGACACTTTCAGTGCAGACAACTACCATGCTCTGACAGACTTCCTAATGGCCTCGCCTCGCCTATGGGAAAGCATTACTCCCATTAACAGGATGAGTCGTGTTCCGCAGTTGGGGGTGTCTTAAAGGCTTCGGAAAGGTTGTGAACTTTAACAAAAATCCCAAACATCTCGCGCTTACTTCAAAATCTGACCTCACACGAGAATTTATTTATCTATCAATAGATTTAAGCATTATTCTTGTATTATATTAGCGCAGATCTGTTACAAACGCATAATTATAGGATTCGTTAAGCTGATGATCGGAACGAGTACAATTGTTGCAAAATGATTCAGAAAAAATATTTACACTGGCACATCTTTTTACGAATTTTTTTTGTTGATCAGTTATATAGGTTACCAATTTATGTCTGAATTCTTGACACCTTAGTTTTAATTTTGAAAAAATGACATTTTCATTAATTTTCTGTTAAAGTATTATGTTATAGTTGGCCACTTCATTCTCAAAGCTTATCTAAATTCTTGACGCAAGCAGTCTGAGTTCATTGAACCAGTATTACAATCACATACAGATAGACCAATAATCGAAATTAGTACCTACGTTTGATTTCTCCCCTCGTAATGTAAATACCGCTGCAAGCTAAAAATTGTTATATTAATAAATCAGGTACGCCTCATACGTCATACATATATGTCTGGCAATGTTATATTATCGTGAAAACAAGCTTATGGGTCCGAGTGGTTATACAACAAAATACAGACGGAAAAGTTGTGCAAATTTCACAAAGCTATATTTATCAGCACTGAACTGAACTGAACCTACGAATGCTTGTCTCTATTGTACCTATTCTGATAATGTATGCGCATATCTCGCAAAAGCTTTTAACCTTTATTTGGAACTATTCACACATGTGCACATCTCAGTTAAACATTATTTCTATTGAAATTCTCTCTTTTCCAGTAATACGATGTGATTTTCCGAATTTCAAAGAGCTTCCAATAGCTTCCTTTCACATCAGTTCCGTAAAATAAAGTGCACCCGCTCTCAGCGCTGCCTTCTGGGTCTGCGTGACGTCACGCCAAGAGGAAATATTGCATATATGCATTTATATTTTTGCTTTTTGTTTTATCTACGTAAAAGTTATGTGGTTTTTTTATAATAGTTTATACCGTTAGTGGCTGAGTTGACAGATGCGTCGGATTCCCACCAAGCCCTCGAGAATTCAATTCCTCTGCTGCTAAGTCATCCATCACATTGCACAAGCAACATCTTACGCTTTTTTTGTGTTAGTCAGTAACCATGATGTTAGTAGGTTATTATTGGTAACTCTAGGATGTTTTACTTTAATTTATTTTTTTTTAAATGAAAGAAGGCGTGTTCCTAAAATGAAATATTTTCTATCATTTTAAGAAGAAGATAACACTTATAATCTAAATGAAAATATGAAAGAGAACAAGACACAGAAAAATAGAAAAAGACAATGGTCGCAACTGGGACTCGAACCCAGACCTCTCGTCTATCGTCTCTTTCATATTTTCATTTAGATTGTAAGTGTTATCTTCTTCTTAAAATGATATATTACGTTGATGGGAATAACCTTCAAAAAGTTATAAAAAGAGAGTTTTTCTTATAAAATATTGAAATGTTTTCATTGAATTTTAAATTATGGCTTAGTGATTTAACGCATAGTTTTCTCAAAAAATCCTTGGTCAAATGTGCAAATTTTCAGCAGTCTCATTAAAAAACCCCGCCCGCCGTAGATGTACATTCTTCTTTATTTAAATAGATTGTACATATATATCTATGGCCACGAATATTTCCATCGGACTATTGGACAAGAAGGTATAATATGTATAAAGGCAGCATTTTCAAAAACATTTTAAAGAACCGACATCGCCTCTGGGGAAGGATGCTGAATTTCAGAAATGTTGACAGAATTTCCTCCAACGCGGTTATACTTCAGCATTTGGCAATACCTACTCCCTTCTGCTGACTGGGACTGGGACTGGGACTCCTACATTACGTTCGGGTGTTGAATTTCCCCAATGCGCGTTACCTTCGGATGTGACAGCCGTTTAAATTGTCATTTCCTTCCAAGTGGTGTCAACGTTTGGCAGGTTAAGTATAATCATTTCTTCCGCGAATAGATTTATACACTGAACTCCTTACCTACTCTTTAATTTATAAAAATGAAAGAATGCCTGAGTATTTTTTTAATTCCTCGTAATGGAGAACTTAGTTATGGAGCATGGGTGGGAACCCAACGCCAAAGATCTTTCAGCTAGTAGCAGGTCAGAGCCAAAATAAAAGATCGAAAAACACGAAACACGTAGGAAACGAAATTGACGTGATGTTTGTCCTTATATTCAGCTTATTGCTTATTCAGCACTAATGAACACAGATCATGTGGATGTGATTTGAGATTTTCACGGCCAAAAGTGATGATTTATTTTTTTAGGTATTTGGCCGCGTTGTGATTACTGCAATGGTTGACATTTAACATTTGTCCTGATGATGGGTACTGGTAAACGGGTCTGATGTAAAGCCGTTCGAAACTTTGGATAAAGAAGGAGGTACCGCAAAATGGGTAATACCTCAAAAATAAATGACGATAAGGAGAGCGTGCTCTAATATCCAGCTTATTCATAATATAATCGAAGATGATAATCTGGAGTAAGCATATCTAAATTTAAAACATACAAGGTGTTAAGGGACATACTTGACTTACTTTAACCTGTGATTCCTGACATTATTTGGAGTAAAAAATGTAAGCGAAATTTTGGTCTCCGGTGACATTTTTGACGTTTTTTATTTTTCTACAAAAACATAAAAAAATGGTAGATATTGGATAGTTGGAGGCGGGGTAAGGGGCTGGTTGGTTACTCGGCTGAGTGACCAGTGACGACATGCGGAAGAATTTTTGTTTGTTCTATTTTGAAGAAAAAAAATTAGAAAAAAAAAAGTGTCATTCAAAAAGTCATTGGAGGCTAAAATTTCATTTACACTAGCTTTGCCTGTTGCAGAGGCAACCAAGGGGTTAAACACTACGCGATTTGACGTGTGAACGCGGATGAAGCGAAGAGTGTGTGTTAAATAAAATAGGTAAAGAAAAAAACGATGTTTGTAATTTGTTACCCGTAACGTATAATTTACTGTTGCAAAGACTCCTACCATTGTGCCACTTTGGTCGCCGACACTTTTAAAACGTCCCAGGAGCTTACCGCTCAATTCAGTACTGAACCAATCCAGCCGCCCGACTCAGGGCGTTCAGTATTTCATTTAATTTAAATTAGAAAAACCAATAGAGCCTAAAAGGGTCTTCGGAGTTTATCGTTCAATTTTTTCAGTCAGCCCTTCGGTTTGTGTAGGTCGAGACGCGTAATTTGATATCCATCTCGGGTACTGTAGGGTGTAATTTAAAAAAAAAAATTTTGGATTTTGAAAAAAAAATTTTGGACTTTGGAAATTTTTTAATTTTCAAAAAAAAATTTTGGATTTTGTAAATTTTTGAATTTTCAAAAAAAAATTTTTTGAGTTTTGGAAATTTTTTAATTTTGGAAAAAAAAAATTGTATTTTGGAAATTTTTGAATTTTGAAAAAAAAAATTTTTAAGTTTTGGAAATTTTTTTAATTTTGGAAAAAAAAAATTTTTTGTCTTGGAAATTTTTGAACTGAAAGTAATTTTTCAAAAAACGGCGCTATAAAAATGTATTAATCAGAAATTTTAGAGACAAACTAAACCCAACTGGGGATACCGTAGTCTCACTGACTCCAGACGGCAGTAGTTGAGACTCTTGTGCGGTATTCACATTGAAATTTAATTTAAAATGTATGAACCCGTACAGTATTCAAAAGGTACCCACACCATTTGGCAAAAAAAATTGGACCATCTTTATTTAAATTTACTCATTTTATTAGAAATGTTCAGAATAAATAGTATCCGAGTAGGACGTTGTCAAAAAAAAATTCGAGTGCAGCTCCCGTACAGTATTCAAAAGGTACCTACACCATTTCGCAAAAAAAAATTGGACCATCTTTATTTAAATTTACTCATTTTTTTAGAAATGTTCAGAATATATACTATCCGAGTAGGTACTACGTACGTTGTCAAAAAAAATTCGAGTGCAGTTTACACGCAGTAGAAGTGAAACTTTTCCAAAACAATCTCAACTAATACTTGAAAAGTGAGGTCTAAGTTGTCCAGTAAATAAATGTATTCTCTGTTAAATTTTACTCTTGCGTGTTATGTGCTCCTGGTAGATTTTCAATATTGTACCTCACCCTTTTTGTCATTTTTCACAAAAACGGCCCTATAAAAATATAATTTTCAAAATTATTGTATACCCATTTTTATGAGGTGTTGCTCATCCAACGAATGGTTCCCGGGGCGACAGTGCCAATGCCCGCCTCTAACGTTGAATAATTATCATAAATAAGCTAAATACAAAAAAGCGTTATGTAACCATAATATTTAAAAAAAATAAATCCCTTAAATATCTAGGCTAAAGACGAAGGTAGCGCAACACGGCATAACAGCTCAAAAAATAATTACAAAAGAAATTATCCTTTCAACTTCAAATAATTTCATTACAAATTTCCAAAAAAAAAAACATATATTTCCCATATGATGATTCCGAGTTGTTATGTGCAGGTACCTACCTACTCAGATTCTCAGTTGGTACACCTGCACATACGTAAAAAAAAAACACGCCATTAAAATGTATATTCAGAATTTTTTTATCAAATAATCATTTCAATGAAAAAGAGTTCGCAAAGTATTTATATTTATAAATAATACGAATCCTAATGCATCGGAGCCCATTTATCGGGTACCTACTTAGTTCGTCATTCGCAGACGTACAATATTCTGCAATAATATTTTCATCGCTGGCAAGACCGAAACGAAATAATGTAGTCACCACCTCGAGCACGGCCTGAAAATCGACTGTCGCCATGTTGTTTTTAACGTTTTCCATACAAACAACGCTGTCCTGGCCCGACTGAAAACTTTAGTTGGCGAAGGCAAAGCTCTCCGCCATTTGTAAAATTTCAGAATCCAGTGTTCCAAGGTGTGAGAAAATTTACCCAACCTGAATTTATTTGTAAGAAAATTAGGTGTTCTACTGGCCAGCTAAATTATGCACTCTCGAGAAAAGCGCGAGTTTTGCGAAACGTCAGAAAATATCATTTTTCCGCGCGCTATCGTGTAACATTTTGAACGGTGACCGACATATTTGTCGATTTTAAAAGCTTCCTTAACTTCTATTCTTCGTATTTATCGAAAAACATCTCCGCCATAATGCGACTTTTGGACGATAACTCGTACCGCGTGTCGTACCTGTAAAATGTCATTTTGTATCAGAATAGCCATTAAAATAATACGAATAAATTTCTAGCAAATTGCATTTTGTATGGAAAAAAAACTCCGCGGATTCCTTCGCAGAAGTCTTGCCAAAATGGTCTCTGCGGTCGGTGAAACTGGATAGGCAGAGTGGTCGATTTTCGCTTGAGGCGGGGGGGGGGGGGGTACTGAAAGTCAAATCAAGCGAAAGCGATCCTTAGGGTGGGCGAACTTAAGGGGCGGCAAGGTCGTCTTTTGCCTGTATGACCCATTGAGTGCATATATAATATTTTTTACTCCAAATAATGTCAGGAATCACTGGTTGAAGTAAGTCAAGTACGTCCCTTAACACCCTGTATAGTATGTATAGTACATAGATTTACTAGAAAGTATACC
This sequence comes from Glyphotaelius pellucidus, assembly GCA_936435175.1. Classification (NCBI taxonomy): domain Eukaryota; kingdom Metazoa; phylum Arthropoda; class Insecta; order Trichoptera; family Limnephilidae; genus Glyphotaelius; species Glyphotaelius pellucidus. The sequence continues at coordinate 115,228 of OW386544.1, forward strand.
GAATAAATATTTGTAACTTAACATTTATTAACTTTACAAAAAAGATAAACGATGTCACAACTATTGTTTTTACTTACACAGATAGTCCCGAATTGTTCGAATGTTACAACTTTGGGCTATTATTAGAAATTTGGGTACTAGCTACACTATGCTTCTTCACATAGAAGTCAACAACATTAATACAGCAAATAACTTACCAATTAACTCGCGCGAACACAACATAATATATCGCGAAACTTGCGCGAACACAACATAATATATTGCGAAACTTGCGCGAACACAACATAATATATTGCGAAACTTGCGCGAACACAACATATATTGCGAAACTTGCACGAACACAACATAATATATTGCGAAACTGGCGCGAGCATAATATATTGCATTATGAGAAATTGCCAAATTTGAATGTTTTTCTTGTTTCCTTGCTAACTTTAAAAAAATCATTTGTAATTTTGTTTTGAACACTTTTTTCTTTTATTTTCATTACTCGCATAATATAATATACATCGGGTAATTAGTTAAGATTAAGAAGGAACCGTTCTCAATAAATTACTAAGATATTGAATGAGCGTTCATAACAGGTTCTTTAACCAAGTATAATTTAATAAAACTTATAACTGTTGTCATAATGATCTGTGTATGTCTAAATAAACAAATAAATATAGTTTCCCACTAAATTCAATATCATTTATATAAAATCATCGATAAATATAATTGTTCGTAGCGTTTTAGTCCGGCCAGTGTCCCCTTTTAATGTGTATTGTATTGAATCCTTTGCAGTGACAAGGGTCCGCGTGTGAAGATTGTTTAGCAGCCCACAGCCCACCCCTGTCTCAATAACGAGACCCTTAAGTTGGTACATTTGACACGAGTACCTACCTACTTATTTGTTGTGTAACAACACTGAGCTCTTAAGTCTTCCACCTCCCTCCCTTTCGCTCCCCTCAGGGGCTGGCGGCTAGACCTCCGACCCCCCCCCTTCACCCCTCTCCTAACCCGAGAAAGGTTGGGTAGGTTCTGGATTACCTCCGTCAGACCCGTTAAGGGTGATTTATTTTCTTATGTTATTATGCATTTACAGTCTCAAGTAAAAAGTGTTTAAATTTTTTTTAAATAGTGGAAATGTTTAATCACTGAAGACAATATTAACCACTCCTCAACGAAAGATGTGAAACAGAAAAAAGATTCGATCGCATCTGAAGTTTGAAGACGGGACCTTTGAATTTCGATATAATATAAGATTATATAAACTTTAAGAATTTATAATAGAAACTTTTCCTATCTTTTCTATTTCACATTATTCGTTTGAGAGTGGTTAAAATTGTCTTCAATGAATAGAAATTCTTTCTTCAAAATTCGCAAATTCTCTTTGTGGCGTCATTATTAATTAATTTGTTTTCATTAAAAAAAAAAAAAAGAAAATCTTTGTTTATGTGGCAGCAAAAATACTCAAACGGTAAGCTCAGGAGCCATCAAATTTGCGTACTAATTTTCATCAAGAGTCGAAATTATTTTCAACTTGCAATTTCAACACCGTCAAGGTTTTGGTGTATCAATTTACTCTGATGTCTTGAAATTCTGAGAGCTTTTTTTACTAGAATTTCAAGGTCAATCAAACTTCTTGTAACTAGGTTTTCCATCTAGAAGTATCGTTACCACTGCTAACTGTTATCGTAAAGCTTTGGAATTATTGTTTTTATTTTTGTGGTGTAAAAAAGTGAAAATCATAACAAGTCAATATACATATGAAATTCATAAGCAGAGCCGTATGAAGTGCTTCAAACATTTCGTTCCTTGTTGTGGGAGATAAAATTAACTAACGACAGTTAAACTTGGTGGCAGTTATTTTTTATGAGTCATTTGAGGCGGTTGAGGGGACAAAATCAATTTCGGACATCGACAATGACGAGTAAACCCAGAGTGCGTACGCTTATCTCCGTAGCGCGGACAACTGGAAATGAATAATTGAACACCCTCACCCCCACCCCTACCATCTGCCACCCACCCCCCACCACTATCACACCCCGCACCATCCACCCGCGCTGGAAGGATGAAATACTATATGGTAAACCCCAACCTACATATACACATTACTCATAAGGGTCAGGGCCGGATTAACCCTTGAAGGATTCCGCACTAATCCGATGAGCCCCCTTTTTGCGCAAATAAAATTCGATTTTAAGTTAAATCAGTGAAATCCATAAGGTATTTCGGGGTCATATTTGATCCTCAACTTAACTTTTCAGATCATGTAGTGGAGGTGGCATTTTTTTTTTTTTTTTTTTCAAGAGCGGAGACGGTTTACATAAATAAAGTTCCCGTGAGCACTTAGGCCGTAGGCCCATTGTGCTATCTCCCATTTTACCTCATTCCTTTGACAGTAATCCAGTCCCTTTTACAAAGTTCACCAGGATTGTCATTGGAAATGAAGCTATGTCTTCTGGTTCGACAATGTGTCTTCCCAGGTCTCATTTCTCCTCTTCACTCCTCCGCGGTTCCCTGAAGGCCCCACGAGGGAAGAGAGCTTCATCTCTCCTCTCCACTCCTTAGTTCCCTGAAGGCTCCACGACGGAGAGCTCACCTCCCTTTGGTTCCCTAAAGGCCCCACAAGAGAAGAGCCCACTCCACCTTGGCTCCCCGAGGGCCCCAGGAGGGAAGAGGACTTATCTCTCCTCTTCACTCCTCCTTGGTTCCCTAAAGGCCCCATAAGAAAGAGTTCACGGAGATGGCCTCATTTCTCCTCTTCACTCCTACATGGTTCCCTGAAGGCCCCACATGGGAAGAGGACATCATCTCTCCACTTCACTCCTCCTTGGTTCCTCAAAGGCCCCGTGCCGGAAGAGTGCCCTTCCCCTTGGTTCCGTGAAGGCCCCACAAGGGAAGGGTTCATGGAGGTGGCCTCAGCTCTCCTCTCCACGGCTTCTCCTCTTGGTTCCTCCTAAGGGCCCCAGGAAGGAAGTCCACGGAGGTGGCCTCAGCACTCCTAGGTTCCCAAAAGGCCCCTAGTTTTCGAATGGTCCAATTTTTTTTGTCCCACAAGTGACCAGGGAAATAGAAGGTCCACTCCAGCAGAGCCCCGAATGTTGGAGTAAGGTCTAAATACTCCAAGATGCGACCTTGTTTCTTGGAGGCACCGTTCTTGACACTGTTCCCCAGGACATTCAGCCTGAGCACGGTAGCTCACACCTTGGCTTGGGATGGCTATTGCAGGTTTGTGTTTCCACTCCCTGAGCGATGGGTTCGCCACACTCCCTACGCTAAGGAGGTGGCATCATCGTGTTACTTGTATTTGTGACAAGAGCAAGTAAACAATTTTGCAAGTCCGAAGCGATGACATTAATGTTCAACTGCATCATACGATCAAAATTAGAAAACACTCTGCTGTTTGGGCCCCATACCAGCAAAATACATAAAATTACTTGAACAAATAAAATATAATTTCCAAAGCATCTTTTTAAGAGAATGCATGGTGAGATGAATACCCGCGATTTAAGCATTAGATGGATTTGCTCTCTGAAACGCGCTAAGAAAGTCTTCAATCTAGGTGAAATGGGGCCCTGACGTAATGGAACAGCCTGTTTTATTGACAGTCCGCACTTTCGGAATACTATAAATTGTTCGTACTGCACTACTACCGCCAGTCCACTGCACCACGACCACTGCCATTTCACATGGCAGGATGGAAATTCTGGCCCAGTATAGAATGTCGAGAGGTATGATGCTGCTAAATGATATCTCTAGGTCTCTTAACATTTTCAACATCGGCTTGTTTAAGACTCATTTTAGGCAAGAAATCGAAAATATATTATGGTCATTTTTTTCATTTATTTATTTATAGTGATGGAAATTATTTCATGTGTAATAGGAACTGTAATACACATTTTAATTTTTTTTTTTAACAAATAAAAAAAAAATTAAAAATCTCTGTTTATAAGTGTGATATCTCGTGAGATATATTTGTATACTCTAAGTGAGATATCTCTTTTGTTCACAATATCATTTATGCATTAATATCTCTTGATTTAAAATGAAATCTACAAAATTTTCAAAATTCGCCAAACTTTGCTGTCACTATCGCTTGTATCTCCATGAATACTGAGCGAAAGGGACAACTGAACCTGAGGCTGATTACACATAAATCAAATCTTTAAATCGAAGTTTGGTATTCCCTTTTTTATCTCTCCAAAACTGGAACGATATTTAGGATTTTAAGAAAATATTCCATGTCTCTTCGTTTTTTTTGATGGCGTTCAAACTAGACAAAAGGGATTTTTCGAGAGTTCTATCTCCAATAAGAAGCAAATTATCAAAAAGGCAAAAATTAGGGAAAGCCAGTGGTTGATGTCCAGAGAGAAAATAGAGGAATACATTTGTTAAGATAAAATGCTGCCCGCGTTCATCTTAAGAATTTATAACTCAAGATATAAGAATTTTTTTACGGTCGTTTTCTTGACTCTTTAGATCCTCAGGACATTGGGGAACAAAAGTCTTGATGACTTCCTGTAGGTATATTCAATGCGGAAAAATTTTAATATTTTGTGAATTTTCCATATTAGTTACTTAAACTTGAATTTTTATAATTCCACAAAATCTCACGGTATCTATGTAAAAACAATCATCTTGTTTTATTATTTTTGGAGCCTCAAATGATAAAGCTAACAGCTGAGACTTCCTCGGCCGTTTAGTTGTACCGTTGTTTAGTTTTCTCGCGGAGTTTTTCAATGTTTTAAATTTATTTTGGACCTTGTTTCTACAAATGTTGAGCTTAGCCCTAAGGTGAAGCCGGGCCTGCACGGAACAGATACTGATGAACCTTTTTAATGAGAATATCAGACAAGGGTTCGGTTTAGCAGACAGTAGGGACCCTGTAGATTTACCTGATTTTTTCAGGTTCCCCCGGAGATTTACCTGATTTTTTAAGGAAATTTTCTTTCATTCCCAAGTCATTAACTAAAATGTATCATAATTAGTCTACGATTAATTCTAATAATACTTTAGTTGTCTAATGGGCTCTTCGGGTCACGCGGTCTCATTTTCAAGATTTGTCGAAGGCAATGAAAGATAGATGGACAGCAGAATCATTAGGATTCTAGAGCTTCACTGAAAAACCTAGCTTTCAGATAGAAAGAATGTTTGTTCTCCGAACTATAATTATAAATTACGATACGTCAAAAAACTCACTAAAAAGATTTAAAAAACCTAAGATAAAACCTAAAACCTTTCAATAAGCATCCTGTAGTATCCTGTAGTATCCTGTAGTACTGGTCCCAAATAATTACTGTACTACAAATAATTACTTACAAATAATTAATGTCTCTGGAGAGGACATAAGAGATCTTACATTTACCACCGATTAAAAGTGCTAAGAAAGATGGGGCGAATAAATATTAAAAATTTTTAATATATTGTCAAGTGAATAACTTAAATATAAAAAGCTGTTTTCGGGAGAATGTTGTTAAAAACGGTGCTGTATAAAAATGGGCAATTTTGATGATGATGGTCTCTGCTGGTGGCCAGGGCTGCAGAAGAAATTATTAAAATTATTAAAATGACTTCTCCAGCTGTACTCTCTCGGAACATCGCCTCACGCCGCACAGGGAGGGATGGATTCCTACGTCCGTCACTCATGGACACACTGACCCCCAGATTCCTACCCACCCCTCGTACCCTTTTCCTTCCCAGAACTTCCTGTCATTGCTTTCCTAGAAACACCACCCAAACATGACATAGGCCCTGAGGGGAACTATTTTCAGGGCCTCCTGTGTCGAGCTAAGAAAGAAGAAAAAAACTGGTTGTAGATATGCATTCCATTTATCAGACAAGAGATAGTGAAATTATTTGATTACCAGTTTACCGGATTACCAGATCTTTCACGTTTTAGTTCGTTATAGGGTTATTTCGAGACAGAACAGCGTTATTTATTGTTTCAATCAAAATCAAACGCTGAAGTAGTTTACGTCTGGCCGTAAACTACTTCTGACTTTCAAATAAAATATGTGTGTATCAGCAATAAAACGAAAGTAAAACATTAATGGACGAAAAAAATGTTTGGATGAAAAATATCATTTTTCTCTCTGACCTATTAAACCATTAAACGAACCATATTTTTACAATAAAAGTAACACAATAAAACGGTTACTTTCCGTTAAATCTAAACATAGATTATAATATGCCACGCTTTATTTTGACCGGTAAACTTGAAATTGCAGATGCCAGAGTGAAAAACGTATTTTTCTCAAAACTTATTTTACTCATTGTTTCCCATCCACATTTTACGTAGACATAATATCATCAAATTAACAGTATTTTACATAAACTCCACCAAGGAGGCCTAAGTCATCTTTGAGGATGATGAGTGGAGGGTATTTTTGTGGAAAGAAAGAAGTGAACTTTGATCTTGAAGAGACCCATATTTTAGGAGGGAGAAATCTCAGAGGCTGGTAAATCGTTCCACAGCCAAGCTGTTGAATCCAATAACAAGTCGTAGAAACGATCCGTTCTCATGAGAAAATGTCAACCGTGTACGGCACGCATTTGGCGTATTTCCTGTCTGTGCACCGGTGCCGAAGGGATCAATGACACTAGTTTCTCGGAGCATCTTCTATTGAAATACCGGTAGAACAAGGACAGCGTTCCCGCCAAACAGAAGACCGGTAAAAACACAGGATATTATAATTATTGTAGTTAGTTGGTTCGTGAAGTTGAAAGAATATATGATATATTGTCTACCGGATCATTTCATTTCACATTCCAATATTTTTTTTTTTGATGACAAATAAGAGAGACGTCAGAAATTTGCACGTTGAATATTGTTGGGCCCTCGGTGCGGTAGGATCGTCTTCTGTCGCAGTACCAAGTCATGCTTCTCTGGCGACTTCACTACTTTTGCAGCAGTAACGGAAGAAGATTTCACGCGTGCTGTAAAGTCTTGTTCTAACAAGCCCTGAGGCCCTCCAGACCCCATACCTATATGGTTCTTCAAGCAATGTCTTCCGGGTACAGCGCCTGTAATTACCACAATTATCCAGAAGTCGCTAGTAAATTCACTTGTACCGGGAACACTTAAAAAATCAATTATAACTCCGATTCTAAAAAAAAATCTTGATACTCACAATACGAATATCCAAACAGGCCAATATCCAACCTACCATTACTATCAAAACTGCTCGAGAAAATCGTTTCCAAACAATTGGTGGAGTCTTTAACTTCGCCGGTCTATTTGCCAAAAATCAATCCGCTTATCGACAGTTTCATTCAAAGGAAACTGTTCTTTTGCGGGTAATTTCAGACTTGATCATCGGGATGGAAGCAGGTAAGTAGTGTTTGGTATCTGTTTTTGAAAGAAGTGCGACATTTGACACGTTTGAACATGGTATTTTATTAAATGTGATTGAAACCGAATTGGGCATTCGAGATGATGTACTCCGATGAATGACATCGTACCTGTCTGGACAAGGAGTAGCCTCAGCAACCTTTAACAAATGTGTTTTACCTGAAACTCCCATAGAATTTTGAGTTCCTCAGGGTTCTGTCCTGGGTTTCATTCACTATACGAATCGCCTCGAACAACTCATTCACTCAGCAGGCTTTGAATCGCAAGGTTATGCAGATGATTATAGTTTGGTTTTCAAGTTTTGTTCCCCGGATGAAAAAGACGTCCTTAGAAACGAGGTGGAAAGTTTTATTAACACACTCTCAAGTTGGATGTCTGTCAACAAACTCAAACTTAATCCGACAAAGACGGAATTTATTTAGATAGCTTCTTCTGGAAGGCAAGCCCTGCGTTTATCTCCATCGACTCCAGTCCAATCCATATTCAGAGTACAGATATAATCCCTTCTACAGAAATAAAATTTCTAGGTTTCAATATAAATAATAGTCTTTCTCTTGACTCACAAATTTCAAAAGATGTGAGTTTAGGCTTTTCTATCTACGGCAGATAAAATCAATTAGGCGATCCTTCCCTCTGACGGAGCAAAGTCACTCATAAATTCGTTCGCTGTCTCGCGTATGTACCCTACTTCTAAGGGATCGCCTTCATTGACTTCGATGCCTTGAAAGAATAGCGTTCAAGATCTGCTTAATGACCTTTAGAGCATTGCAAGGAAAGGCGCCAGCCTATATATCGGAAATATGTGTCCGACAAAACTTAAGCGATAGACAGATTACTTACTCTAAGGTCGGCAGATCTAGATGTTACTAATCGTTTAATCGCACTTTCTAGGTCAAATCGAGCCGTTTACTATGATCGACCTTTTTGTGTAACTTGCCCGCTCAATAGAGAATTCCAGTCCAATTTTTATTAATTTTTTTTTATGAATAATGACCTTCTAACTTAAATAACTGCATGTTTGTTTTTATTTTTAGAGTTAGTTTTAATAGTTAAAATTTATTTATTTTATTTATTTATTTAACTTCTCAACATACATTCTTATTTTTTATTTTTACATACAAAAAAAAAATAACCTCACTAGGACTAGGCCTGTGTTGAGGTTAACTTTTATAAATTTGAGTGATTTTACACACACAAAATACTAAAATACACTACATTTAAAACCCTAAAAATTTATTTATGAATACCTTCTAACTTAAATAACTGCACTTTGTTTTTATTTTTAGTTAGTTTTAATAGTTAAAATTTATTTATTTATTTAACTTCTCACCAAACATTCTTATTTTTTATTTTTACATACAAAAAAAAATTAACCTCACTAGGACTAGGCCTGTGTTGAGGTTAACTTTTATAAATTTGAGTGATTTTACACACACAAAATACTAAAATACACTACATTTAAAACACTAAAATATTAAAATATTATAATATTATTTAAATGTTATAATAAAGTAAGAAATAAAAATATCATATTAGTGACCAGATGGGTAATTTTTTTTTATTTTTTATTTTTTTTTATTTATTTATTTATTTTTTTTTTTTTTAAAAAGAGTAAATATTTACAATAAATAATAATATATTACTTTTCATATCAGACTTTTTTGGTTACCCAATTAGTAGAGAAATATTCTCGGGTCTAACTGGTTTAAGGCAATTCACCCTGGAGAGAGTGCTTTGTGCCTGTAATATTTAAAATGGATAAGAAATTTCGGTTAATCTAATGGGAAAATAATAAAACAAATTAAATATTGGACTCATTTAGATCACTAAAACAAATTAAATATTGAATTCATTCAGGTTAATAAACTTACATAAAGCTGTATGAACACGAGAATTGTTAAGAGATAAAAGGTATGAAATGTTAAGGGGGGACTGGTGTGTGATTTTAATAAGCCGGCGGTATATGTTCTTGAAAGATGAATGGTTTTTACAGTTAAAGAAAACGTGGTCGAGAGTTTCCTCTTCCACACCGCACTGGCAGAACGGATCATCTAAAACTCTAATTCTAGACAAGTGAGATGCAATTGAACAGTGGCCAATTCTCATTCTCGAGATACATGAAATGAATCGTTTTGAAAGTTTTTTACCGTGAAACCATGGCTTAGCAGGGATATGGTTTTGAATTCCCGCATAGAAAGATCCAGTTCTTATTTTGGAGACTGCCCAATTTTCTTCCCAGGCACGAGTCATATTGGATTTAAGAATCGGAAAGACATCGGATATAGGAATTCTAAAATTTAGTGGGATAATTCCGGAATCTGAACCAGATTTGGCGAGAAAATCGGCCATCTCATTACCCTCGATACCCAAATGGGCAGGGACCCAGGCCAATATCGTCTCAAACCCAGATTCACTAAGAGAATTGAGAAGATTTTTTATTTTACATATAATATTGTCTTCCGGATAACGTAAAATATTTGACCTAATTTTAGTTAGAGCACTTAGCGAATCAGTACATAGTAAGGCTCGATGAATGTTGAGAACCTGGATTTGATTTAGCGCTTGTTCAATTGCAAAGCATTCGGCTGTAAATATGGAAGCTTCTTTCGGTAATTTATAAGTGAGATTGATGTTGAATTCTGGACTATATATCGATGCTCCACATCTTTTATTTTCAAATTTGGAACCATCCGTGAAAAGGATGGAAAATCCAGGGAATTTTGAAGCCACTATGCTTTTAAAACAATCATCCACATTTTGAAATTCATTTGGGGAAGATAAAATATTCTTCCGAAAGACTGATGTTATTGTGTTCGGCATAAAAGTGATTGCCTTAAATGGAATATTGTATATAGGAAGATTGGGAACTTCTTGAAGATATTGGAGGGAAGATGATAGAGAATTATAGAGATGAAAACTTTTAATTAAGAGAGGAAAACATTGTTTTTCTCTCAATCTTTTGTTAGAATTCAAATTAACACTTAACCTATTAAGACTTTGTTTAATAGGATGATGTGATAACGATAAAGCCTTGAAAATATATTTATTGGCAAGGAATTGCCTTCTGAAATATAATGGAGGCTCCACACATTCCACCTGAAGCGCATTAATTGGAGAAGACTTCATAGCTCCAATAATCATTCTGAGGGCTTTTGATTGAATTCTTTCCATTTTCTTATCTAGATATTTAGGGAGTGGGTCAAAAAGGAATGAGCCATAATCCAAGTGGCTCCGAACTAGGGAATTATACATTAGTTTAAGAGTGGTAGGATGAGATCCCCACCATACTCTGGAAACTGCTCGCATCATATTAAGTCCCTTTTCACACTTTGTAGAAATTATCTGAATGTGTGGAAGCCAGGAAAGTTTATGGTTCAAAAGAAGACCAAGGAATTTGATTTGAGTAGTGGTTTGTAGAGGCACATTATCAAAAGAAATTGAGAATTGGGGAATTTTTCTTTTGCGCGTGAAAGCCACGACCCTTGTTTTAGATGCCGCCAGATTCATCCCATTTATTGACAACCAGCTTTTAATAAATTGTAAAGCCAAATTCATTTCCTTAGCTGCAAGAATAATATTTTTATGTAACAAATATACAAGGATATCATCCGCAAAGTAAAGACGCTTGATAGAAAAAGGAATTACTGAGTCTAGGTCGCTTATATAAATATTAAACAACAGAGGACTAATAACAGAACCCTGGGGCAAACCTCTCCATAGTTTGCGCCTTAAGCATTTAGAGGAAGACTCAATAATAATGGACCTATCTGAGAGCAAATTAATAATAAATTGGACTAATTTCGGGGGGATTTGTTTTTTAATTAGCTTTTCTTTCAAAACATTCAGTAAAACATCATCGTAAGCTGATGAAAGGTCAAGGAATGTGGCCAATGTATAAGAATTTAGGGATTGGGAAACTCGGATGTCAGTTGTGAACAAACTTAAATTATCCATTGTAGATTTCTTTTTCCGAAAACCATACTGATTTGGTGAGATAATATCTTGACTTTCAACAAACCACTCTAATCTGTTCTTCATCAAACGCTCCGCTACTTTCATCAAACATGATGAAAGAGCAATAGGCCGATAAGACGAAATTTCAGATGGATTTTTTCCAGGTTTTAAAATGGGAATGATTTTTTGAGTTTTCCAATCATCCGGAATTAGTCCTGTTTCAAACATATTATTAATAAGAGATAAGAAATATTCAACCGCCATATCAGAAAATGATTTAATGAAACTATTAAGTATTCCATCGGGACCCGGAGCAGAGTCAGAAAGGGTTCTTATTACTCGTTTCATCTCATCAATGGAGAAAGGAGCATCTAGCCAGTTAGAATGAGATGGATATGGCTTAATAGAAGGCATTTCTTCACATCCGGCCACTGATGGGGGGGCTATTTTATCCGCAAATCCTATAAGAATTTCTTCTGATATATGCTTGGTTCTCGGCGGAGAATACGATGATCCGAATTTTTTTAAGCTAGACCAAACTGAAGATTGGGGAGTTTCCGGAGACAGGTTCTCACAGAACTTCCGCCATCCAGCGCGTTTTTTATTTTTCAAAATTCGTTTGGTTTCTGCCTGGGCTTTCTTAACTGATAAAAAATTTTCTAGTGACATACACTTACGAAAAGAGGAAATTGCTTTTTTACGAGAGTTGACGGAGCGAGTGCATTCCTCGTCCCACCACGGAGTAGAGTGTTTTATTTTAATGTTCGCATTGCGTTTCGGGATGGATTTTTCTGCTGCATTTATAACCATAGAGGGAAACGTCTCACATTGCAATCTGATGTCTCCCGGGGACGATTTTTTTTTTAAATTAATAAGGTTATCTAGTTCAGAAGAGAAAGTGCTCCAATTCGCATCATTTATTCTAAATTTGAGATTATTTTTAACTGGTGGAGGATAAGTATTAGATTGATGTTGGAATCGGATTATAATTGGAAAATGATCACTAGAGAGGGGATCGTTTAGGATGTCCCAAGAGCATTTAGATGCTAACGAATATGAACAAAGAGATAAATCAACAGCACTTTTCCGTTGATGAGGGGGGGTGAATCTGGTTGGAGATCCGTCATTTAAAAAACATAGGTTATGGGTATCAATAAAATCTAAAAGATTGCGGCCAGAACGATTTGTTATTTTGCTACCCCAAGAAGGGGAATGTGCATTAAAATCTCCAAGGATCATAAAAGGGGAACAAATCTGGGTTAAGATTGGTGCCCATTCATTTTCAATAAAAGTGGTAGAGGGAGGAATATATATTGATAATATTGTGATATCAGATAAGACAGCTGCTATTATCTGGATATCGTCGGAGGGAGTATGTATATTAATTTGTTTAAACGGGATAGAATTATGGATTATCAGAGCCGTGCCGCCTTTACCATCCGGTCTGTCGTGTCTGAGACAATAATAACCCGGAATTCTTAAGTGAAAGGAGGGTTTTAACCACGTTTCAGAAATGGCGGCCACTGAAACGTCGTGTTCGTCGAGTAATTGAATTAGGTCAGATTTGTTAGCGAAGAGGCTTCTACTGTTCCACTGAAGAATTTTGTTCAGTTTCGAAGTCATTGGGGAGGCAAGATAATAAGGATTTAATGTAATCGGCAGCGTTGGACGGTACAGTATTGTTGTTTGTAAGGATAGAAATTAAAAGGGTAATTAAAGTTTGTATAAAAGAATTATTATTCAATATTTCGGGGAGAGCAGGAGGGGATGTATTACCATTAATGGCACACCCATTGGGGGTCCGAGATTTGGCATTCCCATTCGGGCTGGTCAAAATATTATTCAATTGTTTTTTATCAAGGTAAGGAGTATATTTTGGGTTGGGTTTGACTGGCTTGAGAATGGTTTCTCTGTGAGAAGATGACGTTGAATTTAAAAAGGTGGTTGATTGGAAAGGAGCTGAGGACGATGTCATCTCTGCGAATGATTTTTTCGCAGGAGAGAATAACTTTGAGGCCTGGAAGTACGAAATGTTGTCGGTAGCCATTTTATGTTTTATGTTCCTCTGTCTTGTCAATTCCGGACAGGCTAGACTGACCGCGGTATGTGCACCCGAACAGTTAATGCAAATGGGATCATTGGAAGATTTTGGACATTGATCAAATGGGTGACCTTCTCCGCAAAAGTAACAACGTGGAGGGGAGCGGCATACGGATTTTGTATGTCCAAACCGGCAGCAATTGAAGCATTGAACAGTTGGAAATTTATAAACTTCGACGGGAAGCGAGGTATAATAAATAAACACACGAGACGGAAGGGATTGTCCCTCAAATGTAACAACAACAGATTGGGAAGGTTTCCAGATCGTGTTTCCATCAGTAGAATCCTTGTAGTTCAGTCGACGTGCTTTTATTACTTTCGGGGTTCCGTGGGAATTATTCAAAGCATCAACAATTTCAGCCTCTGGGATCTCCGTGGGGATTCCTCGAACAAGACCCATTCTCGTAAGGTTAAATGAAGGGATGAACGATTTATATTTATGGTTTGAGAGCGAGTCAATTTTTTTTACAAATCCATTTGCGGAAGCGGCGGTATTAAACTCGATAGATAATTTATATCGCCCTTCCGGTTTAATTGAACCGTTAACAATACCAAGGTTATTATTTTTTGAGTCAAATAAGAATTTTCCAAAATCTAAAGGATGAATAAGTTTTCCTTGTTCAGTTCTCTGAACAATTACGATAAAAGGACCGGAAGCGGAAGCAGGATAAAGTAAGTCAGTACTTTTTGTATTATCGCTAGCTAAAGTACTTGTCTGGGTGTTACTATTGGGGTTAAGGTCGTTAGAGGTCGAGGTTTGTTGAATCGGCGGTATAGATTTAACTTTCGATGGGATGTAAAGGCTATGCGATGGTCGTCGTTTACGAGATGGAAGCGTAATAGAAGCCTGGCTAGTGTTAGATTCCGAATCAGAAAAATCTAATATCGATCCTGGGTCGGGAGGTCTATCTTCGTCTTCCTCCATTATATAAAAAAACTTAACTTTTAAAAATTAAACTGAAAAAATAATACGCAGTCTATTTCATTGACTGTACAAACAAAAACGGATTAGCCGTAAGTAGGAACGCAAACAAATAAGTATACGATAAACAGAATTAAATAAAATGTAACAATAATCTCTTATCTGTATGAGGCACGGGAACGGGCGAACGGCACTAAGCAATAGGTAAGGTACACACAACCACTGTTGACCGCGGCTCGAATCGGACTCGGGTCTAACTGGGGAGTTAGTCTATGTAATTATATATATAGATAATAAATAATATGCATAGTTACAAAAATGGAAAAATAAGATTTTCAAAAATACTGTGAAATATTACAAAAATATTGTACAATAAGAAAATAACATATAATTAAAGAAACAGAATATCAACAAAAATCAACAAAAAATCAACAAAAATAATAGCAACATATCTGAATATATCTGAAAATCATCGATAAAAGCGAGTCAATCTTCTCTGTAAAAATACGACGAAAGTTTTTTTTTTTAAATTTAGAATAGTTTTTCTCACTTTTTATTGCATCCGGTAAATCGTTAAATAACTTTGGGCCATTCATAATGGTGTTGTGCAGCTGTCGTGTTGCATCTAGGTACATATATGTTCCCAGAAGTTGTAGGTCTTATACTTCGCGTTGAGGACATTTCAGATTCTTTAAAAACTTTTAAAATAGCATTTCTTTGAAATAGTTTTGAAACCGGTAGGACCTTAAACTTTTCAAAAAGTTCTTTGGTTGGAAAAATTCTTGATTTTTTAATAATAACTTTGATGATCATTTTTTGTGTTGTTACTATCGGATACAGATTATTCTTGTAGATGCCCCCCCCCATGCGATTATTCCGTACTGAAAAACTGACTGCACAAGAGCAAAGTAAACCATTTTAATATTTGAAAGATTTAGGATATTTCTTAATCGTAAAAAAATGTAAGTAAGTTTTCTACACAGTTTTCGATATGTTTCTTAATTTCATGTTACTTTCTATAGTGATCCCTAGATATTTGACATCTGGGGTTTTTTTCAGGATTTTACAATTATTATCGTTACATTCTCCTCCTTTACACGAACGACTGTGCACTATCACGCTAATATTGGAATATGTGACAGAATCATTAAGGTAAAAAGGTATATATGATGTTTTTTCTACATTAAGACTAAGTAAGTTATCATCAAACCATTCCTTCAATATGTCAATGTCAGCATTCGCAGCTATATTCACTTCTGTCCATGTTATTCCTTCGATTATGATGACTGTGTCATCCGCATATGAGATGACACTTCCATTAAGAAGGAGAGTGAATATGTCATTGACATATATAAGGAAAAGTATAGGCCCGATAACTGTGCCTTGTGGAATTCCACATTCAGAAGACAAGGGTTCACTTAATGAATTATTTAGTTTAACGTATTGTTCTCTATTTTTTAAGTAACTCTGGAACCAAGATAAAGCTTTGTCTTCCAGTCTAATTTTCTCTAGCTTAGCGATCAGCCTAGAATGCGACACACTATCAAAATAAGTATGATTTGTAACAATATAGACCATAATTAATTTTCTAATTACTATACCCACCAAGAAACAAAGCTAGTTCAAAACATTTAGGGTGACACTCCAATTTTGGCAAATGGAACTCAAATAAAATCTAAATAAATATTTAAAAAAAAAGCTTATTATTCAAAAAAAAAATATTATTAAAAAACAAATCTTATTATTTAAAAATTGAAATCTTATTATTTAAAAAAGGACAAGGATGAAAAATAGTATGCCAATCCTCTGTTAACACAAATATCTTAACATTCTTTTTAAATTTTGCTAATGAATTGGAAGATTTAATGTAGTCTGGCAGAATAATAAACATAATTGGAGCTTGGTATAAATAGTTTCCTTGGCCAAAAGATGTTTTAGTATGTATTGCCATAAAGTTCATTGTTGGGTTCTTTCTGCAGATTTAGTATTGATAAAAAATGTACAAATTATTTAAGTAATTTTTTTTTTTTTTTTTAAATCATTTATTCCAGATCTCGGGGAGGGTGGTGCAGTCCCACGAGTTCCATATTATACATATATAATAATCAAGTAATGATAACAAGATATAAAAAGGATACATAAAAAAAAATATTTACGTGGTTAAAGAAATTTAAAAGAAAATAATAATAAAAATAAAAACAACTTTTTGTTTAATCTATGTCCTCAGGAAGTGGATCCATCGCTTGTAGATGGGACCCTGCAAGAAGTGGAATGCTGCCATCACAATACTATTTTCGCTCGAGGCTAGTCGCGTTCTGTAGTTGGTGATCCGTTTTTTCATTAGTGCTCGGAATCCGGGAACGCACCCTTCTTCAAACATCTCGGTGGCACTGCAGTACCAGGGCAATCCAAAAAGCGTTCGATATGAATTGTTGTACTGTACTTCCATTCTTTTTAGTGATGCTTTCTTAAAGTTGGTCCACATCTCCGAGGTATATAGGCTCGTACAGTACGTATTAAAAAGTTGCCTTTTTGCACCTCGGCTACACTTGTTAAATCTTCGAGAAATCATAGTGATAAATAATGCATAGTGATCTTCTCTGTCGCTCAATATCCGAGTCATCGTTGAGGTCCGCTGTTATGATGTGTCCTATGTACAGCTGTTTTATACACATAACATTAGATTCCTTGTAAAGTAGTTTAGATGGATAACGAATTTTTTTTTTGTACATGACTTTAAGAATTAATTTGTGAGCAATATTTAGTGGTTCTACATTGGACTTTAGACAGGATCCCCAGCAAACTATATTGTAAGAAAGTCGAGATCGGACTAAATAAAAACTAAAATAAATGTCAAAGTTTTAATTTTTCAAGATCCCCCAAAAGCCACCGAATCTAGTGTGACGTCATCATGACTAACCGAAATATGAATCTTGTGGGGAACTGGAATCAGCTGTTCGACTCCCGCCATTTTGAATTTCAGAATTGGAGCGTTTTCATAGACATTACTGGGCAATACGATCGTTTTTTGTACAGTTAAAGTTTTTGAATATTTTAAATAATATAGAAAAACTAATAGAGAATTTTTATTTTTGATACTGAATTATTTAGGCCTAAATAATGTTTCAATAAAAACAAAAACAATTATATGTCCAATTCTCTATAAACCAATAACTCGGAATGCCGAACGGCTTGCGTCTTCATTTCTATTGATTTCTATACAACTTTGACCCAGGTGACGCGGCGCGTTGACGAAAATCCAGCAATAGGGTGTTTTAATGACACGTTTTAAAATGGACTTTTTAATATTTTTTTAAAAACTCTACATTAAATATTATCTAATAAAACTCATATATTCAGAATCAGCGTATATTGGTCTACATGAACATATTTTTTTAAAGCCATAATATTTTTCACTGGAGTTCCTTATTGTAATAAACTTCCCTCAGATCTTACTAATATCCAGAACTTGGCTGAATTTATATTGGCTTTAAAAACAAACTTATTTAAAAAATCATACCTGTCATGAATCTTAACTCCTCAATATACTCTAATATGCCTGTTTCTCATGTTTCCGGTAATTGTTTAGTTTCGGTTTCCTCCTTACTGTACTTTTGTGTTTAATGTTTACTCCGAGTTTTTCTCATTTTTAAACGTAAACTGCCTCCTGTTCTAAATTATATTTTAGTTTTAATAATTATATTTTAATTTTAGTTCTTGTTTAACGGCACCGTTATTGTTTATCATTATATATTGTCCTGTGCCAAAACAGTACTGTTATTGTTAATTTTGTTCTCTTGGCATTGCTTTGTATATGCTGGATATTCTTTGTTTCATATTATTTGATGAATATTTTGTAAGGACCCGTAAGGAACACTTTAGGATTACTTTTATGTTTATTATGGTTGAGCGCACTTGAAATCAAATAACACAAAACTGAGTCATATAAATATTACGTTATTATTATTATGAATGGACACTTTAGAAAAATTGTGGAAAAATCTGTCAAAAATTCACTACTACTTACTTTTAAATTAAACAATTTTCTTTCCGCCTTCGCGGAGTTCACATAATCAGTTCCAATTTTGAAAATTAAAAGCTAATTATTGAATGTGAATAAATTTACGCATTACCCGCGATTACGAACGGATATTTCACATAACTTCACGCACGTACAACTGAAGTTAGTATGTTAACAATTAATACACGTTTAATTTAAACGAAAAATACATAAATTGAAACATAACTTTACTTGGGTAGGCATGTATTAAAAACAGTAAGAAATTAAAATGTCATTTCTTTAAGATTTTGTTTTAAGCTTTTTTACATTCCATATACCTTTTTTTGATTCCATCTGAATTCCACAATAAAAATATGGTATGTATTTACAATCGGTACCTCCTATTTGATTCGAGCACGAGAGCGTGGTTTGGTAGTTGGCAGAATAATAAAAACTACGTAATATGTGCAAAAAATAAATTAAACTTTATAAACCAGTTGTCATTTAAAAATTTTTAAAGGGAAATCGGAGTCATGCCTATGAAAACGTAGGCAACGTGATGTTGTCATCAAATGGCCATTCAACACCATTGTATTTTTTGACAGTTGAAAGGTTTTTGTTAAATGCTGATTCTAACTCCGTTTCAGCTTGTGAACAATGTGCGATCAGCAAAAGAGAACAACTATCAAGCTGTTGAATTTGTCAGCGTTTTGCAATTCTGATACAAAGCTGAAACGCACCCAGGATCGGCATTTAACAGGACGTTTCAAATGTCAATAAACAAAATGGCGCTGAATGACAATTGGATGACAACGTAAAAATAGTTATTTTGCAAAAAAACCTACCACTAGTCTACAAAGCATTAAAATAATATTTTTTTCTTTCTGATTTTAGTGTCTACACTAAGGAAAGTCACTTTCTTCGTCTTCCGGGTTGTTGACCATTTCCTGTGTGCCTGGTAATTTGGTTCCAAACTTCCTCGCCTTTAGAAAGATTTTTTTAATCTTTGTTGGATCTTTGCTCTCCTCGTATTTGAAGGAGTTCTTGGGAAATGTCTCCACGTCTTGCTGGGACTGGGCTGTGACGGACGGGGATGCGAGGACGAGGAGAGAAAGCGCCAGGAGCAAACCCAAAAGTACTTTATTCACCATTGTTGTTATTCTGAAGCTTTCCTTTTGAAGCTCGAGGAGTTTGCTGCAATAAATAAATAAATAATTATATTATTACGGAGGAAATGAAAGGGAAGCAAGTTAAATTAAACAATAATTTGTTGACCAAAGTAAAACCGGAAGTGACAGAATGAAGGTTTAGACTAAAAAGAAAAATTAACTTTGCTTCAGACCAAAATTTATTTTCGCCGTTAAACGTTCTTGGTAGAACCATTTCTTTGTCTTCAAAGGACGAGTCGAAAGAAAAAAACAAATAAATTATTTTTTAAATAAATTTTAATAGTGACAAGTTAAGCTACACCCCTGTACTCTGTTTGAACTTTTTAGAAATTGTATAATAGATAGATTAAGGACGGGTTGTTTAAAAAAATTTGATGGATTCATCAAATATTTGAAGTTGATTTTCACGTTCTGTGTAAGTTCAATTCAAGTTCTGTTATTACATCATTATAGGACAGTTGCTTCACAAAACTGAAATAATCACAGAACTTGAATAGAACTTACACAAAACGTGAAAATTAACTTCAAATATTTGATGAATCCATCAAATTTTTTGAAACAACCAGTCCTAAATGTTCATATTTTTGATTTGTCAGTTTCTGTAGTTTCGAGCATTATATTAATAATATTTGGATGATTTGTTAGCACCGTTTTGGTGAAAAATCACCTGGAGGGCGTTCAAAAAATAAAAACATTATTTTAAAACATATTTTCAAACAATTCACATCGTGTCAAATATTTTTGCAATCATCGTTATAATAATAATAAGCCAGCCTTATTTTTTTTAATTTAATTTTTTTCAAGAATTTCAATCCAAAATTAACACCACCTATGAATAATTTTGTAATAGGTACAATTGCCCATATAATTCCGTCACATCTCTTGGGTACCGTAGTTGTTTTGCTAGGAAAAAAATTAACATTATTTTTAAATGTTATTTTCGCGAAACGCTACCTCAAATGTTGCGTACATACACAATTAAGTATTCCTATAACTGACAATAATAAAAAATCCGCGATAGCACAAACCTGAAACCTGAATTTGCTCCGCGCAGACAAACAAAAGGTAAAATCAATTAAACGTTTTCGCAAACCAATATGTTTGGTTCCGGTGTCAGGTTTTTAAGACCCACACGCCTTGTCTAGATATATTTGGTCGAAGCTTGCAATAATTCATTTCTTATTATGATTAATTTTTGGATTTTATCATCTGTCCTGATGATGGACACTGTAAACTGCAACGCCGTCCGAAAAGTTGGCTATAGAAAAAATAATCACGATAATACTTTTGGTCGCGAAAACCTAATATCATTTGCAATTCATTTATTTTTCAAGCCTTCCTTCTTGAGTCTAGTTTTGGGCCTTATAATACAGGACTCCGGTTTGTATCCATCCGAAGCCGGCAGTTCTATTTAGGTTATCAGTCCATAGCGTCTATTTTTTTTTTATGCGAATCTCAACTGCTCCCAAACGCCTGGAGCCATTGAGTCTATGGAATCCCCGATTGGGGTATGTTATGAGGCTGTAGGTAGTGGGGAGGGGAAGGAGATGGAGAAGAGAAAGGTGGAGAAGTACCTGGGCTATTCAGATCTAGTCACTAAACATAGCTAAAACCATTTCGAGAAACGTCTCCATTCTTCATGATGGTCTCCACAAGGGCGATACTGTGAGTATATTCCACTCTGGAACGTGCCGCCAATAAACCTTTTATTATTTTTAAACGATTAAATTGTGGTTCGCTACGTTTGGTGATTTAGCAGGGGTGTCCGGGTTCATGGGATGAGGTTTGTCTAGCTCTTGGAGGCGGATGACCAAGACACACTGAACCCCAGATTCCTACCCACCCCTAAACCCTTTTCCTTCCCAGAACTCTCCTCCCCTTCATTTCCTTGAAAAAAAAACCCTCCACACAGCATCCCCAAAGATGACATAGGCCCTGAGGGAAATAATTTTCCTCAGGGCCTTCTGTGTGGAGCTCATGTAAAAAAAAAAAAAAAACTTACTTGCGCACGCCGGGATTTGAACCCGCGACCTCCGGATCGCCAGTCGAAACCCTTACCCTTCGAAAACGGAGGCCGTCAACCTATGGGCGGCTTCTGTTTTTTTTTTCCAACGGTGGATTTATAAGGCATTGTTTTAGTCCCATTTGGATGTGGGTATTGTGACGGTTGGTATATCTGGTGTTCAAATTTTGATGACTTTTTGTACGAAGGCTTTTTGTAATAATACATTATAATCATGAAAAATGATTGCATAAAAATTATGTCTCTGTCGGTCAAGGTAACATAGGCAAAACAATATTCTTAAAACAACGTGAAATATTACGTAATGTTTAAATGTCACCCCCTTGGCTTAGCTTGACTCTGATTTATGTAGAAAATAAGTTTTCATCGTTCTGATAGCCCGTATAATGACCGTTATGTTGGTGGTATTTCTCATTCCTTCGCTACATTCCACAAAGGTAACATTATCAACATACTTATTTCGCATGCCATTAAAATATTCAAGGAATGCTCAGGTATCTACAGTAATATTTCACATTAATTAAGAGTGTTTTGAATTCTTAACACCCAAATGCCTGAATCCATATTTTTTTCATGAATATTTTTTAATAGGTTGATAAACCAATTTATTACTGTTCTAAGCCAACCAGTTCAAAGAAAATCGCCCCCTTTTATAATACTAGAAGCTTACAATATTTGCGTCGATTGTAAACCAAGCATAGTTTAAAAAAGTGTAGGTATATTTAATAAAGAAATGCATTTATTTTATGTACCCAAGAAAACGTATAATTACGTAGATTAAAAAGAATTGTTTCGATAACAAACAAAGTTAAATGATACACAAAATAAAGTGTTCATATAAATTCAACACGCATTATACATAAATAAATGACATAATTATGTGAATCAAATACGAGATTCGGAATAAATGGCGACCTAACATTTCACCAATACCTCGATTTCATAAAATTTCAGTTATTCAATGGAGCACCTACTAAGAGAAACAAAACATTTATGTAATCACAATTTACCAACCTGCTTTAAGTGATGTCGGTATTTTTATGTTTCAACAACAATCCTACACTTTTTAAATTTAATCGTGTGAGCGCCACGAACCGTCTTAAATAAACGGTGTTCCAGTAACAAGTGTTATTTATCGAACTAACGACAAAATTGTTATCTAAATTCATTACGACTAAACATTCTAGGAAATGTTGTGTTGATTGATCGGTAATAAAATGCAACTGGTGCGAAAACCAGTGTAATAACAAGTAACGCGTTTCAGAGGTTGGCAGTCACATTTTAACAAAAATTTGATCTATGGACTTTCTTAAATTCAGAATAAAAAAATAACTTTTTTTAAATTTTTTTTTTTTTTTTTACATTAACTCCACACAGGAGGCCTTGAGGAAAATAATTCCCCTCAGGGCCTATGTCATCTGGGATGCTGTGTGGAGGGTCTTTTTGAGGAGAGGAAGGAATGAACATTGGTCTTGAAGAGACCCATGTTGTAGGAGGGAGGAAACACAGATGCCGGCAAATCGTTCCATAGCCGAGCTGTTGAACTCAAGAACGAGT
Organism: Glyphotaelius pellucidus; assembly: GCA_936435175.1. Taxonomy (NCBI): domain Eukaryota; kingdom Metazoa; phylum Arthropoda; class Insecta; order Trichoptera; family Limnephilidae; genus Glyphotaelius; species Glyphotaelius pellucidus. The sequence goes on from OW386544.1 coordinate 138,289, forward strand.
CGAAAGAACGACCCGTTCTCATGTGACAAATGTCAACCGTGTACATATGTTGGGCGCGCGTTTGGCGTGTCTCCCGACTATGCACCGGTGCCGAAGGGATCAATGACGCTAGTTCCTCAGAGCATCTTCCATTGAAATACCGGTAGAACATGGATAGCATTCCCACCCGACGCCTGTGCTCTAAAGATTGCAACCCGTTCGTTAAGATGGGAGAATCTATCAAACGGACCGCCCGTTTCTGCACAGAGTCGAGGGTATTTTTCAAGTATTTTGGAGCTCCAGACCAGAGGTGGCTGCCAAATTCAACCGTGGGGCGCACTTGCGATTTGTACAGGGTAAGCAGTTGTGTACTATTAAAGTATCTGCGGGCCCTGTACAGTACGCCCAGTTTTTGAGAAGCTAACTTTACTCTGGCTTCGATGGAGCCCCCATACCTGAGCTGGTCACTTATAGTTACACCAAGCATATCAATGGAATATCATATAAATTACTAACAAAATAATTTTTTTAAATTGCTGTGTGTCCTGTGTGTGTGTCTGTGTGTCTGTGGCATCGTAGCTCCTAAACGAATGGACCGATTGATGCGGTTTTTTTGTTGTATGAAAGCTGAAGTGATCGAAATGGTTTTAATTTAAGAAAATCTGTTCAGGCGTTTCAAGGTATGACCTTGATGATGATTATAACTGATGCAGTTCTTTTTTTAGAGTTTTTTTGTGCCGGGGTTACTTAATTGCTTTAAATTATTGGTAATAATTTGAAATTGTGGGAATGGATAAAATGTCCTAAAACTAAGTGCAAAAATGGCAACTACTCAATTTGAACAAAAACTTACTGTGGGAACTGGTAGGCTACTAACTCGAAACTGCTATCTCAGGAGATACATGGGAGTGGATGCACAAAATGTGAACACGGAGTGAAGTGAGTCCAATTTACTTATGTGCCAATGCAACGCCCGCCCTGTTGAGAAGATCTTGGAAAGACACATCGTGGAACCAGGAGATATAGCCGCATATTCGACGACAACCCTGGTCAACTTTATCCAAGGGACCGTGCTCACGGGAACTTAAAACGTTTCCGCTTTATAATAATAAAACATCGAATGCAGTTCACACGCGGTAGAAGTGCGGTGGAAGTGAACACAATCTCAACCAATAAAAGCCTTGAAAAATGAGATCATAATCAAAGTGGCCAATGCGGTTTCATTCCATCTTATTCTTTCGCAGGCTAAATCCTATAGATGTGTGTGTGTTGTCTTTTTTTGGTGTTATTTCCGTTTCATACTAATTTCAAATCACAACGGTGCTAAAGAAGTTTCACTTCAAAAAGTGCAGAGATGTTGCAGGAGTTACTCAATTCGAAGGGCAGTTTTCGGTCTTTTATATTTGAATGTAGAATTTGTATCATAGCTAGATAACGAATTTTTCGTGGCAGGGTAAAAAGTGATTTCAATTCTTTTCTAAGAGGAATGTCTGTATCTTTGTGTAGAGTGTTAACCGTGTAATAAATTTGTGTAGAGTTTCATATATTTACATATATGTTTACAAAATGTATTCATTTTTTTATTTCTATCTTTGTTTTTCTAGCTTATCATTCCAAATTACACTGTCAATTCGATGCTGATAACTTTGCAGGTATGGTTCTTAAATGTATATTTTATTTTGGCTGTTTCCCAAATGTCATCTAGCGTTAAGCTGTCAATGAACAACTAATAAGGTATGTTTTTAGGTTTTCACGGCCAAAAAGTATTTTTGTTATTGTTTTCGGGGTGTTATGCCGTGTTTCGCTACCTCCTTCTTTAGCCAACGTTTCGGACAGCGTTACAGTGTCCATCATCAGGGCAGATGAGCAAATGATATTGGTTAGAGTGTTTACTTATGTGTGTCGAAGCGATATCGTGCTGCCAGCTCCATTTCTCTACGAGCTGGTGTTAGAAAAAATTCAGCATGGTTTTTTGCGTTCAGCTTTGGTGTAGCCATCAATTACTGGATACCAAGAACTATTGAGCTTAGCTCCGTCGTCTCTGTTAATATTAATATTGATTGAAAAAAAAAAAAAACTAATAAGGTACTCAAATTTAAGTGCCTTTATTTGGTTATTCTAATTTTATTTTGTTTTTCTTTCAACTGCGTACGACAACCGATTCTAGTTTGATCAAGGTTGAATTTACTTTAGTTTAAACTATGTAATTTTCAGTGAAACTAGAAAAAAATGCAAAGATCTCTCCAAAATCTGTTAAAAAACATTTATAAATTCTATCGAGAACGCAGCTTTGCACTCGAACAATCTCTGGAAATTTATCAAAACAATAAACAACTACAGCACAGATTGTTATGCCGTGTTGCGCTACCTCCTTCTTTAATCAACGTTTTGGACAGCGTTACAGTGTCCATCATCACACATCTGCCTTGATGACGGACACTGCAACGCTGACCGACTGTTGGCTAAAGAAGGAGGTAGCGCAACACGGCATAAAACCCCAAAAACAAATAACGAAAAGGACAGCACAGACTATCCACCACAAATATACGTGGACGACAAATGTGCCAACAACACACAAGATATCGTAAATCTTTTCTCAGATTTCTTTAAAAATGTTTACGATGATGAAACGCCAAAAGAAAAAAAATCCCTCATTCACATTTGAAAAAACCACACATTTAACAGACTGTTATATAACGGAAGAATCTTGAGTCTTTTTCAAAAAATAAACAAGTTGACTATATATATATACTGATTTCTCGAAGGCTTTTGATAAAGTGTCTCACAAAGTACTGATCCGAAAACTTCATGCTCTGGGAATCAGAGCAAATTATTATAATTAAACGGCTAAGTAATTACATATCTGGTAGAATTTTATTTGTTAAAATAAAATCTTTTATGTCTAAATCATTTTCCGCCACCACGTACCGCAAGATAGTCATCTTGGCCCAATTTTATTTCTTGCTTTTATAAACGACATAGTCAACTGCTAGACATCAATGTATTGCTTTTTGCTGATGACATTAAATTATTTAAAAAAATAACTCTCCTCAATCACTGTCAAGTTGTTCAATCAAATATAGACATGCTAAATAATTGATGCTCAAAAAAATCTATATTTAAATGTAGAAAAATGCAAAACTTTGACCTTTTCCAGAAAAAAACATCAATGTTTTTCAACAATTCAATAAATTAAATAAATTTAGGAAGAGTAACGGAAATGCGATATCTAGGCATAATACTGGATGAGAAACTAGATTTCACGGTCCACATTCAACAAACTGTAAATAAGGGTATGAATACAATAGGATTTATATTAAGAACAATTAAAAACTGTGAATCGTTACAAATCATTAAACTGTTGTACACATCTCTTGTTCAAAGCCTAATAGAACATAACCCATAGTCTGGTCAACCTTCGACAAAATTCATTTTTATTATTTTGAAAGAATTCAAAGAAAATTTCTATGTTACGTAAATTTTAAACTTAGCATTCCTTTAGAGCACATAAATTACCCGTCGTTAATGAATATCTTAAATATTACAACTTTGGAAAACAGACGAAAAATAAACGACCTACCCTTTTTATTAAAATAATTAAACTCTAAATTCGATTGTTGTGAACTCCTGTAATTAATAAATCTACATAAACCTACACGAACAACTAGACAAATGTTTACATTTTATGTTGGTATATCTCATTCCAACTATAATTTGCTTTCTCCAATACAACGTTTACATGTTCTTGGTAACAAATACTTAAAAAATATGAGTGTATTTGACAATAATTTAAACTTAGTAAACTTCAAACGCCAACTGTGTATCTCATAAACTAATGTGAACAACAATTTTAAACATAACCTACTTCGTGTCAACTTCTATATTTTATGCTACCTTCATTATGTTTCTTATATTTTATGTTTCCTATATTATGTCAACTCTTATATGTTATGTAACGTAATTTTGTTTTTAACGTTTATTATTATGTTACCTGCATTTTGTAAACTCATCATTTTCACTGTAATTAAATAAAACGTACCGCAAGCCCTTAAAGACCTATGAGCGTTTAAAAAAATTAATAACCCCATCTAGGGGGTAGGATAGACCCACCCCTTGTATTAACCCAGGTAATGGATCCCATGAGAAAGCTGTCCCGCGACGCCAGTGCCTCCCCCGTCTTGGTGCCTGTCCGCCCCGCCTCTGGTGATCCCATGCTTACTCTTTTCTCAGGGTCTTTGGACATCTTCCCCTTTATCCCACTATAGTTCGTCGAGGGCTAATCGGAAGCTAGCTAAGGGGCGCAAAAACCAGCTCTCTCTTGCGATCTGGATGCCGGTTAGTTCATTCTCGATGGGACTGCCCGATGGAAGCGGTTTAGCTATCTTGGGTACGTGATGACGCAAGTTAATAACCTTGTACACTTAGATAATCGATTTCAGCTCTCCTTTTTGACTTTTTCCTTATGTACATTATTCATCTATTTTCAGTTTGCACTGTCTGTTAAATTATACTAACTATGTAAGTACTTGCATATTGCTTGCTAACCCCATTATGCAGGGTCTAGAATCGTTAAAAAATATACTTTTGTTTAATAAACAAGAAGGTTTCGACGTGTGCGGTGAAGACGGAAACCATTTTTTTCCTTAATGCCGTTGGAAAAGTGATTTTCCCTCCAATATAGGACTAAATTTGAAATCAGGACTTTCCGCTGTGCGTTTAAAAAAATGTTACTCTGAAATGAAAATTTGTTTAAAGCGATAACGTCGCTGGTAGATGGGATCGTTCCCGCTTTGTTACAGTTCTGAATTCTTCACAAAGACCAAGAATTTACGAAAGCCAACGATTGTTTCCGCCCACAGCCAATATGCTTTGGATGGATTGTTTCATTTTCTGTGAAATCGATTCGGAATTCGGAATGCTGATAAAGTTAACGCTTGATAAAATGTTTTGTAACAACAAAGGTATTAAATGAGTTCCGTAGCAGCAGTAAGCAGTAAGCAGGTGGATAACTTCGCTGCGGATAATAATAATGCTTACTTATAAATTAACATAATGTATAATATTTTGTTGTTAGCAAAACAATGACAGAACATCACACTGTCTATGGAGACAAATCGCCGTTACGTATAGTAATTAGTATTTATTATATTATAAAAATTTTGTAAACTGTTGAAACTAATTAAAAAAAATTAGGTCAATAATCTTAATTATATAAAAATTCTTTAAAATTAATAAATGATTCTTTGATTGTCCCTCGTGCGTTCCTACACCATTCATCCGATTGCGATGAAGCTTCGGTGATTTGATTTGCGCATGCCCGCGATGGTTTCTATATGGAGAGCTCTGGCATTGTGAAATGGGGAACGCGTTAGAGGGGCTGGAGGTTAAGCTGGGGACAGCGGGAGAGGGGAGGTAAAAACGGGGAAGGTGGAAAGGGAACGCGGAAGGGGAAGGGGACGTGGGAAGGGACAGGGAGGCGGAAGGGGAACGGGACGAACGGGAAAGGACACGCAAGGAGTAAAGATTTCATTATTTAAGTGGCATTGCAACGAATGCGGGGAACTTGCTGGTGATTTATAATAATAAGATTTTTTTCTTTATTGAAAATAAAACATTACAATATGAAATTTAAACATTACAATATAAATTCATACTTTAATCTTTGCGCTTTAGAAACGCTGGAAATAAACAAAAAAATTAAATCTTAAATTAATTTAGTGAATAAAATAATAGCGCCTTGCAAATCTCCTTTACTAACCATGTTTCCGTATAATATTGACTCCTCCCACCGCTTTCCCCCTCCCCCCAAAATTATCCTTCCCACTACTCCCACCTAATTTAATCTTTGGTACTTGCATTTAATTTTTAAGTTAGTTTTAATTCTGCTCGTGAATGATACGGTTGTATCGAAACCGGTCGCGGAAAAATTAAATTTAAGTAACAAATGTACATTTAATAAAACTCTTCAAAAAACAAAATGGAAGTTATAAGTTACGAGTTGTAATCATTTTATTTATTCTACGCGTAAATTTATTTTTATAATTAATCATTCTACAAACTTGCGAGGAAATACAAACCAAACTTAACAATCGTATTAATAAACCTCATTTCAATGCTCAGTAAAATAAACCAACACCTTCAGCTGGAAACTGAACCAAAATAATAGCTGGCATTTGTATACTAATGAATTTTTAAACAACGAACACCGCACCGGTTGGTAACTTTATTTATCTCTCCGTATAATGGAAACTGCCAGCAAACTTTTCTATTATTGGAGACACAATAAAGGTATTACATGTTGTGCAGGATTTTATTTTCTCTCCTCTCGTGACGTCTGTACAGAGTTATCTCCCGGGTCAGGCACAACAAGCTGCAACACAGTCTAGGAAAAATACGTCCTTTATTTATGTGCTCAAGAAAAATGGAGAAAGGTAAATATATCCAATCTAAATTAAAATATGAAAAAACCATAATTCAAAATATGACATGAAATTCATAAAATGAAAAAAAATATTTATACACTTCACAATATTTGCTCTCTTGAGCAGTTTTTCAAAATGTTGTGAAGGAAAAATGTTGATGATATCTTATGAACTTCGTACCAGTGGAAGTCAACGTTGTTTATAATCTTCGTTGTTGTTTAAGCCTTCAAGGATTAGAATTTTCTTGGTAAGTTTAAAGGATTTAAAATCAAAGGATTGGGTTTGTTTTAACTCTTTGTTTGAATGATATCATTCAATTAATTAACAAAGTTGTGGCAGAAAAACGCCTTTTGCATATACTAGTCACCTTCAACTAACGGTCCTTTGTAAAGTCAAACCCATTATTTATTTGATTTGTCCGACTTTGTAAAGTCAAAGGAGCGTAGGTTCAAACAAACTATTAGATTTATTGGCGAAATTAGTAATTGTGTTTAAATTCCGGTTTCAAATTATTAAAAATAGCCCTTTTTAACGTTGTGAGTTTTGAAATTTAGTACATAAACGTCAAAAGTAATATTTTTATTTAATATATCAAATATACAATAAGTGACTGTCTGAAAATATTACGAATGTTGGTGGAAAAGTTGGAGGAAAATATTAAATATTTTGAATTATTTTGTCGTTTGAATGACGCAACAAGTTGTACAAACATCTGATCTACATGTTACACAAACACACATGTTGGAGTCAGAAGAACTGCGGAATTCCCGTATTTGGAAAATGCCACAATAATGAGATCGTCTCCTAATTATTTGTATTTTGATGAAAATGTATCATATCTAATTTTATTTACTTACGCCTTTTTAGGCTTTTACACACATGTAAAGAAAAAGTATTGTTGTGGTGTCGGTTAGATTGAGAATTGTCACTTGTTTTGTTATTTTATGATTTTATTTGTAAGAAGAAACAGTTTTTTAAGAAGAAACCATAAAAAGAAAGTGATTTAATAAACATAAATGTCGTTTCTTCGTTACACAACTTAGCAACACAAGTGTTTTATTTATCAATTAAATTAAGGACTCAAACATCTATATTATAAAACGACATTTATGTTTATTAAATCACATCTATATTACACACATTACACATATAACAATATTTACGAAGTTATAAACAGTGCAGTAAATGTAATAATAATAATAATTAGATATTAACGACAGTAAAATAAGTTTTTTGATAAATCCAAAAATGACAAAGTTAAGTCAAAAAAGGGCAGCCAAAAATATTTTTGAAGTTAATGTAGGGTTTCAAAAACAGAAGTACGAGATTGATAAGAAGGAATATTGCAAAATGAAGAAGTATTAATTAGAGACGCCAGTCCCGATATGCCTGGGAGGTCGAGATTTGTGTCATATTTTCATTGAGAGTTGTTGATATATCATCTTCAATGCTTACATAATATTACAATGAGGTTTATTAGCATCAATGAGTTAATCCGAATAAAATTGAAGAGAGATGCATGTTTCAAAGATAAATAAGAAATTGGGAACATTATTAAATTCCCCGATCTTTTTAGATCCCGAACACGTCTCGACACAGTGGCGCGTGGCGGATATGGCGGTGCAGGGACAGAGTCAGTGGCGTACAATGTACAGTGTACAGTGTACAGTCCCGGCCCACATAGTCTGCATTGGGCGCAAATGGCCGGAACGTGGTCGATAAATAATACCGCAACTTCATAAGGTCGGCTTACGGAGTCTCGTGTTCTTCTCGGCGCGGAGCGACAGGCAGCGCAGCGAGACCTGAACCTGAACTTTAGCCGCAAAACGCCAAATAAACATTCGCATTCAGATGATAAAACACAGCTAAAGCAAAAATTTATTTACCTAATAATCCCCAAACTTCAGGAGACACATAATAACACTATGTTTCTAAGGCCCGGCACATCATACGCTACTGATATTAGGCAACCATTGTTACAACTTATGGTAACAATTGTTACAACTTATTATACCTTTTGTGAGTATTATTGAAATTTTGTGTTATTCAGATTATTCATTTAAAACTTTTTCTATAAGCGCTCAAATAAAAAAAAAAACAAGTAATGACAAAAATAATTACTAGTCTTAGCTTCATCATTAAGTTAACTTCATGTTGTATCGTTAAATGTTGTATCGTTAAATGTTGTATCACTAAATTGTGTCTGTGTAATAAATTATGTACTTTAACCTTAACTTAATATACATTACTACCTCCTTGAGAATCTGAAGGACGATGCTGTGTTTTACTTATGACAACATAATAACTCATACATCTAAAACATGCGAACAACTCAGCACGGGTGCTCCTAGTAAGGTGTTCACAAAACACTACCACTAACAGTAACTGATTATTAACATTTTTGTATAACTGATACTTATTATGTAAGCTGTAAGTACGAGCTAAGAAATATTAATATAAAATTATGTATTTTTTTACCTTATTTTTGTGTGAAAGCTTTGTATCGTATAAACGCACCTTTATAATTATTATTCCTTCGCAGGCGATCGGCTGTCCTATTTAAGATAAGATTTGAAATATGGGGGTGGACAATTTGTCATCCGAACACGTACATTCTTGAAGAAAATTCTTCTATACGTGCATTCATACTCGCAGAAATAAAGCTACCCTGGACAATATTTATTACAATATTTTTTAGTAATTAGAATAGTTTTTTTTCCTTGGATTATCATGAATAATCACCGCCAAAGTTTCGCAAATGTGCAAGCTGTAATATTGGTTTATAGGACATATTATATATTCTACCCGGTCGCAGCCTAACCCAATGAACTCTACATCGACCAAACCCGCTCCGGAAAAGAATAATGCATACATTTGACTTCCTCACATTTCTACCGGTATGTAAAACTGGTTGTAATTTAGACCGGAAGACCCCTGAACCGGATGTAAGGTGTGTAATTTTGTAATGAAATTATGTGTACGTTTGAAAATTTATGGAATAACTGGCTTCTGGCCGTATTTTACCAGGTTGTGTTTGCGCCGCGTGAATTACCTTTTAAATTGAATAACCAACTTAATGTTCTGCTTTATCAACTTAATTACGTAAACACTAACTTGTGCCAAAGTGTTGATAATTTGACGGTAAGCGAATTGTAAATAGTGGCGTAATATGGACAAGCATAATAAATTATTCAAATGATAACTATTAATGCGTATGTGAATTGTTGTAAGTATAAAATATTAATTATTTGAGATTGTATACTAAGATGGAGTGTGCTGAAGTAGACATTTAATAATTATAAGTACGGATACTGAAAAATGTTCCGCTATTACTCAAAAATATGTTGAAATAATTATAAGTACGGATACTGAAAAATGTTCCGCTATTACTCAAAAATATGTTGAAATAATTATAAGTACGGATACTGAAAAATGTTCCGCTATTACTCAAAAATATGTTGAAATAATTATAAGTACGGATACTGAAAAATGTTCCGCTATTACTCAAAAATATGTTGAAATAATTATAAGTACGGATACTGAAAAATGTTCCGCTATTACTCAAAAATATGTTGAAATAATTATAAGTACGGATACTGAAAAATGTTCCGCTATTACTCAAAAATATGTTGAAATAATTATAAGTACGGATACTGAAAAATGTTCCGCTATTACTCAAAAATATGTTGAAATAATTATAAGTACGGATACTGAAAAATGTTCCGCTATTACTCAAAAATATGTTGAAATAATTATAAGTACGGATACTGAAAAATGTTCCGCTATTACTCAAAAATATGTTGAAATAATTATAAGTACGGATACTGAAAAATGTTCCGCTATTACTCAAAAATATGTTGAAATAATTATAAGTACGGATACTGAAAAATGTTCCGCTATTACTCAAAAATATGTTGAAATAATTATAAGTACGGATACTGAAAAATGTTCCGCTATTACTCAAAAATATGTTGAAATAATTATAAGTACGGATACTGAAAAATGTTCCGCTATTACTCAAAAATATGTTGAAATAATTATAAGTACGGATACTGAAAAATGTTCCGCTATTACTCAAAAATATGTTGAAATAATTATAAGTACGGATACTGAAAAATGTTCCGCTATTACTCAAAAATATGTTGAAATAATTTAATTATATATATATATATTTTTTTTAATATTTTTTAATGTTGTCTCTCTGTCTCTCTTGTGTGTCTTGCTTTTCTTTGTATCATTTATCATTTGGGTAAGCTCTTACATAATTTTGTTTTTTAATGTAGATTTTTTGAATCCTTTGACCTAGTAGGTGTATGTAATTGTATGTACCATTTGTATTTTAACAGAGTTTTTATAAATGGATTGTTCTTTTGTAACTAGACTGTGTAATTTAAATGTGCAAGATTCCACAGATGTTATGAAAATGCGTAAGATTACATATTTGCCCTAATAAAGAACACTGCAATGGTGTCCGAAACGTTGGCTGAAGAAAGTGTAAACGGCGTAATACCTTTAAAATAAATCACTATCATAGTTTTGGCCGTGACAATCTCAAATCATATCAAACTTAAAATGAAATCAATCTAGTCATTGTTAGAGCTAAATGAAGAAATTTATTTGTTTCTCAAGCGAGAGAATTTCTCTACCGATAAACTCGGGCGACAATACAATCGCAAAGTTTTGTTTGTCTGGAATTTTGGGGTGAACGCAAATAATTTCAGCTCTCATCGTCATTTCAATCAAGTGCCTACGAGGTCGTGATTTGTTTTTTTACCATAAAATAGGCAATACTTCATTGTTACGTTTAGTTTGATATTGAAACTCCGACGCAGTTGTGTAGCAATTGCCGTAAAAATAATCAATTCTTCACTTATTAACTAATACATTTTCAATAATTGAAAACGATAATATTTTTCAGAAAACAACACGTGGAAAAGCAGAGGAAAAGGAATGGAAAATATATAAAAGCCATATAATTTGATGATAAAATCTCTACGACAAGTTGACAAATGGTTTCGAAAGTTTTTTTGTATTTCTGAAAGGTTTATCTTTTTCCTGTCAAACTTGACAATTTATAACTAAACTAACGCGATATTAAGCCACGGATAAAACTTTTTGTACGTTTCCAATGTTGTTCTCTTCAGCGTTTAACAAAATTATGAAATTTTGTGCTTTGTGTAATTTGACTGCCTTTTGTTGACGCGAGTTTTATTAAAATGTTCCACCGACTTTGTTATAAACCCGTTTAGTTTTCAGTTACGAAGCTTCGAGCATCGAGCTTTGAGCATCGAGCTTTGAGCTTCGAGCGCAGCCAAAACCTTCCGCGCAAGTACAAAAAGTAATATTTTCTGTAATATCAATATTTATTCCGAGGAAAATGTAATTTCCGTTCGCCGTCACGTCGAGTGAATTATTAAAGGAGCGATCGACGCAACCGACATAACGTCGGAGTACAATAGAGATTCAAGACGCTCAAATATTCAATAAAATGTTATTACACGTTTAGGAACGTCGCAAGCCTATTCTAAGTAACATACTAGTAACACACACATATGTAAGAGTGTCAAACTTTTTGCGTTTTTCAATTAAAAAAGAAGGCACTGAAGTTACTCTCGGGTCCTACGTCATCCTTGGGGACATTTTTCGCAGAGGAGAAAAAGAGAGATTTATGTAAAGGCCTACACAGAAAGGTGGAATGAGATTTTTTTTCAGATTTTCGAAAACATCATAGTTGGAAAAGATATTATATATATATATATTAACAATTTAAACTGCACGATTTTCAATGTGATATTATTTATTCTTGTTTTCTCGTAGAGTGGGTTTGTCTAGGTCTTGGCGGATGCATCTGCCCATCAACTGCGTGGCGTCCAGATCCAGAGGGAGGTTCTTCGAACTTTCTCAACGGACACTCTCGACCCAATAGCTTGCATCACAGTGGGATGGATGAATTCATAATTTTGTCACTCCTGGACACACTGACCCTCTCCTACAAAACCCTCAAACCGTTTTCCTTCTCAGAACCTTATCTTCTTCATTTCCTCAAATGTCTCTCCATGCAGCAGCCCTAAGGATGATATAGACCCTGACGGAAATTATGTTTCTGAGGTTATCCTGCGTTGAGATAAATTAAAAAAAAAAAAATGTTTTATCCATAGGTAAAATAGCAACTTTATTTTCATATTTTTCTTCTAAATACACATTTATTTCTCTTTTCTTGATGCATCTACGGTCTACCTTATCTGTGAACTATGCGCTGTGGTCTATCCACCTTTAACGGTATTAAGAATATTTTTTAGAAAGAAACCTGAAGATTTTTACTAGATTCATAAAAACAGCTTGTTCTCAGGTAAAAATGAAAACATTTTATTTATTTATTTACGCCTATTTAGGCTTTTTCAAATGTTAGTCAAGCGTTTGATGCGGAAACACTACAAAGAAGCTTCCATTGAAATAGAACTACCAATACAACCTTTAAATATAAAACATCTTAAGGTGATCCAATAGTTCAGTGAAAAATCGAAATCGGAATTACGCCCCTTTGTGTGAGGAGTTTAAAAATACTTGAGAAAAAGCTTTTGGAAAGGTTGGAAAAGGTTGAGAATTTTTTTAACATGTTAATTTTGTAAAGGCCTATAAAAAACATTAACTCCTTTTTACGCCTTGTTTATTGTAACAACAAGGAAATCTAAAATTAATTTCACGGAACCAAGCGACACGGGGCCATACGCCTATTCCCCGCTCCGGCCGGGGCCGAATTCATCCAAAATGGGTGTGGCAAATCAGTGGTCTTTGGGTGGACCGCGTAAGGTTCACTTTTAAAATCCAAATTTGTCGACTGCCGGCCGTAACGTGAAATAACAACGCTAAAATGCATATTTTATTTTAATTTGTGAAGTTCGGACGTAAATATCATTTTTTTTGCGAGTATATAAACGAAACAGAATTTACTACGTTAAACAATAAAACCGTATCCGAAAGGGGGTTTATAAGTAGGAGAGTTTGCACTTGAAAGTGTTTTTTTATAGACCTAAAGCTTTTTTTTCCAGGCTTATTAAAAGTCTTATAAAAAAAATTACCGATATTTTTAAGGGCCAAGATATGTTCTGCACGCACTATTTAATTGAAGCATCTATAATACTTCTAAGCGATCAAATTTTAAAAAACAAAAGTACATGATTTTGTATGATTTTGCATTATTTCGCATGGCTTCATCTAAAAAATAAAAAAATTAAAATTAAAAAAATTTGCTTACCTAAATTTTTGCATAAGGTCAGATATTGCGTGTGAGTAAATCGATCACAGATTATAACTACTATTGGAAATGAATAAAATAAAACTCCCTCATAGATTGAGACAAACATAAAAAGCTCAACAGAATTCAGAGTGGGACGTCTGTCTCTCGCCCATTGAGAAAATCGTATTCATAAAATAATAATATTTTACATTCCATCTTATTTATTCTCTACTTTCTTCATTTTGCTTTCGTCTTGTCTTGGAATGAATGAATCACGTCATCTCTTAGCTCTTTTCCACCACACGAGATGTAAAATCTCTAATCCAAATATTAAAATCAGTCACGAAAAGATTGCACAGTTAAGTTAATCAAATGATCGAGTAAGTCGCATCAATCGTCACAAAAACAAGATTTAATCTATCTATAAACATGCCACAACAAATACGAGTAGCTTTTCATCCCCTCTGCCTGACTAGTGACTGTCTGACTATGACTAATGGACTTGACAATAACTCTCCCCATTATGTGGGAAAATGGCATGAAGAGGTAATTCCATCAAATGAAACTACTTACCGAGATTTCCTTACAACTCCTTGGAGTAATTTTACTCTGATTAATGGTGGCATTGAACGATACAGAATAGTTGTCACAAATAATAAATATTCAGAGAAAAATTCTATAAATTTTCGGATGAACTTACATTACTGGAAAAGATTTTATTTTATATTTATTAACGCCCTAGTGGGCTTTTACAAGAAAAGAAGCAAATATATAATTAACAATATTAATTACATGTATTACATAATCAATAAAACAGAATAAATATGAATGCAATTGACTCATTAGGTAAAGAATATTACAACATAAAAAAGAAATGAAATGAAATAGTACAAGTTGTACTTACAAAAAACTAAAACAATTCAGCTTTAAATATTTATACATATTATTAATAATAAGACCTGACATGGAACAAAGTGTAAATAGAACCGCAAAAATATTATAAAGTAAGTATACATTTTACTGGTGAGGTTTTAGATGAGAAAATATTTTATGAGAAAAACAAAAAAATAATAAGTTAATTATTAGCAGATAGAATCGAGATTAATTGATTTTTGAAACATTCAAAACTCTCAATACTAAATATATCTATAGATTCGCAGTATTTATTCGCAAGGTTATGGATTCTTGGAATTGGTGAGTATATAGAGTAATTAGTGTTGATTTTATTGTTGCATTTAAAAATATCTTTACTACGAGTTTGTCTAGCGGGTATGCTAATGCAAATTAGTTCCAACAAATTAGGGCTGTCAATTAAAGATTTTATAATTTTGTATAAAAATAATAAATCAATTAACACTCTTCTATCTGATAATTTAAGAAGTCTGGTTTCAGCGCGCAAGTAATCATAATTTATAAATTCGATTGGAATTTTCATTTTAAAATTGATGTACCGAAGAAATTTGTTTTGAACCTTTTCCAATGATTGAGAATGAACATTGTAGTATGGTGACCATACAGAGGTATTGTATTCTAATCTGCTTCGTACTAGTGAGCAATACAGATGTTTTAATGTTAACATACTTTTAAAATTTGCCCCCATTCTCAAGATAAAACCTAGTATTCTCATTGCATCACTTGTTATTTCATCGATGTGTACATTGAACTGTAGACTCTCGTGGAATATAACACCAAGATCACGAATCTGCGATACACGAAGAAGATTAACACCATTCATATCATAAGAAAAGTTAAAAGGATTTTTACCTTTTTAAAAACTAATAATCTGGCATTTACCAATATTTAGTTGTAAATCATTGACAGAACACCACGCGCATAGTTTGTTCAGGTTTAACTGCAGAATGGCGCGATCGTCATCGTTTCTAATTGTTCTGTAAATCTTCAGATCATCAGCAAATAATAGGACTTTAACATTACTAAAAATATTAACTATGTCATTTATGAATAAGCAAAATAATATCGGGCCCAAATGAGATCCCTGTGGTACCCCACTCGAGGCAGCAAATGTATAAGAAGTAAACGAATCAACTTTGACCGCTAAGTACCTTCCCAATAGATAACTCTTAAACCATTCCAAAATATTCCCTCTCATTCCCAACAACTTCAGTTTTCGTAATAAGAGTCTGTGGTTAACCTTATCAAATGCCTTACTGAAATCAGTATATATGGAATCAGTTTGATGTGATGAAGTCAGGGCATTAACAATGTCATTCGTGTATAATATTAAATTAGACAGGGTTGATCTTCCTTTGATAAATCCATGTTGAAGCGGTGAGATGGTGTGATTGATTTGGGATATCAATTTGTCTAGTACCAGGCTTTCAAAGAGTTTGGGTAATGTAGACATGGTGCATATTGGCCTATAGTTTGTTACGTCGCTCTTATTTCCTTTTTTAAAAATGGGTGTCAAAAGACTAAACTTCCAAAGGTCAGGGAACACACCTGATGAGAGTGACTTTGTAAATAACTTATGTATGGGATACGATAATGTATGCATACAATTAACTAAGAATCTGGGTGGAACTTTGTCCCAAATATCACAAATATGTGTTTTCTTACGTGTTATAGAAAACCGGAAATTTTATTGCGTCAGCGGAATTTAATTTCAGATGAAATTACATAATGAATAGTTCTATGAACAGTATCAAAAAACTATTGTTTTAAATTTCTCTTATTTAAGGAGGAATTCTAGTCTAGAAGCATAAATTGTAGGTGTTTTTTCAGGTGCAATACAAACAAAAAACCAATAATATTTGTACCAGCCATTACTTTACCAAATATTTATTAAACATTAAAAAAAATCAAACGAAAAAATTCAAAATTCAAAAAGTTACAAAGGGTTCAAAAAGTTACAAAAAAATCAAACGAAAAAATTCAAAATTCAAAACGTTACAAAGGGTGTTGAAGTGGGGGTCTCAAAAAAATGGCGCACCCTGTTTGACACGATTGCAACCCTCCTAGTAATCAGAAAAAACAAATAAAATCAACTCTTAATTCAGACAAATGCTGCTATGGTCTGTATCTCAGAAAAGTAAAAAAATAATTACGTGAAATGGCAAATGTCTGAAATAAAAAGACATTTTTTAAAAATAGTAAATATTAAAATTTTGTTACAATTCTAATAGGGGCGATAAAGTAATGTGCAGAAAAAGCTCACACCAAATTTCAAGCAAATTGGTTTAGTAGAACTTGAGATATCGTGTCAACCGTCTCGAAAAAAGTAGTTTTGAGAAGAATGTTTTTAAAATTTTGTTCTGTTTAGATTCTGGTTAGATTCCGTCTAAACCGCGACATTAAAATAGTTCAAACTTTAAAAGTAATGCGAATTTCGAAAAATCTTTAGGAGATATTTTTGAATATTTAAACTTTGGAAATATGAAGAAAAGAATTTTTTTTCTAGACTAGAATACTGTCTTAACAAATCAAAACCAAAATACCTACCTAATCCATATATATAAATCAACATATGTTTCTATGTATGTGAGTAGTCTATGCATTTTGACGGCCTCCGTGGTCCCGAGGCAAGACTCTCGACTCACAATCCGAAGGTCGCGGGTTCGAACCCGGCCTGCGCAAATAAATTTTATTTGATTAATTTGTGTTATTTCACAATTTATTTATTCATTTAAAATAATATATAGTATATTTGCGGCACGTTCCAGAGTGGAAGATACTATCAGTATCGCCCTGGTGTAAGACCACCATTCAGAATTGAAACGTTGCTTGAAATGGCTTTAGCCGTGTTTAGTGACGAGATCTGAATAGCCAGGTACTTCCCCACCTTCCTCTTCCCTATCTCCTTCCCCTCCCCACTACCTTCAGCCTCACAACATACCCCAATTGGGGATGCCATAGTCTCACTGGCTCCAGATGGGAGCAGTTGGGACTCTTGTGCGGTATTTCATATAAAAAAAAAAAAATTAAAAAAAATTGCTATAATTAAGCATAGGAAATGTTTGAGACTTTCAAAATACCTTCTTTCAACCCTCGCAAAGGTTTTTGGATTTTTACAACCAGATGACAACACATCTGAAAAGTTTTTCAAAACGTTACAAAAACACTTGCAAAACTGTCAAAAATGTGACTATGGTACTCACCTATGGAACTAACCAAAATCAAATGAATCTAAACTAAAATTATATTTATTTTGAATAGTTACCTATGTTTTGTACCAAATTTGATCGTTTTTATAATATAAAAAAAAATTATGTTTTTAATGTATTAAAAATGCAATAGGTGGCACGCAAGCTCTTTAAAAACCTGAATGTTCCGAGACTGAATATATTGAACACAGGAGAGGGGAGCGGATCGCGGGAGGAGGATTCCGGGACAGAGGAGAAGGAAGTCGGCGAAGGTGGAGGGGGTGGAAGGGGAGGCGGAAGGGGAACGGAAAGAATGGGAAAAGACACGCAGGGAGAAATAATTTCTTTATTAGTGGCACTGCAAAGCATATCGACAACTCGCTAGTTAATTATTTTATGTAACTTTTTTAACATTTAAAAAAGGCCACCATAAAATTTGTTCAAAGAAACGTCACTATTTAAATGACAATTCTTTTATCAGACTTTCTTTAAAGAGGTACCATAATTTTGAAAAAAATGTGAATAAGAAATTCCAAATAAATACGACTATTTCACTTCTGAAAGTATTATCTTTACTAAATCATAAAAACGGCCGCAATCTTGAAACGAAAACGGATCGTACAAACAAATTTACGACAGAAGAATGCAAAAGTTTTTGGGCCATTTCTATCTTGAGAGATGAGAAAATGAAACTTTGTTTACCCCAATTTTAGTCCGACATTATTTTTACTAATATTTTATGTACTCCAATCTAATCCAATCTTGAAATTTGCTAACGAACGACGTTATTTGGTTTTTTAAGTGAAAACTTTTAGCACCGTTGTGATTTGAAACTCGACGTAACGAAAAAGCGACACCAAAAAGAGTGAAACACGTAAATCCTTAATATTTAGCTTGCGAGAGAATTAAATTGAATAATCGGTCTCCTCTTTATGCGGTGCTTCGTGGCATCTACTTTAGTTTTCTGAAGATTTCACTTCTACCGTGTGTGAACTGCACATTTATATTTTTTATTTTTAACCCCCGACGCAAGGAGCGGTGTTATAAGTTTGACGTGTGTCTGTTTGTATGTCTGTCTGTCTGTCTGTGGCATCGTAGCTCCTAAACGAATGGACCGATTGTGATGCTGTTTTGTTTTGTTTGAAAGCTGGCGTAATAGAGATGGTTCTTAGCTACAATTCATGAAAATCTGTTCAGGCGTTTCAAGGTTATCAGCCTTTTTGTGTCGGGGGTTTCTTAAAATTTTGTAAATTTTACTTATTATTGTTATTGTTGTGTTGTATGTTAACTGTTTAATGATACATTCACAGCTCTGTGATAGTGATTTTTCCATTGTACAAAGTACCTTTATTTCAGAAGAAGGTATTATTTTCCTAACTTTTGAAGATTTACAAGGTGAAACTGAATCTGTCTTATTGTCCTTTCCACTTTAATGATTTTTTCAAAGATTCAAGCAACGACCTTTAGCTAAGCAAAGAGAATTATTGAATCATCCAGTCTGCGCTATAGCAGTCACAAAGCTGCGCACAATCTAGTTTGGTTAAGACTTCGGAATCATAAACATTCATTTTTTATCAAGGTCTCTTTGTGAACATCTTATATCTGCTACGACGTAGACTGAGCGGTGTCTGTGCGCGGTGTATTGCCACACAAAGGAGATTTCCCAGCATCTGTGGAAGGTTTGATATTGGGACGATCGTAGAGACGCTACAATATCTGACAGGCTGCGATAAAAAGGTCAGGATTATTGCTGTCTACGAAACAATTTTCTATTGTGTAGAATATCCGAGCTGCAGAATAAGAGTTTAATACGGATTGCCGTCGATCTTTGATATTTTACTAGTTTAAAAAAAACATGAGTTGCCGTGGAGCGATAAGTCCCGAACAAAATTTTTAGTAAAAATGAGTTAGATTCGTCAAAATACTTATTTTGAATCCCGCTTCTCGATAACTGCATTCAAAATCTCTAAATTATCGATTTATATCATGGGTATGTAAGCCACTAAAAGCACTTTACATCATGGGTATGTAAGCCACTAAAAGCACTTTACATCATGGGTATGTAAGCCACTAAAAACAATTTACATCATGGGTATGTAAGCCACTAAAAGCACTTTACATCATGGGTGTATGTAAGTCACTAAAAGCACTTTACATCATGGGTATGTAAGTCACTAAAAGCACTTTACAACATGGGTATGTAAACCACTAAAAACAATTTACGTCATGGGTATGTAAGCCACTAAAAGCACTCTACATCATGGGTATGTAAACCACTAAAAACAATTTACGTCATGGGTATGTAAGCCACTAAAAGCACTCTACATCATGGGTATGTAAACCACTAAAAACACTTTATGTCATGGGTGTGTAAGCCACTAAAAGCGCAGTATCAGATTTTTTTTTATTTTCATAAAGTCTTCAAAGCTCAAATATGTGTCGCGTATTTAACTATTCACTTCGTATTCAAATATATTATTTGACCTTTTTGCCAACATAACAGTTTATCGCGCGTTATATTATCAACTAACTTCATATCGAGTATATAAACTAACTAATTGACTTTAGTTATTACGTGCCCTCGCTTATTTTGCAAAAAAAAGTCTCTCCTCTCTCAAAAATGTCCTTCAAGAATCCCAACTGCCCCTAACGATCTAGAACCGGGGAGACTATGGACTCTGCAATGAAGGTAAGTTGTGAAACTGAAGGTAGTGGGGAGAGGAAGGAGATGGAGAAGAAGATGGTGAAGTATTTGGATATTTAGATATTGTCACTAAACACGACTAAAACCATTTCAAATAACGTTTCTATTCTGAATGGTCTTTCACCGCGGTATTACGAGTACCATTCTCAACTTTAACATGAAATTATAGTATTTTATTTTTATTTTTAATGTATCGAGTAAAACCTCAAATTGCAACTCTACCAACTGAGCTAATCGGTCCAACAGATTAACTCAGTTGGTAGAGTCGCAGCCCGGAAAGCCGAAGGTCCTGGGTTCGAGTCCCAGATGTGACCATATCTTTTTCTGATTTTTCTTTTACCAGATTTTCGATTGAGTTTCGCGAATATTGTCTTCATTTAATTAAATATTGAAATTATGATAATGTAATTTTTGAACAGCAAAAGACGAAACAAATTCTTATGATCTTCCAAATCTAAGCTACACAAAATGTATGATTGTCTGATTGGAATTAGAGAGAATGCAATTTTTATTATTCTCCATTTTTATAAAATAAATCTATTAGTGTGTAAAGAAATACTGGTTGCTTTTTTTTACGGCGATGATATCACTTAAAAATTCTTCCATTTACCTATTGGTTTTTTGCAGAACCCGATCGATGTGTTGTCATTACCGTAATGTTATTGTACGCTTATTTTCAATTTCGCATGACATCCCCCTTCCAAATTTCCTCGATTATAATTTAGAGGTCACGCGAGCCAAAAGTTACTCTGCAAATGAACTCCACGGAGCTTTCCATCCACCGGTGCTGGTGATCGCGTGCCGTGCTGGAGAGGCAGCAGGGCGGCAGTGGGGCGGCAGTGGGGAGGCAGCAGGGTGGGTGAGCGGGGTGGGTGGGCGGGCGGCCAGGGCAGGCAGGGTAGTCCACACAAAGAAATAACCTCTTTCAGCCTGACGGGAAATCGATACCAGAAGTGAGCAGAGCCTAACCGGAGGCCTTCCGCGACACTCATCACAGGGTTACTTATGCAAGGGGTTAGTTACGTCATCTCTGCATTCAGTTTGGTTACGCAAGTTCAGCGTTGCTGCTTTTTCTGGTCAAGACTTGATTTCTTTTCACATGTCTGCATTATTCTGTCAATATTTTGTAAAATGTAAAATGATATCAACTGATGGAGTATCATGTAATAAGTATGTTCCTAATTTATTAGTGGTCTTTGAACTAAAAATTCTTTAAAATGTTTAGGCGAATGATGAAAAAATGTCTTTAAAATCTACTGTGGGATGAAGATTGTCTTGATGATAACTAACCTTCAGTTCTCATACGTCTTATCCAAATAAAAGGTAAAAAAAAGAGATAAACTGTGTCCTGCGCGTCAATAATTATTTGTACAAGTGAAAATGACCTAAAGAATTCTTCGCTTCAAGTGGCTTACCACAAGGTAGTTATTTAGGTCCTGTACTCTTCCTACTCTTTATTAATGACATTAGAGTCTACTTCGATAAAGTTAAAATTAATATTCAATTTTTTACGAGAAAAACTCTCTTTTTATAACTTTTGAAGGTTATTCCCATCAACGTAATATATCATTGAAGAAGAAGATAACACTTTTAAATCTAAACGAAAATATTACATTTATCCGAGACGCTATTCAGGTTACAAACCAATTCTTTGAATGATTGTTTCCAATAAAAAGAGTAGTTGCCTATAATATGGAAAAAGAACTAGTTGAAGATAATATTAATGATTCTAAATATTTGAAATATGAGATTGACAAATATGACGGTTTGACAGAAGGTGGCAATAGCGAAATTGGAAAACGCGCCGTCCCGGTAAGACGAGAGGTCTGGGTTCGAGTCCCAGTTGCGACCATTGTCTTTTTCTGTTTTTCTGTGTCTTGTTTTCTTTCATATTTTCGTTTAGATTTAAAAGTGTTATCTTCTTCTTCAATGATAAAATTAATATCTTTGCTGATGACATAAAAAATACAAAGAAATCGGGCGTATTATTGGTTGCCAGGAGCTTCCTCAAATTTAGAGTAATTTTAAAATTACTAACAATTTATTTCAAAATATAAATCAATACCTTTTTTGTGGAAACAAATCTCCAGTGCCATCCATTTATGTAATACACAATATGCATCGGCAGATATTTACTTAAATTGGAAAACTCGATAAAAAACTAGAATTTGTACATAATATTAATCACATAACAAAGAGTAGTATGAAAGCATTAAGATTTTTTAGATTTTTAGACCCATTAAAATTTTTTATTCACATCCAATTATGAAAATTTTGTTTTTCTCAGTTATTCGTTGTCAATTAGAAAATAAATCAGTTGTTTGGTCACCTTAAAACAAAATTCACTTTAAAAATGTCGAAAGAATTCAGAAAGATTTTTGATTAATTAATTTTAAATTGAATATTCTCTTAGAACATATTAACTACACTTTTTAATAAAAAACTTTTTTTATTATTTTTTATTTATGATAATTTGTTTTACATGGTACATAAAAATAATAATCCATCTTAGGTTTTTTACTACTCTTCATTGAAAGCATTCGCTTGTGTGTGGAAGGGGAGTGTACATAAATGTTTTTATTAGTTAGTACTTAAATAATTCACTGTACGTGAATACATGTGTACCGTAGTATTTATTTTGATAATATTATGTATTTAAAAAAAAGAGACAATGTTATGGAAGACGAAGGATATTTGTAAGATCAATTAAGTGGCAATAGTTTTTTTCTTAAGAATATTTTTGACACTTGAGGTTCGACGAAGAATAAGCGACTGTTACTTTTCAAAATTTTAAATTCGCTTGTAGCTCGACTGTTACAAACTCCGCGTCTATTTAATATCTGAGAGACACACCAGGCATTGGAACCTGTTTCATTGTCACCGTTCATAAACAAATTATCTAGCAAACTCGCAAATTCCTCGCCTTATTTAGCGAACGATTATGCAAATAATAATGACATTTTTAAATATGATTTTACCATGGGATTGGTTGATAACAATTATGTTATTAAAGTCAAATAAATACTTTTAGGTAAGATGTGTATATATATCATTAAAAAAATAGTACTTCGTAATATAAACTGCCTGGCGAAAAGGGACTTGATTAGTATTAAATAGTAGGCAGAATCAGATCAACAAATCATCTAAGCCTGAGCTCCACAAATATTGTCTTTGTAAGTGTTAGAATGGCCTCGTGGATCTTGTCCCCGAGACTAAAGCCAGGAAAAGCCCATAATCGTATGATGTGTGTAGATTTTCGAGGTAAAAAAATAAATCTCCAGATTTTTAAATAAAATTTGTTGACGAAATCAGCAAGCGGATTCGTCGGTCGCTATCCAAAGGGGTGCCCGGTGCGCTCAGCTGAACAATGGTTTTCAGGTTACTCTCAATTGAATCCTCGGGTTTCGTAACTGCTCGAAGCTTTGGCCACCGTTGTAACCCTAAAAATTCAAGGATTGTCAATCTGACTATGAATCTGACAATGAACAGCGGTATATGCATAAATACTGGAGGTGCCACACACCAAAACCATAGCATGTAAAAGGATCCACATACCTTGTTACAAATCTTTTATGTAACAATAACAAATTCAATGTTTAAAACATACCTAAACTAATCTTTCGTATCAAAATATTTCTGAAAATATTTAGAATATTGCACTTACAAAAAATCAAATTCTAAACCATATATGTAAAACCATTGTTTATTACTAAACCTTGCAAAAAAAATGTAACCGTAATATTTAACCAATATAAAAGCCCTATTGGCGCTTAAAAGAGTAATAAAAAAAATAATTAATTAAGAATAAATGCTAATTTCTCTTTCTTTTCCAAGCTGCAGAGTTCATTTACGTACCCACATAGTGAAAAAATAAAACGGGCTAGTAGGCTTCCTTGAGGACGTCCAAATGTAATCAGTAGTGGTTTTCTAGTACGGTGATTAATTTCGACGTGTTGTTTTTTCTTTTTTTTATGTGAATACCTCACAAGAGTCCCAAATGCTTCCGTGTGGAGCCAGTGAGATTTGCAATTGGGGTATGTTGCGAGGCTGAATATAGTGGGGAGATGAAGGAGATGGGATAGAGGAAATTGAGGAAGTACCTGGCTATTCAGACCTAATGACAAAACGCGGCTAAAGCCATTTTAAGCAACGTTTCAATTCTGAATGGTGGCCATACACGAGGGCAAAACTGAGTGTATCTTCCACTCTGGAACGTAGCGCAAGTGTAATATATATTATTTTTAATTAATTAATTGTGAAATACAACAAATAAATCAATAAAATTTACTTGCCCACGCCGGGATTCGCTCCCGCGACCTCCGGATTGTGAGTCAAGGGCCTTACCCCCCGACCACACCGGCCGTTGTTGATGTGTTTTATTACTGATATAACCTTTTATTAATTGGAATTCATTTTTTAAAAAGGGTTTAATGGCAGATTACGTCAAAGGCTTTATCTAAATCATAAGTTATCAACGCTTTATCTAAATCATAAGTTGTCCACGTTCAAATCAGACCCCGCTTACCATCAAATCAGACCTTCGGGGGGGCGGTAGAGACCCAGAGAAACCCACCCCATTAGGTCATCCACCAACAAAAATATTTTCCCTATCCCATTACGCCCCCTACGTTGTGGCAAGTGCAACCCTGTCGTGGTATCCCATTACGCCCCCTTTGTGGTGACGAGTTAAGGGGCGTTAGAAATTAAACATTTGTCGGTGGGCAAAAAAAGGTTGAGAATCTATGAACTAAATCTAGATATATCACTACGCATTTATGCCGTTGATCTAGGTTGCTTTGTATATAATTTATTATATATACCAATGCTGATTTTGTGCCTCTCTTTTCTCCATCTCTGGATCACAGTTTAAAAGGCATGCTTCGCTTCATCCGTACCATGGTATTATTGAAATTAATGATCTACTACTATCTACCCATTAGGGGCGGAGCTTCGTAGCATTGATAAATCTGCCTGGTATGTACGCTCTAACATCTAAGCAAGGTTGATCTGTGTTTTACCCGCGGGCAATAAGTGGGGGCCTCACTATCGTACTTCACTGTAGAATAATACAAAACAATGGAAATTATGACGTTACGATAGCTTCTAATCGTGAAACCACAAAAGCCATTAAAAATGCGGAGCCAGTAATTGTTACGGTTAGTTTCTTGACGACACGTGCCATTTGAACTTTAATCAATTGCACGGACGCAGAGCGTGATGTGAGAAATGAGAAAATCAATAATTGGAATTGTTTTAAAAACAAAGAGCCACAATGTTCTATTCTTTCACTTATTCATATCCTTCTTCCCCCAACTTCTTTAAATGTCTCGACATTTCCCAAAAGACGGGTCACACATTCAAAAATAAAATAAACCGTTGCATTTATCATTTAAGGTATGTCGACAACCACATTTTACCTCCGTACCAAAATTAATTTACCAATGCATCAATTCTGTAAAATGTTTTGTAAAATTTTTCTTCATTTATTGTGTCTGCGTATTGGGTTGGGTTGGGTTTATCTTTTCAACTATACCAATTGGCGATCCCTTAATGAGTTTTGATAATGGGAATACAACTTCGTTTTATGTTTTATTTGAAAAAAAAAAAATCTAAAAATAAACTTTTTTGACAGTTTATAATTGTTTTCAGATTTTAAGAAGGCATTTGATAAAATATCACATAAATTACTTCTTTGCAAACTAAATACCTTAGGGATTCAGGGTAAATTTCTAATTTCGTTCGCTAGCTATCTGAGTGAAAGAAAGAGTGTTTGTAAAAGTGAAAACGACAAATCTAAAGAATTCTACAGCTCTAACGGCTTACCGAAGGAAGCCATGAGGGTCCTGCACTTTCTTTCTCTTTATTAACGATATAACATACTTCTTCAACAGTGTTAAATTTGTGCTATTTGCTGATGACAAAAAAATTGTCGATTGCCCAGATTGCCAAGAGCTTCAATCATATGTAAATTAATTGTATAATCGGTGTCAAACTAAGTTATTTATAAACCGTGATACGGGCAAGTGCCTAGCAGGCCTAGCAGTGCCCAGCAGTGCCTAGCAGGGTTGTCGAAAAATCCAAAAATTATGTAACCGTCAAAACAGTGAATAAAGAAAAATAAAATATTTTTAAAAATAGCTGACGTGTACCCGGTGTTGCTCGGGGTTATGAATGGTTTGGAGAAAAGGTTTGGAGGTTGTAAGTTATGGTGTACTTGAGCTGTAATTGAGGTGTACCTGCAAGCTGGGTGAATTTTCAGGTGGAAATGAAGTAATTGTAAAGAATTGAAAAACAATTTTGTTATTATTTAATTACTTCAATATAACATTTTGTTACAGCAATGCCGTATTGCCCATCTCACTAGGTGTGAAACGCCTGTGTTGAGATGGCAATTTACAGAGTGGTTGTTATCTATGTTCTTGTTTACGTAATATTACGAAAATGAGAGTTTGAAATAAAATCAGTATTTTTTTTAAGATTATATAATTTTTATCTTATAATTTAAATATTATACAATTCAAGTATGCATGTATTCTTTTAAATTACACAATTCAAGTGTGTATGTAGGCGTACATGTAAATACTCCTGATCAATAATTTTACTTTCAAAAGAACTTTTAGTTTGCGTGTTTCTAATGTCAGAAGGTAGAGAATTGAATAACTTTGTAGCATTATGTTTAAAACTTCTTTGCCCATAAGAGGTTTGATAAACTGGGATGTTAAAATATATTACATGTGGCTCTCTCAAGGCTCTAGTGCTTATTCGTTCTTCAAACTGTTGATATTTTTTTAATGCAATTTTTTTAAGTTGGGAATATTTAGTGTCTTGAAAATAAAATCAGTGCTCGTCCTAAACGGGACTTTAAGGATAACCTTCAGTATTAGTTTTCGAATTTGTGCTAAAGGCTCCAGGCAAGTATTTGTGGCACTTCCCCAACTGGTAATACCATATTCAAGTGATGATTGTATAAGAGCACAGTAAACTTGTTTCAGTTGTTTTCTATTTAATATATATTCCTTACATTTTTAAAGAAATAGATGAGTTTCCACACTTTCGTCGTTAGGTTTGTAATATGTAAATTCCATTTAAAAAGATCATCTGTTTGAAAACCAAGATATTTAATACTTCAACTCTACTTAAAGAAGGACAGGTACATGGAATTACTAAGGGGTTACAGCTGTGCAGTTTGAGGCTTTGTTGTGAAGGTAAGAGCTTATTTGATATTCGAAATGTTAAAAATTTGGTTTTGTCTATTTTCAAGGTTAATATATGAGAATCAAGCCAATATGTTTCACTTGATCGTGACACGTCTTCCCCGCACGTCCTCTACTGCTCATATCATTAACTTTCACGTCATAAATTCTCCCCGTTCATCACATAAGCCACTTCTTGATACACCTAAGTATTTGATTCATTTGATCACACCGTGTCCTCCTCGGATGTCTCCGTTCAACCATTCACCCTCCATGTCATCCAATCTCCTTATACCTACTTTTTCGTTTGTTACGTACTCCTCATTTTACCACAAATAAATACATCATTCATGTCTTCCTCGGGTTCAACAATTCAATTCACTTAGACAATTCACTCCATACAGTATCATAAAATCTTCTTTGTTACTGTTAAAAAAACCACATTGTAAATCAATTTTAATTCGACTTCTCATTCCAGTGCAAAAATAAAGTTTTCCTCGGGTCGGGCGTCCTCGACTTTTTCTACCATTCCCCACTTTCCACCGCATTATTAGCATTAAAAAACTCCATTATGTCGATTTTAATTAGATTCATAATCTCATTCTAGTGCTTAGATAATGGGATAAGTCTTCATCGGGCGTCCCCAACTTTTCCCACCATTCACTACTGTATACCACTTATTCGTTAAGAATCTAAATTATATCGATTTTTTTATTCGACTCCGTATATTTTGAAAAAAACGTGTTTTATTTGAAAACCGTACAAGAGTCAGCCACCTGGATCCAATGAGACTGCGGTATCGCCAATTGGGATATGTTGTGAGGCTGAAGGTAGAGGGGAGGGGAAGCAGAGTGGTTGCAGCCTGGAAGAGGAAGAGGAAGGTGGTGAAGTTCCCTGTAGTTTGATAATGCTTTCAGAAGGCGAAACAGCTGTCGTAGCAAACGTAATAATAATTACATAGCATCGTAAATAAAATGCTTTTATAAATTGAATAACTATATTATTGAACTTAAAAAGATAAAAAAATAGTTCTACAAATAAACTTGATAACAATAAACACAAATATGTAAATACCTACACCACCCGCGGTACTGGGGCAGAACCCCGAAATGCGGCGAGGCCGGCCACACCGCTAATATTGAAACTACAAGCAATGTACAATGTATGCACGAGGATAAGCTAATTAAATTAGTCATTTTAGTAAAACACTGTAAATTTGTATAAATTTACTTTTTTAATAAATTTGGTAACAAGAATTAAGCAATATTTTGGTAAGCTTGTTCTCTCCTTCTTTCAATATCTTTTCTCACTTCTTTAAATGGCTCCAATCAACTTTGAATATCTCTTTTAAAGTTCAATTCTCATTATTTAAAGAGTTCGTCAAAAAAAAAGGAAAAGTTTGAAAGTTATGTATTCTACCAATTAAAACATAACTATGTTCATCTGAGGCAGATACTTTGTGATGCGAAGTTATAATTTATATAAACATCAAAATATGTTTGCTTCTATGTATGTGAGTTGTCTATGCATCGTTATAATATTAAGCATAGGAAATGTTTGAAACTTTCAAAATACCTTCTTTCCACCCTCGCAAAGGTTTCTGGATTTTTACAACCACATGACAATACATCTGATTTTTTTTTTAATCATTACATAAACTCTTACAAAACTGTCAAAAATGTCACAATTTGAAAATGACTACATATTTGCAAAAAGTCGATGTTAGATCGAAGTTCAATTTTCGAATAAACTCTTTAAATAATCAAATTAATTATTATATTTAATTATTAAATATTTATATATGATTATTATTATTATTATATTTTATATTTGATTATTAAATTAATTGTATCTAATATTTTTATATTACTTGCGTGGCAACTTTCCCTTAACTTTCCTTTAACCCTCTCCTCCTCCTACCCTTCCCAACCCAAATACCTAATTTGCAGTCTATTACAGTTATAATCATACTTATTTTATTGTTGTGTATTGGTTTATTATTTGTTGAATTTGGATTTGTATTATTATTATTTTTTTAAAGTGCTGCTCAGTTCTGTTTTTTTTTTTCATTTTTCTTAAATATTTTAGTTTACATTCAGTTAGTCTTTATAAATACCTATCTGTGAACATTAATAATTGGTCTGTTTTTTATTATTCTCTTATGTATATTATATTACTAAGACTGTTTATGTTCCTTAAATAAATAAACAAATAAACAAACAAACAAACAAATTAATCGAAGTACTCACCTATGATACTAACTAACCAAAATCGAATACTTTGAATCTAATCAAAAATTATATTTATTTTATATAGGTACCTGTGTAAGGTACCAAATTTGATTATTTGATTGATTGTTCTTATAATATATGTAAGATGAAAATTTGTTAAAAAAAAATGCAGTAGGTGGCACGCGAGCTGTTTAAAAATCTGAATGTACCGGGACTGAATATATTGAAAACGGGAGAGGGGAAGGGATCGCGGGGAGGGGGATTCACGGGAAAGGGGCGTGGTGGGGGAACGCTTGAGGGGAAGGGGACATATGGGAAGGAAATGGGAGGTGGGACAAATGGGAAAAGGCTTTTTTGTTTGTCATTTCTTTGTTTGTGGCATTGCAACGCATGCCGGGAACTCGTTTGTTTATAATAAAACGATGCAACACCACTTTTATTGTTGGCATTGAGTATAATTAACAAACGTGGTGTTATTGTTTTTATTTCCAAGTTATTGCCTTTTTGAAAATTAAAAGAAAATCAATCAAAGTTATTGTCGTGAAATCTAATAGAATAGTTGTTAAAAGTGGTTGGATATAATGTTTAACTATTAAACTGATATAACTTAATGTGAATTGCTCAGTGCCAGGAAGTCCTAAGTGAGTTGGGACGTCGGCCGCGCCGTCGCGACGCCGATATCCTACTCCCGGGCGCAGTTTCATACTCCCGGCACGACACTTTTATTTGTGTACTTTCCATTGGGCTTTGGCGATTATATATTTTTTAGTAATTTTATAAACTTACATAATATATTTGAGGCTTTTACAAAGTTCAAATAATGGGTGGTTACACACACAATATATTTAAGATAATTTACTTAAAATTTTATTTTTTAAAGATAACAAAAACAAGGTGCATAAAATTAACTCGCTTTGTTTTAAAACCTAAGGTTTCTTTTTCATGATACCAAATACTGAAAACTAGACATATATCAATAGATCAATTAGAAAAAACAAATAATTACCTATTGACAAAAATATAACAAAACGTGATAGGAGAAAATATTTATTACAGTAAAAAATAATTACATTAAATAATTATGCAGGTTGTTGAAGGACGTACTTGACTAAACTTTTATCAGTGATTTTCGACATTATTGGGAGAAAAAAATTAGTTTAAATTTTGCTTTCCGGTGACTTTTTTGAGATAATTTTTTTTTGACGTGATAACGTCTTATAAATCGATGAACGCCGGCCGCATTTACGAAAAAGCATGACTCATTGTCACGCTATCACGTTCCGCCCAAGTCGGGCGTGCAAGCGAGGGCGCGGAACAAGCGTTCGGCCTAAGCGTTCGGCGAGAACTTGGAACAAGCGATATAGAGGCACGATCGGCCTAAACGTTCGGCTTGTGACTGTAAAATCCTATGTAAAAGTTTTCTTATGACGTTATCACGTAAAATTGTCGTCAGTTAACCGACTTTACAGACAACCAAATTTTTAAATTATGTTTTATTCAAAACCAAACCATAAAAAAATCACTGGTCCCTCAGCCGAGTAACCGCCTAACTCCACACCTTGGAGCGAACTTTAAAATAGATACTGATTTTTTGTTTTAGTTGATAAAAAAAATCAAAAATTTAACCGGAGATCAAAATTTAATTTACATTTTTTACAGAAATCACCGCGTCTCTTAACACCCTGTATTATTTTCCTTTTCATGAATTCCCCTTTTCAAAATGAATATATTTTTTTAATGGTTCAATAGGAAAAAATAATTCGAAAAAATATTTGACGAAACTCTATCGAAGCCTTTTAGTTAATGAAAATAAAGGGAGCAGATGTGAAAAGACGTACAATTAAACCTTTTGCTATGGTTGGGCAGTACGGCTGGGATATCGTGGCTGGGCACACTTACGTGTATTTTTTGGGCTTTACCAAGAGCGGTAACCTTACGAACTTTATAAAAAAGACGGAAAAAATTCTGCTTCATTTAAGTGAACTTCCATTAACAAACCGCGCATAAAACAGATATAAGTAGGCTTCCGCAGCGCAGTCTTAAACGACTGGGGTGGGTTTGGTGGGAAAGGGGGTGGGGCGACTCTGAAGGTCGACTTTCCTTGGCACGAATCACATCCCTTCTCAAAAAGAGGGGTTTGAAAGCGAAAAGAAGCTTAACATCTGAAATGAAAAATTACGTTTGAGAAATTTTCACTTCTTTTCGATGTTTTGATTAAGGGAAGTTTATTTCACAGGGTAAATAAATGCTTTTTTGTATTTCTTGGGCATTAACTATGTTACAATTTCTAGATATTTTGTTTAGAAGAGTTTTAATTTTCAAAATCAATTTCTTTAGGCAAGGGTAATAAAGGTAACACCAACGTCTATAAAACGTTCGCATAAACTCACATTTATAAAAAATATTATTTCTCCTCCTCAGTCAGTTGTTTTACAAATTACATTGATTTTGAATTTACATTCTTTTATTGATTTATGTTTGAACGATAATAATTGAAACGTGTTTCCAAATGAATTACCGACTTAATAGGCGTGTACCTAATACCCCTCAGAAGATGCAAATACTTGCATTACGTCTTGCAAAAGCTAAGTAAACTTTTAAACTAAAAAACTTTACTATTAAACTTTTTTTAAATTAGAACTGCTGGTTTAAAAAACTTAATTAGTGTTTTTTTCTTAGATTATTATAAAAATATGAGCAAGGAACACGGTGTATTTGCCTTTTTTGTTAATACCTCTAAGCATTTTAAAATACTTAGGTGTTAATATTTTAAACTTGATAGTGTGTCTTAAATCGGCTTTGAATAAATGTATAATTTCAAGTTGTTGTAAGGTATATCTAATATAATGTTCAATCTTATTTTCTTTTCATTTCTAACGACCGATATTGACTTTCTGAACTCTTGTAAAACTTTGCTTTGTTACTTATTTTAAAAATATTTAAAATCCAGTTGTGGTACGTTCAATATTATAAAATAATAGTTTTGTTTTCTCTTTATTGGTTTCTTTTCGTATAAAATGTCTTTTTTTGAATGACTATTTTTACTGTTCTCATGTTATCTATTTTTTTTTTGTATTTGTTTGTAATTTACTATACGCATAAACTGCTTAATGAATTGAAACTTAATGGGTTGATATTACGTTACTTCACGATGTAATTATTATATTTTAAACCTGTTAATATGTACGGTTTGAGCACACATTTCTCTCAAAGATCTCACTCATACTGCATTTAGTCCTTAGTTAGTTCTTTCTCTGTCAGTTTCATGTCTCATTAATATTCATTATTAACGTCCCACTTAATGCTCCTTTTAAAGTTTTTTTTTCCCTTATTTTCCCAAATTTTACGTTTGATGTATATAATATTATGATATAATAAGAATAATGGGAATCCACTAAGGCGCAGCCTGTGCGTGGGTAACATAGTTTAATATATTTTATTATTGTTAATATTTCTATTTTTGAAACTGATAATTCATGGTGGAATTCCATTATAATATATTTTAATAAAAACAAATATAAAACTTTTTTCCACTTTAAGTTTAATGACCGTAACCGGTTTCAGCTCGCTAGAGCCATCTTCAGACTGGTACAAAATATTCTTAATCTACGGTTTATATACATAACATTTGAGGGAGGGGAAGCGGGGTTGATTAAAACCCTTAAGACCACCCCGCTTCCCCTCCCTCAAATGTTATGTATATAAACCGTAGATTAAGAATATTTTGTACCAGTCTGAAGATGGCTCTAGCGAGCTGAAACCGGTTACGGTCATTAAACTTAAAGTGGAAAAAAGTTTTATATTTGTTTTTATTATAATATATTTTATTATTGTACATAGAAAGAACAAACAATGGGCATATAAAGCAAAAACATGATTAAAATTTGTCTAAACAGCTGTGCACAAAATGGGCATACAACAGTGCAACAGTAAGTGTAAAGTGTAATATTAAGTGTAATAGTAATTGTACATTAAGTGTAATAGTGTAATAATAATGTTATAGTGTAACAATAAGTGCATAGTAATAATAATGTACTGTTTATGAAAAAAACATAAAGTGATACAAATTAAACAAACAACGATATAGATATTGCTACATTGTCAAGCCACGACTTCAATTCCTTTGTGAATTGAAGAGGTTTAGTTATCTCTTGAATATTTTTCGGTAAAAGATGTTTGAATAATGTTTTGGAAATTTATTATTATCTCTTATCCACATAGATGTCTTGTTATTCGTGCATTCTTGCCGTACGCTGGAACGATAAAATGTTAATATTTGATCAACCATCAAATGCTTAGATAATATCAAGATGTTACGATCAAATTTCCAGGTTTATTCAACCGGGGTGTACTAAGTAATTTTGATATAAGCATTGAGTGGGTAATAAGGTAAAATAAGTTGTTGGAGTAGATTTAGTAATATCAGTCAACATATCGGGAGTAAGTGCTGTTATCTTAACTTACTCGAGTGATTGATGACGTGAATATGATTTCAAAGGATTTACCGGCGATGCGGGGGTTCCTTACATATTTCTAAAAACCTTTTTGGAAAGTCAAGGCTGGATGTTCTGTACTTATATATTTACACTAATTTAAGAAGTCGATTAGGGAGGCGACGCGACGCCGGAAACTTCGGGTAAAATGATGATCATCGAATTATCTCTTGGGAAAATTAATAGGCATTCAAGGATCTTTTTTAAATCTATTGGGTTCTCAATGCATATAACGAGAAATCAAATAAGCGAGATTTTTTACTTACAGGTTTGTTAAACGATGTTCAAAGCCATAATCTACATTTGTAAAAGATTATTTATCAGAAAGTGGAAAGCGAACACTGAAACTATTCGCGAACGGTTGAATCGACGGCAATCGGAAACAAAATTATTGCATTTTATCGTCGGCATGGCATCTGTGGTCGGTGGTAAAACGGTCTGTGTCAGCCATTGAGTACCCAATAGGAGTAAGAGCTAATCTCGTCGTGAAAGCGCCGCGTTCTTAGCTTACCACAAATTTTACAATTTGGGAGGTGGGTACGGGTACCGCCACCCCGAAAACTATTAATTGGATAACCAACACTTCTGCCGTAGATCGTCCAAAATAGTGCATTACGTTTGGCGACTAAGCAGGGGTACCCGGGTTCTTGGAGTAAGGTTTGTCATGGCGGCGGATGCATCTGCGTGGCGGATGGCGGAGGCGAGGGGGAGACTGATTGACATCTCCACTAAGACTCTCGGAATATCGCTTTGCACCGCAGTGGGAGGGATGGATTCATACATCCTGGAGACACTGACCCCCGCTTTCCTTTCCAGAACTCCCCTCTTTCATCTCCTTCCTTTTCTCAAAAAACCCTCTACATACCATTCCTAAAGATGACATAGGCCCTGATGGGAATTATTTTCCTCAGGGTGTAAAGCTAAAGTTAAAAAAAAGCTAAAGTTTTCCTCTGTGTAAAGCTAAAGTTAAAAAATCCGTTACAAAGTCATCAAATTATTGGAAATATATTTGTGTCTTCTTACCTTTTAAAAATGTAAAAACGGTGAGCAATAGTGAAACAAAATCGCACTTTTTCTGCCTAGTTTTTCATAGTGAATTACGGAGCTTTTCAATATTCATATATCTGTGAAAAAACTGACAAGACAACGTTTACGGTTTGTTTTAGTGATTTGATTCTGGTTTTGAGCTCTTGGGCTCTGATGATTCCAAACATAATTATAATAACAAAAAGTGAAAACTGACCGCAAGACCACAGAAAAATGATAACATAGACAAAAGTTGTATAGAAAAATCAGAAGCAAGGTGACACAGACGTTACATTTAGGGTAATCGAGTCTATATATGAAAGTTAGGAAAAATGAATTAAATTTGAAATGCTAAGTAATAAATTAATTTAAATATAAAAGATAGGACAACCCTCAACATAAGTTACTCCAAAAAAATTAAAATTTAAAAAAAAATTGTTGTTTACGCGATTAATACACGATTTCGGATGCTTCCAAGACAACCTTCACCTTCACCTACAAAGCTTATATCACCACTTCCACCCAACAAATGAGCAGGTTAACGATGTGATTGCTTCATTAACAAAGTACGTCTACATTTGAATTTCCGAGAGCCGAGTTGGCCGAGTTTCCTTCGAGAAGTATCAGACTATCTGCTCATTGAGAATCATTTTCCAAGGGAAGTTTTAACGAGTAACGCCGAATAACTATTTTGTAAAGTAATCCAATGTAGAGCGCCTAATTGCTTTTTGTTTCTCCATTTTGATTCGTTATAGGTTATATTCGTTAGACATCATTTTGATTCATTATACTTTCCAGATTCAGGAAAATAAAATAAGGGAATAATAATTACTTAAACTTTGAACCGAGATATCTTTTTTCGTAATAATCCTGGTTCTTGAGCCAACGCGCTCATCGTTCTGCCTTAGAGCTTGACACAGTACTAATTCCCTTAAGAGGAATATATAAACGCTAGAAATATTTCGTTTCTCATGCCTTCAAAATTTAAAATTTAGCGTCTTATTTGCACGAGGCAAGTAAGTAAAAAAGTGGTTTTTATTTATTTTGTGCTTAATTTTATAAGAAACTCAAAAAATTAGAACAAACAAAACCTCAAAAATAATCTTAGCCATAAAGGGGTATTTTTGTATATTGTTTCTTAGATTACTTCATAGTTTAATCATGAAAAATCATTTTTTTCGTGGTTTACGCTTATATTTTTTGTTACGTAAATAATAATTTTATTGTAATTCCAAAACATAGAAAAGCTAGTAAAAGCTTCAATTTATCCGTAGCATATTTTTTGAGGTTCATAATGTAAACCGATGCGTCGTAAAGATTAATCTAAATAGGATTTCACGTATAGATTTATCTTAAGTAAGAATATTTTGACTATTTTATTTAAAATTATAAATATCGTCGATTGTAGATCTGTTTAGACCAAGCACCTAAAGTCGATAGTCAAAGAGCGGAGACGTGTTGACTGTTGAACTGTTGACTCTTGAATAGTTGACACCGGCCGCGGCCCCGCATCATTTGCACCCGGTATTGTTCGAC
The DNA here is from genome assembly GCA_936435175.1 of Glyphotaelius pellucidus. Classification (NCBI taxonomy): domain Eukaryota; kingdom Metazoa; phylum Arthropoda; class Insecta; order Trichoptera; family Limnephilidae; genus Glyphotaelius; species Glyphotaelius pellucidus. The sequence continues at coordinate 175,210 of OW386544.1, forward strand.
AAAAACTCTGTCGCCAGTTTAGCAAACACAAGTTGACACAACTATTTCCAACTTGAAAAATAAGTTGTGGCGATAAACTATTGTACCTCTGAGCGATTCCACCCGGAATAGGCTATTCTGTTTTATCCTTGAAACTACTTATTGATTCTTTCAGAAAAGTGCTTTTTATAAAAATTCGTTTTAGGTTTTTCTGACACTTCCTTCCATGTAAATTTTTTATTTGCTTTACTCTTTACGTTCAAGGCTTAATAAGATAAGAATAGGGCAACAAATCCCCAATTGCGGATTTGTTGTGTATGCACTGAAAGGTTTGGGGAGGGGAAGGAGATGGGATTTATCTGATTTTTCAGATCAGGTCACCAAACACGGCTAAAGCAATTTCAAGCAACGTTTCGATTCTGAATGGTGGACTTTCACCATGGCGATACTGAAAGCATCTGCGACCAGAAATTTGTTTTATATGAGCTCCACACAAGAGGCCCTGAGGAAAATAATTTCCCTCAGGGCCTATGTCATTTTTGGGGATGCTTTGTGGAGGGTTTTTTTCAGGAAAAGGAAGGTTCTGGGAAGGAAAAAGGTTTAAGGGGTGGGTAGGAATTTAGGGTTCAGTGTGTCCTGGTCTCCCTGCCTTCAATACCTAGACCTCACCCCGTGAACCCGGGCACCCTTGCTAAGTCACCAAACGTAGTGAACCACTCGGGGTGACCTATGGCAGAGGTGTTGGTTATCCAATAAAGGTTCCCGGGGCGGCGATACCCATTCCCGCCTCCCAAATTAAATTGAAATATACCTACTACATAATATTTTTAATTAATGATTTGTGAAATAACACAAATTAATCCAATAAAACTAACTTACGCATACGGCCTCCGGATTAGTGACGAGGATAGGTAGGTAATATTAGAAATTATTTTCGGTTTTCATTAAATCTCTGAATTCTGTAATGCGATTTATTCTCTCCATTGTCCGTTATTGTAGATTGTGTGGTTTTGGTATAATAGTTTTTTTTCCGTTTTATAATAACTTTTTCATTATAAATGTTCAGATTGATGTCCATTTTTGATGTAGTTTTCGAAGCCGTGCCAGGGTTATTCCTTTGTTGTAATGGATTCACTTAACTTGGTACTTTTCCGTTCAATATTATTGAAAATAAATATGACAAATGAATGGTCATCTCACAATAATATATCATTGAAGCGCCTAGAAAAGTAAATAAGATATCTAAAATGTCTTTTTTGCGTGTAGCAGAAAAATGCGACAGTTTTTTAACGTCCGTTGGGGATAGAATCCGTGATCTAAATGCAAAACCCAGTCGTAACCCAACCTCACTCCGGTCTGTGGGACATCCAACACCTCCACAGCGCACCGTGAGAGAGACTTTGTTACGACACTATTTATTGAGAAACATATCTCCCTGTGGAAAAAGTAATTCTGTTGTTTGAAAGTAATTTATAGATGATTACCATTGTATACGGAATTTCGTGTTATAATATTAAATAAATTGTTTTTAACACAGCTCCACGTTGAGTGCCAACGTAAAACATTAAATAAAAGTAAACGGTAGTAGGTATATAAAAATTATACGTATAAACTACACTCGTGGAAAAGCTCCACGGGCGCTGGCTCCGCACTAGTTACGAAATATAAACAAATTCTCATGATACTCTTCAATCTTTCTGAAAGGGGCGCTGCGCCTCGCTTTCAGTATTTGATTGCGCCTAGGACTTCTCCGACCTCGCTTTAAGGGACGACACATCTAGCTTCCAGTATGAAGTCTATGACCGGCTCACGGCCACCTTCTTGAAACGGAAACGGAACGTACAAACAACATTTACCTACAGACTAAATACAAAACGGACGAATTAAAAAAAAGGACTTCGCAAAGTTCTTGGATAACGCTCCAACGTAATTGAATTTCGTGACAGTTTTAAATATTTTTGCAATGAAAATAATATTTTTATAGATTTATATGAAATGTCAGTCTCTTGTTACATGTAAAAATTATAATTTTTAAAAATATTAAAAAAAAAAATTTTTAGAAAAAAAAAAAAAAATTGGTCGTGCATTGATGCATGTATATCGCTGTTGATACTGCAGTAGGTCGAATGTCGAAAATAGCTATTTTGTTTTTTTGATGTGCAAGTATCCAAATTTCTGATCTTTACATCGTTTTTAAACGTACGTCCACGAACAGCATTTTTTTATTTTTTTTTATTCATTTCATTGTTAAATACATAAGTAGATAATTTTTCAACAACCTGCCTAGGCACTAGGCACGTGCTCTTGTCATAGTGGCCGATGTGACATTAATATACCTACAGATTAAATGTCAATTTGTTATTTCTCAAGATTTGTCTCATCATGGATAATTCATGTGACATATCAAGTGACATTCGACCGTATTGCAGTATCAACCTCGGTGTTAGAGCACATTATCATGTGACATATCAAGTGACATTCGACCGTATTGCAGTATCAACCTCGGTGTTAGAGCACATTATCATGTGACATATCAAGTGACATTCGACCGTATTGCAGTATCAACCTCGGTGTTAGAGCACATTATCATGTGACATATCAAGTGACATTCGACCGTATTGCAGTATCAACCTCGGTGTTAGAGCACATTATCATGTGACATATCAAGTGACATTCGACCGTATTGCAGTATCAACCTCGGTGTTAGAGCACATTATCATGTGACATATCAAGTGACATTCGACCGTATTGCAGTATCAACCTCGGTGTTAGAGCACATTATCATGTGACATATCAAGTGACATTCGACCGTATTGCAGTATCAACCTCGGTGTTAGAGCACATTATCATGTGACATATCAAGTGACATTCGACCGTATTGCAGTATCAACCTCGGTGTTAGAGCACATTATCATGTGACATATCAAGTGACATTCGACCGTATTGCAGTATCAACCTCGGTGTTAGAGCACATTATCATGTGACATATCAAGTGACATTCGACCGTATTGCAGTATCAACCTCGGTGTTAGAGCACATTATCATGTGACATATCAAGTGACATTCGACCGTATTGCAGTATCAACCTCGGTGTTAGAGCACATTATCATGTGACATATCAAGTGACATTCGACCGTATTGCAGTATCAACCTCGGTGTTAGAGCACATTATCATGTGACATATCAAGTGACATTCGACCGTATTGCAGTATCAACCTCGGTGTTAGAGCACATTATCATGTGACATATCAAGTGACATTCGACCGTATTGCAGTATCAACCTCGGTGTTAGAGCACATTATCATGTGACATATCAAGTGACATTCGACCGTATTGCAGTATCAACCTCGGTGTTAGAGCACATTATCATGTGACATATCAAGTGACATTCGACCGTATTGCAGTATCAACCTCGGTGTTAGAGCACATTATCATGTGACATATCAAGTGACATTCGACCGTATTGCAGTATCAACCTCGGTGTTAGAGCACATTATCATGTGACATATCAAGTGACATTCGACCGTATTGCAGTATCAACCTCGGTGTTAGAGCACATTATCATGTGACATATCAAGTGACATTCGACCGTATTGCAGTATCAACCTCGGTGTTAGAGCACATTATCATGTGACATATCAAGTGACATTCGACCGTATTGCAGTATCAACCTCGGTGTTAGAGCACATTATCATGTGACATATCAAGTGACATTCGACCGTATTGCAGTATCAACCTCGGTGTTAGAGCACATTATCATGTGACATATCAAGTGACATTCGACCGTATTGCAGTATCAACCTCGGTGTTAGAGCACATTATCATGTGACATATCAAGTGACATTCGACCGTATTGCAGTATCAACCTCGGTGTTAGAGCACATTATCATGTGACATATCAAGTGACATTCGACCGTATTGCAGTATCAACCTCGGTGTTAGAGCACATTATCATGTGACATATCAAGTGACATTCGACCGTATTGCAGTATCAACCTCGGTGTTAGAGCACATTATCATGTGACATATCAAGTGACATTCGACCGTATTGCAGTATCAACCTCGGTGTTAGAGCACATTATCATGTGACATATCAAGTGACATTCGACCGTATTGCAGTATCAACCTCGGTGTTAGAGCACATTATCATGTGACATATCAAGTGACATTCGACCGTATTGCAGTATCAACCTCGGTGTTAGAGCACATTATCATGTGACATATCAAGTGACATTCGACCGTATTGCAGTATCAACCTCGGTGTTAGAGCACATTATCATGTGACATATCAAGTGACATTCGACCGTATTGCAGTATCAACCTCGGTGTTAGAGCACATTATCATGTGACATATCAAGTGACATTCGACCGTATTGCAGTATCAACCTCGGTGTTAGAGCACATTATCATGTGACATATCAAGTGACATTCGACCGTATTGCAGTATCAACCTCGGTGTTAGAGCACATTATCATGTGACATATCAAGTGACATTCGACCGTATTGCAGTATCAACCTCGGTGTTAGAGCACATTATCATGTGACATATCAAGTGACATTCGACCGTATTGCAGTATCAACCTCGGTGTTAGAGCACATTATCATGTGACATATCAAGTGACATTCGACCGTATTGCAGTATCAACCTCGGTGTTAGAGCACATTATCATGTGACATATCAAGTGACATTCGACCGTATTGCAGTATCAACCTCGGTGTTAGAGCACATTATCATGTGACATATCAAGTGACATTCGACCGTATTGCAGTATCAACCTCGGTGTTAGAGCACATTATCATGTGACATATCAAGTGACATTCGACCGTATTGCAGTATCAACCTCGGTGTTAGAGCACATTATCATGTGACATATCAAGTGACATTCGACCGTATTGCAGTATCAACCTCGGTGTTAGAGCACATTATCATGTGACATATCAAGTGACATTCGACCGTATTGCAGTATCAACCTCGGTGTTAGAGCACATTATCATGTGACATATCAAGTGACATTCGACCGTATTGCAGTATCAACCTCGGTGTTAGAGCACATTATCATGTGACATATCAAGTGACATTCGACCGTATTGCAGTATCAACCTCGGTGTTAGAGCACATTATCATGTGACATATCAAGTGACATTCGACCGTATTGCAGTATCAACCTCGGTGTTAGAGCACATTATCATGTGACATATCAAGTGACATTCGACCGTATTGCAGTATCAACCTCGGTGTTAGAGCACATTATCATGTGACATATCAAGTGACATTCGACCGTATTGCAGTATCAACCTCGGTGTTAGAGCACATTATCATGTTGTATAACCAAAATAATCATTTCGGCGTTGTTTATTTATTTATTTATTTATTTATTTATTGATCAACGCCCTTTTTCAGGGCTTTTAAATATTAATGGTAATAAATACAATATTTATTGTACATAACTGAACTGCTTCAATAACAATATTTTATATTTGTTTAAAGATAAACTGAAGATGTCCACGGACTTGGTGTAATTGTTTCCTTCCATTAGTATTCTGGGTAAAGAGGAATACATATGGTAGTTAGTCCCAGAATTTCTGCAATGAAATAAATCCTGACTTCTTGTATTACGTTGTGGAATCCGGAAGCTTATCAATTCAAGCAATACCGGACTATCAACTAAATTATGTAGAATTTTATAAAGAAATACCAAGTCAGTGAAAATTCTTCTGTCTGACAATTTGAGCATATTCATATTTATTTATTTTTATTTATTTATTTATTGTATCTTTACATTGCAGGTAAAAATGTTTACAAAACAATTTGCAACCTCACTAGGACAAGCCGTGTTGAGGTTAACAATTCTACAATTAACAAAATAACACAAAATTATACAGATATTGAAAGAACAATATTGTTGCATTTCTTACAGGTTGAGATTAAATCTAAACTGCTGGCGCTAGGTAGTACATTCATGTAAACATGTAGACTTTTGTAGGGTGACCATTGTTTTGAGGACTGATTTAAAGTAAAAAATAAAAGTTTTTTTTTTTTTGTTTTAACGATGAAGTTGTAAATAATAAATATATGTATATAATATAATATGCTTCAAATTTGACAGAAGAATGCTAATACTAATTTGGCTTATTATTACTATAAACATAAATATATTTAACAGAGTGTTGTAGTTCAACATTTTTGCTGGAATCCCCATTTTGAAATTTAGAAAACGTAACAATTTGTTTTGTATTCTTTCAACAGCTTGTACATGTATGTTATAATGTGGATTCCAGACGGGAGAATTGTACTCAAGTTGACATATAACATACGCAAAATATAATCGTTTAATACACTTTATATTGTTAAAATTTCAAGTTAGTCTAGTTACAAATCCCAAAATTTTTAAGCCCTTATTACAAATTTCTGTTATGTGTATTGTTCATGGACTTTGGATCAAAATTGCTTTTCTGTGAATTTTTTTAAAAGTTTCATATTCAATTTACAGTTTTAATTTCCAATTGAACTTTACATTTTATTGTGAGTTCCGTAAAAATATTTATAATCGATACATACATGTTTACCTATTAAAAAATACAAAACCTTTCTTTCGTTTTCTTTTACATTAACTCCAGGAGGCCCTGAGGAAAATAATTTCCCTCAGGGCCTCTGTCATCTGAGATGCTGTGTGAAGGATCTTTTTGAGGATAGGAAGGAATGAACATTGGTCTTGAAGAGACCCATGTTGTAGAAAGGAAGAAACACAGAGGCCGGCAAATCGTTCCACAGCCGAGCTGTTGAACACAGGAACGAGTCGAAGAAGCGACCCGTTCTCATGTGACAAATGTCAACCATGTACGAATGTTGGGCGCGCGTTTGTCGTGTTTCCCGACTGTGCACCGGTGCCGAGAGGATCAACAATCTTCCATCGTAATACCGGTAGAACAAGGTCAGCATTCCCACCCGATGCCTGTGCTCTAAAGATTGCAATCCGTTTGTTAAGTTAGGAGAATCTATCGAAAGACCGCCCGTATCTGCACAGAGTCGAGGGCTTTTTTTAGGTATTTTGGGGCTCCAGACCAGAGGTGGCTGCCAAATTCAACCGCGGGGTGCACTTGCGATTTGTACAGGGTTAGCAGTTGTGTACTATTAAAGTATCTGCGGGCCCTGTACAGTACGCCCAGTTTTTGAGAGGCTAACTTAACTCTGGCTTCGATGGAGCCCCCATATCTGAGCTTATCACTTAGAGTTACAGCAAGCATGTCAATGGAGGGCCTGTTCGGAAGATTGCTTCAATCGATCGAAATCTGATCGCTGAAAATACTAACTTAACATTACCCTTAAAAATGTTTTGTTCTATTCTCAACAGAAAATAATAGAGTATTTTCAGGAAATATAAATACATGGTACGTTTTAGATTGATGAATGAAATTGAATATAAGGTTCCATTATTTGCAGGTCCCCATTATTAGGACCTGGAGAAGAAGCGAGTTTTTGTTACTTTATTACGACACGAAAAGCGACAAGAGGAATGGTTCGCCACTCGTCTCGTGGGCCGTGATTAATGGACTCGGTCAAAATGCTTAATTTATAACGCCAAATAATACTAATCTTAAATACGCGTTGGCCAAATATGCACACGCGTAGGTACTTTGTATCACCCAAAAAGGGAATTAATTAGTTTGTGAGGACTTCATCTACAACTTGTAATATTTAAAAAACTTTGTTTTCTCCAAGCCCGAACTAATGTAACGACATTGACCCAAACGGATTCCACATCGGCCAAATAAACTGGGCCTCTTGGCATGGAAATTGACTCCTTAACCAATTTTAATTTAGTTCACGTGCACATCCGCGCGCATCGTGTCATTCGTTGATCCACAGAACGGCGAATTAGTCTCCCAGCCAAGCTAAGCAAGTTCATTTTTTCAATCACAAAAATAACACAGTTCTATAAATTTTAGATGGTACTTGGCCTCAGTGTGGCCGTAGCACAATGCAATCACAGAATATGTGTGTATTTTTTCTAATAATATATAAAAACGTCCGGCAGAAAATATGAAAATTAATTGTATTGATTATAAATGAAATGTTATTTCTTCACTTTTATATTACTGTTTGCCGTGTAATGGAAACACTTTCTCATCCCACAGGAGGGCATTTTGGCGCTTTTTAAATGCAATTTAACTACTGGTAAGACACGACCTTACTCGACGAGTGATAGTTTAGTACTAAAGTACTAGAAATCGAGACTTACTTTTGGCTTCCCACTTTGAGATATCTATCCCGCGTCTACAGTATATTGTAACGTGAACATGATCCCCTTTTAGTAATTAAAAAAAAATCACCGCTTCACAACCCCCCAACCTTTTTTACGTGAAATTAGTAATGAGTAATGATCAATCTTTTTAGTTGGAGGGCCAATTTATTTTTTTTAAAGCCGGTGGAATTCGAAGTGATGTTTTAAATCTGATAGAATATTTGTATTATAGGGCAAATCTAATGTTAGATGCGTTTAACTCATCGCGTGTACGACTTCTTTCAATTTTAAGAGCTTCGTGAGTTCAATTCCGTTCATTAATAAGCCAGTGATTTTGTTTGACGAACGAAAATATTAAAAAAAAAAGATATTGAGACAAAGATCCACTCTGAAACGTGCCGCTATTCCGTTAAAATATTATTTAAAATGAAAAATTGTTAAATAAGACAAATTAATACAATAAATTTCTTTGCGCACGCAATACTTTGAACTCCCAACCTCGTTGATTGCTAGTCGAGAGCATTACCACTTGTTCACGGAGGCCGAGTCAACCGAAGCCTAGCTGATAGTGGAGGCCGCGCTAAAATTTGCCAATCGGCCGTCGGAACATTTTTTATCTATTGTTGACCGTGCTCGCAAATATTGCTAACTGACCCTAGATGATAGATTTAGTCGATTTTGCATCGCTATGGTATTTTGTCGACAGATCATGCTAGATACCCAGAACTTAGGTCCCCGGGCATGTAAACCTGTATCCAATCAATATGGGAAATTTTCAACTTGGGAGGCGGGTATGGGTACCCACGCCGGGAAACCACTTATTGGATAACCGACACCTCTGCCATAGATCACCCCAAGTAGTTCGCTGCGTTTGATGAATTAGCAGGGGTGCCCGGGTTCATGGGGTCAGGTTTGTGTTTAAACGATCTTGGTGGCGGATGTGTCTGCCCACCAACAACACGGCAGGCTGGATCGAGAGCGACTGGTTGAGAGAGCTCTTTCGATCTCTCCAGTAGGACTCTCCCCGGAACATGCCTTCCCCTAAAAAGACCCTCCAAACAGCATCCCCAAAGATGACGAGGCCCTGAGTGAAATCATTTTCCTGTGTGGAAATAATTAAAAAAAAAAAAAAACAATGCCTAATACAAATGGTACCATTATTTCTTCACATTTCCTGCTACCATTCGTGCTTTTTAAAAAGACGTATGTGACTCTTGAAGTGGTGGTGTCCTTTTAAAAAATACTTCTAGCTCCCTCAGTGAGTTTCTAAAAGATTCAAACAATATCCTGGCTTATTTTTTGGTTGAATCATTTTAGGAATCTCATTCCGGGTGCTTTTTCCCTTTCATTCTAGTGTCGGTATCCGACCCACTTTCAATACAGCCGAGCCTGCCAAACTCCAAAATAGCCCAGTAGTTGGCCTCGATGCCTTTAAGTCCTAGCAACTGGATCAGGGTCATTCTATTGGCAGTCCTCCCAGGGTAGATCTGCATTCCATCACCAGCGCACCGCGCGCAGTCGTTTCTGTTTCCAGTGCCATTACGGCTGCCTCGTTATCGGAACATATGCTAATGTATTTCTATAGGATGTCCTACTAGAGCGCCGAATTTGGTTTTTGAATTAAACACATTATTTGTTTTTTTTTAATTTGACGCAGTATTTATATTTTTATTTTGTTGTAAAGTAAAAATATTTATTTCTTAAGAAGCAAATACTGTAAGATGTGACTATGTATTAAATTAAAAAATACCCTTTGTAATACACCACTTTTTTATTACTAATATTTAACAGCTGATCAGGTCCTTTTACAGGGAATTATCTATCATAAAACAAATCGCTTTAAATAACGGGTACGAGACCAAACAAACAGACAATATTCTACATAAAAAATTAAATAAATAATTATTATTTTAACACTAATAATATAAAAATTAATCACCAATTTCAGGCGGAGAGTATTTACAAATAACTTTTCTTCTTTAAGCGTCGAAAAATTCTCACCTGAAATTAAGCTCGCCTTTTACATTAATAATAACTTAATTAATAATAAATTAATAATTAATAAATTCTTAATTAACGGGCGTATATAAACTTAATTGTAATTATTGTTCTGCTTTTTAAATCGGAAAAGTGGCTCGGAACGTAAATATAAGAGTTAAAGAACATCTAAATAATTAATAAAACATAATTTAACTAATAGTTCCTTATTTAATTTATCCCGCTAATCTCCGCCGAAACTCTTTCCTCCCCCCTCTGCCTACCCATCCTGTAATCATTTCGTCTCCCCCTTTTATATGTTGTCTCTTTCTGTCACCAATAAGTGTACATGTTTTTATTTCCATCTCTGTATATAATTAGCTTTAGTTAATATAATAATCCCTGAAGAAGCTTGAACTAAGCGAAACCGGGTCGGCTGTTAAATATTAAAAATAAAAAGTGGTGTATTACAAAGTTTGTTTTTTTCAATGAATATAAAAATATTTTTTCTTAAATCTTCGCAAATACACTTTGTGGCGTCATTATTAATTTAATGAAAACAAATAACTTTGTGTATATCTTAAACAGTGGTGTACACAAATTTATTTGTTTTCAAAAAAAAAAATTATAATAAAAAAACAAAACAAAAAAATATTTAATGACCAAAGCTATCCTTTCAAACTCTTGCTCTTTCGTGAAATTTCAGATAAGTTAGTTGCATTATAATTGTGGTTCATTTGTTGCAATAAAACGTCGGATCGCTTTAAGCCCACTAATTGTTTGTTGCTAATTGGCACGACGTGTTGTGACTCCAAAAACCCGCAAAAAATAATCCGCATGGATCAAATCACACGATATTGCTAATCAATTCTGATCCACATTTCTTGAAATCACTCGACCAGGAAATTTTCGGAAAGAAGAAAACAATAAAGAATTTGCTGAAAGACAATTCAATGTTTACGAATTGTTTCACCAAAATCTTTCTCTATTTTTTTTAAAGGGTTTTAACAATAAGAACGTGTTGTTTTTTCGTCGTGTTGCGTTCCATATTATTTACTAATCGCAAGGTTAACCGATTGATGGCACTTATTCTTTTTTTAGAGCTGCTAACTTTATAATAATAAATGGCGCGAAAATAAAATCTGCATCACACCTCCTGCATCCTATGTGTTAATTATGCTGCTGTTCACAGCGAAGAAGTCTTTTTACTTCAGTTTGGAACACAGCAGGGTGCATTTCTGAATATATACCTACAACATGAAATGCGATAAGGGGAATTCTTCGTCACTCGTAAGCCATGATTAATGGACTCGGTCTGAACACTTAATTTATAACGTGAAATAATAAAATATCCTTTGTTATGTTTCCGTCCCTCCCAGAAGCTTGTGGAAAACCACGTATTTTCTGTAAGGAAAATAAGTGGTTTTTAATTGCATTAAGTGTGAGTAAGCTATTATCAAACCATGATTTTAAGATATTAATAATATTTAAAAAAAAATCTTCATTTGCCAATTTGTTAACTAGTTTATTAAGTATTTCAAATTTTCTATTTAAGTTTTTTTTTTTTTTTAAGTTATGTATAAAAATATGTTTTTCATTTGTCAGTGTATATGCAAATGTGATCACTGCAGACACATTAGTCTAGGGATACTTATAATTGTATTTTAATTTGTTTTACATAAACCAAAATAATGTTGTATAAATATCCTGTTTGTCTCTCAAACAAATAAATAAATAAAATGTCGAGTGTTTCGTTATTTTAATTGTTTTTGTTACGAACTTAAATAATTAGGCTGTGCTTTGATGCCGCTTTGACTAATGACTGCTCGCCGAAGGGCGATTAGGAAGTAAGTTTTTCAAATCGAATCAAATTTACGAACTTGTGAAATATTTTCCAGTTAAATTAAATTTGTGTTTCCTATTATTCATCGCAATTCAATTTTCTAATTTCTTCCACACCCGAATTACTTAAAAAGGATCTATCCACCTTTCAATGTACAGAACTGCTTGCAGAAGGACAACTTGCTGAACCGCCAACCCAATTATTAATTTTCCTGATGAAGGGAATAATAATAATTCGGTTTGTTGTTTACCTAAAAACGATCCGAATTACGGAGATCCTGCATGCTGTCCTGCAAGCCGTTCTAGGAATTTGCTAGTGAGTAGGTCGTTTCTGGCAGAAGTTATTATCTTATTTGGGAAAAGTTTTGAGTTTGGAATGGTGCGCTGCGTTGGTAGGAATAATATTTCAAATCCTTATTTTCCTCATTATCATTTTTCGCTTTTGCGTAAATACAAAAAAAATATTGAGCGTTATTTACGTTACACCTAAAATTTATAAATAATAAGAAATACATAATACACAATTTCAGTATTTTAAAGCATGTTTTACAGCTAGCCCATGATAACATGGGCTAGCTGTAAAATTTTACTATGTAAATGATAACATTTACATAGTAAAATAATTACATTATACAACCTTATACAGGCGTGTGCAAATTATTAGAATCAACCAAAATTGCATGTTTGCAACCAAAATTGCATGATTCTACCGGCAAAATATCGTTTGCAGCAAAGTTCCTGATTGGGATTGTTGTGCGATTCAGATCATGATACGATTCATAATTTCTATTCTAATGACCAATTCACTATTAAATTCATATGATTTCATTTATTTACTATTATTTTGTTATTTTCGTAAGAATTGATTGATAATTTGTTGTCGGAAAAAAGTTAGGTTATTTCCCACACATTATGTTTTAATTGAATTTTTCAATTAAAAAATAATGGAATGGAATTTTAAATTTTTTTTATTGAAAATTGAGAAAAGTGATATTTTTTAATAAAAACATAAATGCATTTGTAAATAAATACAAATTCGAGAAATTTAAATCAAAATTACCGGTTTTATGATAATTCTGCGGGAATTATTAATATAATTTTGAATCTTTTGAAAGAGGTAAAAAGTGAAGTGACAGTTTTGTTGCAAATTTCTCAAATAAAAGCACTGTATTTTTTAATTATGAATTTTCTGAAATTTTTCAACGTTTTAATTAAAAATGTAAGCGGTAAGCTTTTTCATCAACTATTTCGTGTTTGAAGCTTAAAATGCTGCAATTTTTAAATACCTTATTTTTATGTGATTTGTATAATGGTATTTGTTTTTATAACATCTTTGAAACTAAGAAATATAGAGAACGTTTAAATTACCTTAGAAAAATTCCGAAATTCGATGAGAAATATTATTAATAACAGCAGTACACAACTGATAATCAAACTTATTTGGCTGAATAAGAATGTATACGAGTATATATCTTTCCATAAATTATTTTTTGTCAGTTTCTAATTAGTAAGGTTTTCATATACACGGTTGTTCATCAATAATTGTATAAAATATTAAATATGTCTGTTCAAATGTAAAAATAATATATCTTTTATGCCAAAAATATCTACAAAATTATTTTTATTTTCAATTTACTTCAATCACTTTATTTGGATATATCAGAACCTGCAGAAATTTATGGAGCAAGTTTTGCAAGACGACGACTCAAATAGGTCTTTAATAGGGTTGGGGCAGGCGATAGGGGTCTGTCCCTGATCATACCGGGATAATAAGGTTTCGCAGGTGATTGGTCAAAGGACAGGGGAAATCTCCAAAGGCTACTGGAGCGGTAGGTTCTGCTCGTGTCACTTGCCGGCGGAGTTGCTCAAATTGAGATGTGATCGAATCATTTTATGTTTCATCAAGATTTATTCCCAGAGCTGTGGACTACACTAAATATTAAATCCAAAGCAATACGTACTCTCTGAAATACGAAATATGAGAATACTGAATATCATTCTTAAATAATATACTTCCTTTCATAATACTTAACGGCTTTATACACTAATAAAAAGGTTTTTTATCAAAGGCTCCACGCATGATACAAATTGTGTTGAGTTGTTACTTTTATTTCGTTTTAAATAGAAAACATCTCCACTTTTTGCCGAGATCAGAAGATAGCGCTTTTGATACATGTAGGTAAAATTTATTTATTGATTAATTTAATGTATACTAGCTTTTCCCCGCGGCTTCGCTCGCATGGTATTAAGGGAAATTACTGTAGCGGTTGAACTTATCAATTATCCCTCCTTCTCCCCACCCCCACCCCCTCCCGCATTCCATACATTCATTCCCTTACATTCAATTTTCAAACATCTCGCCTGGCACCTAAATTTTATAAAGGTTTAGCTCAAAAAAATAATTATCCAATTTTGTTCAATCGTTCGGAATTTATGCGCTTACAAACATTTCGGATGTTTATTTTAAATTAAATATTTGGAATTTGTTAATATAATAAAAAATTACACTATTTATTTTTCAGTCTTTGTAATCGTTACGAATTATATTTTTAATGTAGGAATTCTTATCTGACAATTATTCCAAACCAGAAGCTTTGCCAAAAAAAAACAAATCATATTCTAATATTTGAATTTTCTGGAGCAGTAGCTGACCAGAGGGCTGAGTACCTACCAGCTTAGAGCCCACAAATATATCAACATCGTTTCCATGGAAACGATTTTTTTTCTGACATTAGCAAAAACTCGCTTTTGTTAGCGACAGAAAACGTATAACAAATAAAATATATTAACATTTATAATTTCATAACGCCAGAGCTTGCCATCATATACAGAATATAGTCTTCGCATATAATTTAGCTTTCTATTGGTGAATGAATTTTTAAAGTCTTTTTTTGGTTAATGCGTGAAAGCGTCATAAACAAACTCGAGCAGTTTCGCTTTTATAATATTAGTATGGATATTCAATATGTGTATACAGTGGTCAACTTTTGTTTATCCATTCGCAAATCTCGACACTAATAATAAATTGTGGGTGAATCGTGAAACACCGCCCACCTCTTTGTCTGTGTCATTCGATTCATATCTAAATCCGCAAGCTACGAGTATGTACGCAGAGTTCGATGCATCCCGTGCGAGGACAACTTTTTGGCAGGCCTCCCTAACCTTGAAGAACCTTTCAAGGGTAGGGATTAGGGGTCCTCTTTGTAAACGTTTAGCCCGACGCGACGTGACGGTTAGCGACGTTAGTGTCTCTCCGAAAGCCGAGAAGATCACCATCGTATCGGTTAAAATAAAAATAAAAAAGGACAGCATTTCGATATTATTTAATTTATGACGCCCTTGACGCCTTGAAGAGAATAGAGTATGAAGGTTTCTGACTGTAGGATCAGTTAAAAAAAATCTAGGACTGTTTTTTTTATGTGGTCTACCTAATCATTCAAGATTTTACCACATAAGTCTTGAATACTTCAAGATTAATAAACAAATTAAAAAGCAATTGCCTGATCTTCGGGTTTACATAAAATAATTAAC
This sequence comes from Glyphotaelius pellucidus, assembly GCA_936435175.1. NCBI lineage: Eukaryota > Metazoa > Arthropoda > Insecta > Trichoptera > Limnephilidae > Glyphotaelius > Glyphotaelius pellucidus. Next base: position 190,782 of record OW386544.1, read on the forward strand.
GGTCATCTCGATACTACATTTTTATGTCTTAGCAATATTGAAATAATTTTTCCGACGCCGTAGTATATTTCTCTTTTTTATGTGAATATTGCACAGGAATCCCAACTGCTCCCAACCGCCTTGAGCAAGTGAGACAATATTCTGCTACTGCTGGAAAATATGTAACAATTGTTGGGCTAATTTCAAGTATTATTTCTGTCTTTGTGTCTCTTGCCTCTCTTTGTGATGCTTTTCATGAGTGGTTTTTAAATAATATAATTTTGTATAGGTATTATGTATCCTTTGTCTGAGTAGTTTTCTGTAATTTTAATGCATTATGAGTTTTTATAACGGGATTTTTCTCTTTAATATTTATATTTTTGATTCGACAATTCGGGGTGGAATTCCATTATAATAATATAACAAAACAGATATAAAACTTATTTCCACTTAATTTATTTTTAACCGTAACCGGTTTCAGCCTGTTAAAACTATCTTCAGACAAATGTTTTTTTTTAATTTACAGTTTATCTTATGGGGGTAAATGAACAGGGTAGTCGACATGGATTTTATTCAAATTGTATGATTTTTCCATATTTTTGCATTGTCGTTTTTGACGATTAGATCTCTAGTTATTTGGCTATTAACAGCATTTGTTTCAGTCTGAAGATGGCTTTAACAGGCTGAAACCAGTTACGAACAAAAATTAATTGAGTGAAAATAGGTTTTATATGTGATTTATTAAATTATTGGATTGTTCTGATCTAAGTGAGCCGCAAAAAACAGTATTAATAAATAAACATTAGATAATGAATTGGAAGGGTCGGAGAATTATCCCTGCTAGAGCAGAGCATCGGGTGAACAACCGCCTTATAACATTCGTCTGGCACCTTTCCACTGTTTAGCGAACGGTTGAATAATTAGGTAACAATGGAGTCACTCCTGCAGCGCAACTCTTTAGGAGCAGAGCTGGTATTCCCCTGAGTGCATTGTCGACTTCCAACTCATTAAAAATTTGGGAAACCACAATGTTTTTGGATTTTTCTCTCTTTCATCGAAAAAGCGCGGCGCGGAAAAGTCTGTGATACAGAGGAGACATCTTTAATTATGGAGAGAGAGATCAGATGACAAAATATTATTTTATTTGTGAAGGTTTTTATTAAAAATCATTCTAATTAGTAAACTTACACCTTTTTCAAGGGTGAAAGATTTTCTTAGTATTGGCCTCACACTATTTAACATTTCAGGAGGAAGTAATTTCCATGATATGGTTTCAGGTACACACACACTACACACATTACACCAGCCTGAGAAAAATAATTTTTCTGGGGCCTGCATCCCACCGGGGTCTACGCACCGGTGTAGAACGGATCAATGACGCTAGTTCATCGGAGAAGCTAACTTGATTTTGGCTTCGATGAATCTCCCGTGCCTGAGCACTGACTCACACAGAATGATTCGGTTTTTGTGATAATACTAGCTACTTCCCGGCATGCGTTGCAATGTCACTTGATAAAGAAAGTTTCTCCCTGCGTGTCCTCTCCCATTCGTCTCATTCCACCTTCCGCTGCCCCTTCCCGTCACATCTCACATTTCCCTCACGCGTTCCCCCTCCACCTTCACCGCCTTCCCTCTCCCTTATTCCGCTCCCACGGCCCACTAACCCCCCCCTCTGGCGTTCCATATATTCAGTCCCAGTACATTCAGTTATTTTATTTATTTATTTAAACGCCCATAGGGCTTTTACATAAAGTGCAGTACATGTTTTTGGTAAAGTATAGGAAATAACATAATATAATATAAACATAATATAATTATAAGAAACAAAATAAAGATAACATAAGATATAAGAAACAAAATATAGATAACACCAAATATGACACAAAGCAGGTAAAATAGAATATATGGTCACGTAAATTAATGTGAGATAGTTATTTTAATTATAAAGAGAAATAAGATAAGATTGTCAATTTTTATGTTTGTAATTAGCAATCTTTATTTTACATATTTGTTACATGTTTATCGAAACTTAGCTACAATAATATTTCGATAAAGGTGCTGTATAGTGCATGATATTAATAGCTTTATTTTAATTGTTCTAATATACTGAGTTTAAATTTTGACATCGATTGATGACGATAAACGTCTATAGAGGTATATTTATTACCGAGTATATGAAGTCTTTGCAAAGGAGAGTTGACAAAATAATTATTAGCAGAATTAGTAACAAACTACGTAGTTAGAACTAGTTATCAAACCTATTACCATTTTTTTTATTCAAATATTAATTTTTCATATATTACAAATATTAATTTTTCATATATTACAAATATTAATTTTTCATATATTACAAATATTAATTTTTCATATATTACAAATATTAATTTTTCATATATTACAAATATTAATTTTTCATATATTACAAATATTAATTTTTCATATATTACAAATATTAATTTTTCATATATTACAAATATTAATTTTTGTATATTATAAGAACAATCAATCAAATTTGGTACCTAACGCAATAACCTATTTAAAATGCCTACAATTCTTACTTACTTGGTACTTCAAGTAAATTCATTAATTTAAAGAGTTGTTTCGAAAATTGAATTTTGATTAAACAATCGATGGTTTGCAAAATATCATTCTCAAATTGTGACATTTTTGATAGTTTCGCAAGAGTTTTAGTAATGATTAAAAAACTTTTCATATGTATTGTCATGCGGTTATCAATAGTCCAAAAACCTTCGTGGGGGTAGACAGAAGGTATTTTGAAAGTTTCAAACATTTCCTATGCTTAATATAGCTATACATATACATATAAGCGAGTTGTCTATGTATTTATAGCTATAAAACAAGCTTAGAGCTCTACTTAAACAAGCCTATTTTAATGTTTATATATACAGATGTTTAAGTAAGATAATTTTTGTAAGCATTCTAAAATACAGTTCTTACTTTAATTGTTTCAATGACGTGCAACTTCAAAGCAATTCAACGTATAAATTAATGTCATTTTCGACCGCTCTTTAGGTTATATTTTACAAAAATTTGCTATTATGATAATTACATTAACGATGTCGTTTCATTCAATACACTGAAGGTTACCTTTGAAATTTGTAGAAATTGTGGTAATTTTAGTGGCAGTATATCTTTTCAAGCATTTTGCCTCGTTTTTCTTGTACAATTTAACGATAATGATACCATGTTTCAATACGAACAAACCATTAATGATGATTGAAACAGTATTGCGTATCAAAGACGTATGGGAAATGATTTATCGATATCTACTGACATCTATTGCCGCGAACACAAAAATATATTTCATGAATTTGTGTCTTGTTTTGTCGCCGGCGTCCTTCAGGATTGTTCCATAGCTTTTCAGATACCTACTCGTAACATATAGTTGTAAATAGTGTCGTAAATAAAATATCCAATTTGGAATGGAAACTGCGTGGTTTTATTGTCTTTTTTTATATTCCCGAAGGAAACATCAAAATAATGGAAAATCGGTATTTTCATGGAGACAGTAATAATTATTGTTATTTTAATAGTATTTCAACTCCACGTGTGGTTCTCAGTTTTGTTTGATAGTAAAAACACAATACAAACAGTTTTTGATTTTGTCCGTATTTAAATTTTTGGAAAATAAAACGCTCTTCTCGTCTTATCAAGCCAGTGAAATAGTGATGTACTATTTTACTTCTGGAAACTAAAACATAGCCAATCGTTTGTTGAGTCGTGTCAATTTGGTGGAAGATAAACCATTGAAAATAAATTAAATTGTTGGAAAAAATTAGAGAAAATTAAAACAATATTTAATAATTCAAGAAACGGAAAAAGCAGACCAGTCACCATCTAGGAATCTTTTTTTGTATTTCTCGGGCATTAACTACGTAACAATTTCTGGACATTTTGTTTACGAAATAATAACTATTCCGAGTTTGCTAGAATCTTCATATTTTTTTTTTGTATTTCTTGGGCATTAACTACGTAACAATAATTTCTTAACATTTTGTTTACGAAATAATGACTATTCCGAGTTTGCTAACCATTTAATAGAGACAGGCTATAGCTTTAACAAATAAAAAATCAAGCTTAAACATTCCAATATAAATACATATTTTAAATTATGCGCCTTGGAAACATTAAAAATAAACAAAAAATTAAATCAAAAATTAAATCAAGAAAAATAATAGCACCATGTAAATCACCTTTATTAACTTTGTTTCCATGTAATGTCAACTCCTCCCACCGTTCTTCCCCTCCCCCAAAATTACCCCTCCCACTACCCCCATTAAAATATAATCTTATAATCGTGTGATACTTTGACTAAAATTACACAAATTGAAAACAAAACACGCTTATTTTTGTAGAGATTTGTAGACATTTTCAACACAAAACAATGCAAATCGCTAAGCGCGGCAAATATAATCGCAATTAGCGCATGCGTGATTCATTCTTGTCCCGTGTGAAAAAAAGAGTTGAAGATTTTTGTTATTAATAGTAAATCGAATTTAAAAATGTACAGTCTTTGTGCAATGTGTTATACAAACACAGTTTAACGGTCGTAAAATATTTTTTTTTTAGTAAGGCTGATAAAATATTATTGTTTCAATATAAAATAATTATTTTCCTGAAAATATAAAGTTAGTTTACCGTTGTTCGATTTGACATATTATTTTCCGATATTACGATACAGAATAACGTTAAATATTCACACGATTCCAGCAACACACCCGATAAGGATGCAAGATGGGGTCATTTGCATCTGAGCGATAAGGATAGAACTCCATCACTAATGCAGAAGGTAGAGGCACCAATACAGCCCCTATTGCCGGCTCACGTTATGCCGTGGAGGGTGCAGGGTCCCCAACAGAACTGCTAACTGGGCGGGGGCGGGGGCGGGGCGGTGAACTAACGCTTAACCTGAATAACTGATTAAATCCAATATACCCCAACGTAGTGAGGACACACACCATTCAAATACATTTAATATTTATTTAGAGAAAGCAGTATTAAAAAGTTCCCTCTTTATAGCTGTGTCACTCATTTTTAATCAAACAAATCTTTGAAGATTACTTAATAATTGTTTTTTGTATTTAACTCGCCAAAATTTATTTTTAAATAAATCGAATTTAATAATGTTGTTATTAAGTTGTGCAAGTATTTAGGTCTTTTAATTATTGTAACAACTGTTTCGGCTTACGATCCAAGTTTCAATCATTTGAAAATGTTTGAAATGTACGAAACAATAACAAAACAACCAAACATACTTGCAGGACTTAATAATAACATTACTAATTTTGATTTACATTAAATTTAAAAATAAATAAATAAAGATTACAGTCATCAGAGGAGGTCAAGAAACTAGTATAAGGGTACTCGCCCTACACTAACTCAAGAAGCCAGGGTCCATTAATTTAAAAAAATCGCTGATTTTTAAAATTCATTAGGTTGAAAAAGGGATTAAAAAATCTGTCCTTAAATGTCGTAGTATAAAAAGAAACACTGATTTATTTCATACCTACAACATGTTAAATAACGAAACCTGAATTGTTTTTTGATAATTTGCAGCAAACTTTGCATTTTTTTTCTATCGAAAGTTTTCGTATAATTACTTTTTCGACTCGGCCAATGAATAGAGATTATCCAGAAAAAGAACACATATTTTTAAGAGTCAGTAGAAATTCGGAACGTGGGGCTTTTCTACGTAAGTAGTTGATTTTATTCAGTCAATAAATACAATCTACGCAAAATTTTCATTTTTCCCCGCCCAGGAAGCCCAGGAAGCTCAGGAAGGGCTGACGCAGTGGGCACTAGGCAGGCGGCTCCTGACGTCAGCATCATTCTTTAGCAAAGTTGTCTGAAACCTACACTTCTATCATCATAGCGCTAAATTCTCATCAATAAATTAGATGTTCTCCACCGGCTCCGATAGTAGCTCTCTAGCCAACCGTCTTCAGTCCCGAAGTCACCCCGTCACGCTCCCATTTCAATCCACGAGTTCATCTCTCGATCGTAGATTGATTAACTCAACCATATACTCGTAATTATATTACTTGCAAGGGTCCCGCTAACTCCGGACAGCCTACTTGCAGACTCTTGTACGGTATTCACAAACATACTCGTATTTATATTACGTCGCCTCAGTTCTTAATTGTCCAAACGACCATTAGAAAATTTTACACGAGGAGAAGGTTTTCTTTGATTATTTCAATGAAACATTATGGTAGGTCTTTGATGAAGCTATTTTCGTAAAGGCAAAGGTCTCATTAGTTTAAATAATCCATAGTTTAGTGATTAACTAGCATTTTTCATACTTTAATTTTCATTTTAAAGTGGAGATTGAACAAAAACTAAAATGGTCGTTTGGACAATTAAGAACTGAGGCGACGTTTTGAGGTTATACTGGTAACCGCACTAGTTAATTAAACTGCAGTTATTAAAAAACGAATATATACCCTCCGTGATATCGCGTTTACTTTGACCGATTCCGTGGTGATATAACCTTCTTCAATATTACTAAGAACAAAATACCTTTGTAAGTTCTAGTTTGTTGCGTGGCGGCCCCCTCCGCCGCGGGAAGTTAGATTTTTTTTTTTACATGAGCTCCACAGAGAAGGCCCTGAGGAAAATAATTTCCCTCAGGGCCTAGATCATCTTTGGGGATGCTGTTTGGAGGGTTTTTTTAAGGAAAGGGATGAGAGGAGAGTTCTGGGAAGGAAAAGGGCTTAAGGGGCGGGTAGGAATCTGGGGCTCAGTGTGTCCTGGTCATACGCCTCCAAGACCCAGACAAACCTCGCCCCATGAACCCGGGCACCCCTGCTAAATCACCAAACGTGGCGAACCACTTGGGATGACCTATGGCAGAGGTGTTGGTTATCCAATAGAGGTTCCCGGGGCGGCGGTAGCCATTCCCGCCTTCGAAATTGAAATAATAATAGAATTGCTATAATAATAATAAACAAAGTTTCAGAAAGTGGATGGGAAATCATATAAGTCGGGTTGGGTGACGAACATGGCTTTATTGGAAGATTTATTAAAGATATTGTTTCAGTAGTGCTATTGGTAACCGGACAACTCAACATGATGACGTATCAATAGACCTTTGAAAAGTGTTTTTTTGTTATTTATTTTTGATGTGTTATGCCATGTTGCGCTACCTTCTTCTTTAACCAACGTTTCGGACAGCGTTACAGTGTCCATAATCAGGGCGGATGAGCCGGACACTGTAACGCTGTCCGAAACGTTGGCTAAAGAAGGAGGTAACGCAACACGGCAAAACACCCCAAAAATAAATAACAAAAATATTTTTGGCCGTGAAAACCTAAAAACATACCTTTGAAAAGTGATTTAAAGTGTTGAAAGTGATTTAAAGTGTTGAAAGGAGATGAAAAAAATTGGTAGTGACTTTATAATCAAAATAATTAATAATCTTTGTATGATTTCTATAGCACCATTTTCGTCAGAAAATCACCGCTGGTATGCTTTTTACTTTTCAGAGGTATGTTGATTTGCCACTATGTTGAGTTATCTCCCTATCTCCTTCCCCTCCCCACTACCTTCAGCCTCACAACATACCCCAATTGGGGATGCCATAGTCTCACTGGCTCCAGACGGAAGCAGTTGGGACTCTTGTGCGGTATTTCACATAAAAAAATAAAATAAAATAAAAAAAAGTTATGGAACCGTAATAATATTTGTCCTCGCCCGTGATTTGGACTCCTGTATATTATCTAATATAAAGAGGGGTGTCTGTGGCGAGTGGCGGGTGGCATAACTTAGTTTTTCAAATAAATCTACTTTCCAAGATTGACAGAATTTAGAATACTTGACCTTTAAACAAGAGGAACGTCACGTCTACGTGAGATTTTGGAAAACCATCCCTATACCATTTTCTTACTCCTTAAAGCAGAATAAAGCCCGTGCAATGCCGGGAACTTCGGCTATTATTAAATGTTCATTTCATGTTCTCTAACAGGTATTTCATTAGAAAACACTGTAAAAACTTCGTTCAGTATTATGTCATTTCTTCATAATTTTTTTTGATGAGATTCACTTTGTAATATTATTAATATAAAGTATATTATCTAACAACCAAATCATTTATTTTGCATTTAAATACCATCCAACAGCAATACCGACCAAATAATATTTTACCCGAGTTCGTAATTAAGGAACGCTTTTATAAAAATGAACGTCATAATAACAAGGGAAACCGCTAATGCTTTCTAACGACGATGGCCGGCTCTGGCTGGAAAAATAAATGTTTTCTTAGATTAAAGGAAGAATAGCCGCAGCAAGGCGAAGAAGACAATAGAAGAATGAGCAGAAGACGCTGAGTAAATGAAAGTAGTCTATAAGAATACGATATCGTTCATCGTTGCCGCTTTCCGACGTTCATTAAAGTTTTGACAAATTTATTATGAACTCCGATAGGTTTAACATCGCCGGCATTAAGCTGCTCTCACTTTAGTCGAAATTTGATCATCGCCTTGATTAATGGTCATCTTCTTTAAGTAATGCTCGTTTTGCCCGACTTATCTCCGGCTATTAATTAACTTTACCAAATATCTCAGACAAATATTTGTCTCGCTTTAATTTTCAAAGATTTTATACGTATATAAGTTCGTTTAGGGCGCTGCCAACAATGGCAGTGTCCGCCCACCTTTGAAATATTATTATTAAATTTTCCTGCTTTTCTTATACCCGAAAATGAAGATAGCATTTAGAAATTCTGTTTTAAAAAGCTCCCAGAGAGATGTTTCTAAACATTTTCCCGACGCTTGGATTATTTTTTAATGGACATTACCGACGAATTTAGCGGAAAAGGCTTGTTTGTTGTAGAACCTCGCCTCCATTAGTTGGTTCACTCGCTTACATCTGAAAACGACCTCAACTTAATATTCACTTTTTCTTGAAAGAATTCAGTATTTGGTCCGAGATTTCAGCACTCATTTTCTTTTTCAACACCGAAAAAGATAATTTCTGTACGCCCCCAATAAGGCGCTGGTATGTCCGAAAAATAATGTGAAACTGCTCTCTTATTTTTTGATAATCAAAAGGAAAATCTCAAATCTCGATTGCTAATAATGGGACTGTCGTTGCACGGTTAGAAATATGTATGTTGACCTTAACATTTAGAAGGGAAAATTTGTTTCATTTTTATGACCCACTATATTCTTATGTTCGCTACTCGCTCGAAAGTTAATAACTGAATTTAAAACAAACAGATTTTAAAAATGTGAAATATCTTCTGTGTAACATTTGAGGTGTGAATCTAATGGTTCCACGCCAACTGAGAATAAAGTCAACTCAACACCTCTTTAAAAAGTCATTAAAAGCTATGATTTTTTTTAAAAACCCCAAACCCCAATCCATCTAACGTAACCTATTTAACCATTTTTTGTCATCACTTTTAATGACTTTTCTGAGGTGGTTCTTAGTTGGTTTCATTCAGAGTTGTCCGGTCACCGAATCTAATATAGCTGGAATGTTATACGTTCTGCACAAAATACGCAGTACAGAACTCTAGAGTCGGCGTCGCGGCGCTCCCCAGAGAAGGCGCTACGTGCATACCGCCTACCGCCTTTGCCTCGGCTTGGCTTGGCCTATGAAACAGGATGCTCAACGAACCTGAACGGATGTGGAATCTCGCGATACAAAACTGCAACCGAAACAAACTGTCGGCGGTTTTACTTTTCCGTTTCACTCTGCTTTTGTGTTAACCGACGCCACCACACCGGCCGCAGCCACAACTTCGTCGGCTTTTAAATTATAGTTTCTGATTTTTCTAAACTTTACGTCACCGCCTCAACTAGGAACTTATAGTTTTTAAAACTCGAGCCCCTAAAAATTACGTTAAAATATATACAATAATGATTCTATTAACTGGCGAATTAGGTCAAAGCGGTTCTACGTACAAGAGGTAAAATTCAGGTCACAATGTCATTTCTATGATTACTTGAACGCGATCTGTTGATAACAGTTAAAAAAATTAACCGTTTAAACATTTTTTTACTATATTACTTGTGTTTTCAAATATCTTTTAAAATTAAAAAAACCTATGTTTAAAATTTCGTTTGACGAGTATTGAACCTTCCTATCCGGTGATCGAAATCAATCGCACTACCAATTGAGCCAAATCCCATCGATATTTATTTACGTACGTGCGTGATTGCCTCAAATTGTGCATAGTTATTGACATTGGGTCTATCTGTCGAATTTCGGCTCGATCAGATGTCGGGAGGTGGGTTAATTTTCATTTCAAAGATTCCACTTCGTACGTACATTCATTCAATCCAAAAAAATCTAAAGTCAAATAGTTAAGTTAATAGTTAAGACCCTTATTATCTGTTACATATTCTTCTTTTTTTCAGAAAGAAAAACATTTTTTTTAAGATGAGCGAAGCGGGGAAAGTACCTACCTGATAGTATTGTGTTATTTTAATAGGAACTAAACAGCATTTTTGAAAATCAGAAAGAAAAGAAAACGGATTACCTCGAACGCGTTCTATGAAGCAACAAGTATTTCAAAGCCCATCGTTGGTTTTATAAACAGATGAACATCCGAGAGTGGACAGTAATTGACGTGAAGATAACATTTTAAAAATAATATTGCAGTATGAAAGCATTTTACTATTTATTTATTGTGATTTGTACAATAATCAATCCATCAACACAACAATCCTAAATTTCTAAGGCCAGTATGACCTTCGCGTCTCATATTCGGGAAATGTTTAGAAGCGGCAGAAAGAGGTATGTTAAGAAGTCCCTGGCTCTTTTAAATCTAGTCACTGATATAGCTCAAGTTCATTTCAAACAACTTTCTGGTTTCGATGCACAATTCTATTCATGTTACCTATGACGTATGACGTATGCGGGAATGCGGCACTACGCCCGCGGCACCACTCCGGTTTCATGTATGGTCAGAGTAATTAGAGAACCAGAAACTTTATGTGAACTACCCTGACAAGCCGCATTTGATTTCAGCGGATCTGACGTAATATGCGTTGCGCTGCACTTATATATATCTAACCACTGTGCCACACGGTTACAAGATTGACGTCACAGCGCCTTTAGGATCGTCGGACCACTGCCTGGTGACGTCGTCAATCCCCGTAACCTTCAGACCGCCAAACGAGAGGCTGAAAAGAAAAGTGTGGCACTACAGGTCTGCAGATTGGTTCGGTTTGCGGGCACATTTTAATGCCTTTCCGTGGTCAACTGTCTGTTTTCGGACTTCGGATCCCTCAAGATGTGCCCAGGAAATTGGTGAAGTCATCGCGTCCGCGATGGATGGCTTCATCCAATCCACTGTTAAAGAAACTGGTGTGGGCTCAAAACCGTGGTTCAGTCGACAATGCTCTGAAGCAGTGCGACGAAAAAACGCGGCTTATCGAGCCTACAACACATCTCGAACGTCCGAAAACAGAATAGTTTATAACAAAATGTCAAAGGAAAGCAAGAGAATCATAAATAGGTCGAAATTTGAGCACGACCTGCAGATCAGCAGAAAGCTGGCTGCATGCCCGCATGGCAGCAGAGCGTTCTGGTCGCTTGCGGGCTCAATAGGTCGCAATTTCTGCAAACCCAGTCTGCCACCTCTTACCAGAACTGACGGCTCTCTAGCTAATACCGCCGCCGAAAAGGCTAACTTATTAGGCAAAATGTTCGCGGAAAACTCGACCCTCGATGATCAAGGTGCTATCCCGCCGTCGGTTCCTCACTGCGGTTTTCATATGAAAAAGCTGAGGATCCGGCATCGGGATGTACTCCAAGTCTTACGAGGGCTCGATGTTAATAAAGCTAGTGGGCCTGACGGAATACCTGCCCTGGTATTGCAGAGGTGCGCTGCAGAAATAGCTCCAATTTTGACGAAGCTTTTCAAAATGTCCCTGAAGTTTGGGACTGTGCCCTCCGGTTGGAAAAAAGCGATCATTCACCCTATTCCAAAGAAGGGTGACCGCTCCAACCCGGCCAACTACCGCCCCATAGCGATCACATCTGTTCTGTCAAAAGTGATGGAACGTGTGATCAACGACAAACTGCTCACATACCTCGAGAAGAACAAAATTATTAACGACCGTCAATACGGATTCCGGCGGAACCGCTCGTGCGGTGATCTTCTCGCGTATGTGACGCATGTTTGGGGGCGGTGCCTGGAACGTTTTGGTGAAACCCAAACAGTTTCACTGGATATTTCCAAGGCCTTTGACCGGGTTTGGCACCGAGGGCTTGTCAACAAACTGCCTTCTTACGGACTTCCCGCATCCTTGTGTATGTGGATTGCCGACTTTTTGAGGGAGAGGTCGATTCAGGCGGTTGCTGATGGTTTCACCTCTTCCTCGCATTCGATAAATGCTGGCGTCCCACAGGGATCGGTTCTGTCTCCGACTTTGTTTTTGTTGCACATCAATGACCTCTTGACGTGTGCACCGATTCATTGCTACGCGGACGACAGTACAGTCCATGATAGCTTTTTGTTTGACAAACCTCCAAAGGGCTCACAAACCCCAATGGCTCGGAGGGCTTTGAAACAAAGAATGGACGGTTACCTCGAGAGTGTTTCCTCTTGGGGTAAGAATAACCTCGTCGAATTTAATGTTTCAAAGACCCAATCATGTCTGATCACGTCTAAAAGGGATCGAAATGATAATCTAGTCTCCTTCAACGGAAGCATTCTCCCGAACAGGCCTTCCATTGATATGCTTGGTGTAACTCTAAGTGACCAGCTCAGGTACGGGGGCTCCATCGAGGCCAGAGTTAAGTTAGCCTCTCAGAAACTGGGCATACTGTACAGGGCACGCAGATACTTTAATAGTACACAACTGCTAGCCCTGTACAAATCGCAAGTGCGCCCCACGGTTGAATTTGGCAGCCACCTCTGGTCTGGAGCCCCAAAATACCTGAAAAAAACCCTTGACTCTGTGCAGAAACGGGCGGTCCGTTTGATAGATTCTCCTAATTTAACTAACGGATTGCAATCTTTAGAGCACAGGCGCCAGGTGGGAATGCTGTCCTTGTTCTACCGGTATTACAATGGAAGATGCTCCGAGGAACTAGCGTCATTGATCCCCTCGGCACCGGTGCATAGTCGGGAAACACGCCAAACGCGCGCTCAACATTTGTACACGGTTGACATTAATCACATGAGAACGGGTCGTTTCTACGACTCGTTCTTGAGTTCAACAGCTCGGCTGTGGAACGATTTGCCGGCCTCTGTGTTTCCTCCCTCCTACAATATGGGTCTCTTCAAGACCCATGTTCACTCCTTCCTCTCCTCAAAAACACCCTCCACACAGCATCCTCAAAGATGACATAGGCCCTGAGGGAAATTATTTTTTCCTCAGGGCCTCCTGTGTGGAGTTAATGTAAAAAAAAAAAAAAAAAAAATATGCAATTCTGTTTTGCGATTCAACCGCAACCATCACTCACAACCACAACCATCACAAGCTTAATTAAAATAACGATTGAAAATAAATATTAAAACAAGGAAATTTTTTAAATTAACTAACATTTGCTTTCTAACAAAATGTTTTAAAAATAAAAATAAAATTAATGGAAGCATTCATCTGATGCTTGGTTATTTAAATGAGTTTCATAAGTTCGTTGTTTGTTTTCTATAAAATAAACTTCGCCGGATTACGACAGGTTGGGTCAGAAGCGTTAATTTTTTTTAAATGCTTCACAAATTCAAACTAAAAATGTCAGAATAAAAAAAAAATCATTTTTATCGTTTATTTTAATGGTTTATTTTTTTTGTGCCAAAACTGCTCCCAGCCGCCTAGAGCCAGTGATACTATGGCATTCACTATTGGGGTATGTTATGAGACTGAAGGTAGTGGGGAGGGAAGGAGATATCGAAGAAGAAGGTGGAGAAGTACCTGGCTATTCAGACCTGGTCACCAAAAACGGCTAAAGCTATTTTTCAAGCAACGTTTTAAATTTGAATGGTTGTCTTACACTACGACGATGCTAAGAGTTTCTTTCACTCCGGTGCCTTGTCGTATTTTATATGAAAAAAATCAAAGTGTGAAATAACACAAACTATTTAAATAAAATTTACTTGTGCACCTGCTGCGATTTGAACCCGTGACCACGGGGTTGTCCGGATAGTCCTCGACCAGGGAGGCCGTCAAAATAAGTTTTAAAAAAGTACAGCGACCTTGAGTTAATGTTTATTACAAAACGGGGATATAAAAACAACACTTTCTTTTTATAATAAATTACGTAGGTATTGTAAACAAACTACAAAACATATTTGTTACATAGACTTTCAATAGGATGCCTATGATTTGTTAGTAAAATGTTAAAGCTGTGGCATGCCATGCTTAAGTGAAAAAAAATATTTCTAGTTACCTACTGGCAATTATCTACCTAAAGGCAATTACCTACCTACTGGCAATTATCTACCTAATGGCAATTACCTACCTACTGGCAATTATCTACCTAATGGCAATTACCTACCTGCTGGCAATTACCTATCTACCGGTAATTACCTACCTACTAGCAATTATATACCTACTGGCAATTATATACCTACTGGCAATTACCTACCTACTAGCAGTTATCTACCTACATACTGGCAGTTATCTACCTACTGGCAATTACCTGCCTACTAGCAATTACCTACCTACTGGCAATTACCTACTACCAACAATTACCTGCCTACTAGCAATTATCTACCTACTGGCAATTACCTACTACCAACAATTATCTACCTACTGGCAATTATCTAACTACTGGCAATTATCTTCCTACTGGCAATTACCTACCTACTGGCAATTATCTACCCACTGGCAATTACCTACCTACTGGCAATTATCTACCTACTAGCAATTATCCACCTACTGGCAATTAGCTACATACTAGCAATTAACTACCTACTGGCAACTAACTATCTATAATATTTATTTAACAATATTATTCAAATATTGGATCATGAAACAAAAGAAAGCTAACAAAGAACATTTTTTATTCCTCCGTTCTCTTCTGTATGAGCCAAATCATTGATTTGTTAACAATTATCGTTTGTATTAAATAATAAATAATAACTGTAAACATGCATTAATCAACTTACACAACATATTATTTTAATAATACTCAATCAACAACAACAAAAAAACTACTGTTGTAAAATAAAATGACCGCCATTTTTAAAACTGGTACACAGTAGATGCAGTCATACTTCAAGGGGTGAACCGACAACTCAGAAACGTGCAATTTCAACACCTCATTTGAAAAGCATGAAAAAAAGGTTAAATTAGGTTACGTGCTATTTTTCTTTTTTTCCATAACTTTTAATGGCTTTTCAATGGGGTGATTAAATTGCATGATTCTGAGTTGTCAAGGAACCACTTCAACGACAACAGTTAAATTGAAAGTAATAGAAATGTCAATAAATATAATGACTAAATATTTACTAACCAATTTTTTTGTCTGTTTTTATCTATTCATTTTGTCAACCGTTTCAAGAAATGGGTCCGCGTATACCATATCTATCTATATCTCATCACTCAAATACTGCGCACACGAAAACTTTGGGTAATATTATTGTAATTATGTAAGTTTTGTCCTACCGAAGAAAGGGTTCTTCCGGAAGCCGAAAAAATTATTATAAATTATTTCGTTTAGCTACACATTCAAACATTTTATAAATATCTTTTCTTCAGATGTTTTATCATTACCAACAATATTATTCTAAGATTAAGAACCTTCAAATCGAGCGATGGAAATGTGGAAAACATTTTCATAAGCTATGAAAGGGTTCAAACTTAAACTCTGATTTTCTGTGACATTGGAACCTACAACTTATTCGTTTCACCATTAAGAGCCCGTTGACCCAAAAACTTTATCAATAGTCATAGATCTACCTACCATACAATATTATTATTATATAAAGGCCAAACGAAAGCTTACTGCGTAACAAACTAACACGATACAATAACGAAAGAGCTTTTCTCTATTTACTCACACTTACGCAACATCCACACCACAATGAAACCATTTCTTTTATTTAATGGGTTTTGTTTTGGATCGACATAGAAGCGCTTCTTGGTTAATAAATTATTACGTTATTGTGTTTACCTACGTGGCTACATGGCTACATGGGTTTACGCCTATTTGAACGAATGTATTTGGTTTATTTACGTGATGTAAAAGTTGAAATATTTTTATAAGTTGTTTTTTTTTAACTTTAGCTCCACACAGGAGCCCTGAAGAAAGCAAAATTCCCTCAGGGCCTCTGTCATCTTTGGGGATGCTGTGTGAAGGAAAGGAAGGAGAGGAGTGGAAGGAATCCGGAAAGCACGTTGGTGGGAATCTGGCTTCAACGTATTTAGGAATAACGGACGCATGAATCCATCCCTCTGCGGTCCAAGACGATGGGTCGAGAGAGTAAGACCATTCTCTCCCTATCCGTCCCGCCACGCAGTAAGTGGGCAAACTTATCCGTCGCCAGACCTAGACAACCTTACCCATATGAACCCGGGCACCCCTGCTAAGTCAATAAACGTAGCGAATCACTTGGGGTGACCTATGGCAGAGGTGTTGGTTATCCAATAAATGGTTCCCGGGGCGGCAGTACCCATACTCGCCTCCCTAATTTTTAAGCACTCAGGATCAGTTTTCCATCTAGATCCATGAAATTTAAAATTTTGCTAATGATTAAATACTACATTAGCGATTCTCAATCGACAATTTGAAACAAAAAAAATCAGAAAAAGATATAGCGCATCTAGAAATTGAACCAAGAACGTTAGAGGTGCCGGAGCTCCGCTCTACCACTGAGCTAGTTTAACCCTACCGGCTTTGGTCATTTTTAACTGTATCATACTTCGATTTAAAAGCCGTTCACATTAGGCGAATATTTTAGTCGGGTGGGGAGTATAGAAGTAACTAAACTCGTCCGAACACCACAATTTTAGTAGAGTGGGTTAGTCAGCTCTTAGCCGATTCAATCCATTTCGTTCTATTTTTTCAGCAGCGAACCCCTCCACGCGTCCCTGCGCACTGACCTGCGCAAACCCGCCGTTTTAAAAGAGTTTGTAGACGCACGGAAATGTCGCGGCATTGGAGCGAAGATGCAACTCTAAAATTATATATCAATCTCTTTTCGTGTCTATAGTTTATTTATTTTCATCTTACTTATTTATTCTTCACTTTTTTTTATTTTTATATAAATACCGCACAAGAGTCCCAACTGCCCCCGTCTGGAGCCAGTGTGACTATGGCATCCCCAATTGGGGTATTTTGTGAGGCTAAAGGTAGTGGGAAGGGGGAGGAGATGGGGAAGAGGAAGGTGGGAAGTAACTGTCTATTCAGATCTGGTCACCAAACACGGCTAAAGCCATTTCAAGCAACGTTTCAATTCTGAATGGTGGTCTTACACCAGAGCGATACCGAGAGTATCTTCCACTCTGGAACGTGCTGCAAATATACTATATATTATTTGAAATGAATAAATTGTGAAAAAACACAAATTAATCAAATAAAATTTATTTTACATGCCGAGATTCGATCCCGCGACCTTCGGAATGCGAGTCAAGAGCCTTACCGCTGGACCACGCCGGCCGTCAAAATAAGATTAATTGGCGTATTTACTTTGTTGTGTAGCAGCCCGTCACCGAGTACGATGACATACGCGTTAAAACTGGTAAGAGCACCTTTTGCCGAAACTTTTGTTACCCATCTCGTATTTTAGGGTTTCTCGGACTAGTTTCCGCATCGTAAAACGTATAAATTCATCGAATAAACGCAAGTAATATTGTTTTTATGCATAGTTTAGTATTCAAGGAATGTGTTTCAGTAAATATTAGATAAGATAGCATAAAATTAACCTGCAAAATATTACGTTAAAGTCAAAACATCGAGAAATTTTTTCGTTTTTTCCCGTGGCATTTGACGAGTTAATACTGGGACATCGGTAAATGTATATTATTTTCTGATGCTAACTTTACGTACTTACCTCGTTTATAAACCAATGTACACTAAAAACACTTAACATTATTTTCAGTTACATGTAGTTGCATATTTCTAGAATAAAAATATTATGTTTTTATTAATTATTTCTTGTGGGAATATCACCGGAGGCTCCGAAAGAAATCAACAAAGGCTCTTTGATTTATGAAAACACTAATGGCGTAAGGCAAGGGATGTTAGCAAAATGTGATGTACCGATACAAATTCAGTGGGTTTAACTGATAGTGTGTGAGTATGAGTATCAGTAAATTTGTTTCTTTTGTTCTCTAGACTTTATGTCCGGGTTAAATCTTCCCCCAGGAAAAACTTAACCCTTCCACACACTTTTCCACAAATGATAATCTAGTCAATCCACGCGATGTAATTGCACTGTACAAGTATAATAAATACAAAACTATACAAGAACAACAGAGACAACCTACCAGAGACCATATGGGAAAATACTTCACCGACTCCAGATATTTTCATATCAGAGGGTTCGGCTCGATAAAACTCCTAACTGGACCGATAAATCCTACTGATCCCTCAATATAAATATTTTTTAAAAAATTGCATAAATATTTAAACACAATTTGCATTGGTGGAACAATAATATTAAAAAGCCAGTATAACCTCAGCGCCAAATGATATAAATTAAATATTCATGAATGGCATGTGTAAACTTTTAGCAATCATTCATTCCGCTGTCGGATTAAAACGTAAAGACATGTAGTTGCCCTTTTGTTGGGAATTACGATCATATCAAAATATAAAAAACCTTTTGTGTTTCCAAACCTGAATTGAAACTTTAAGCAATTTGTGAACCTTCATGAAAGACCCCTTAACAATGTTAGCGACATCGGGTCTTTGGTGTTTTTAAAACTCGATGAATAAAGATTTACGACAGCCGGAATGCCAATTGCCAGAAAATCTTTGATTTCACTTTCAGGGATACAATTATTTTTTCTTGACGGGGTTAAAAAATTATACCCTTATGAGGAATTATTATTCCAATTTATAAATTCTACATAAGCGTTTATTTTTTGTAAGCTTGTTTTACAAATTCTGTACCTACTCTTGAATGGGTTCGCGAACAAACAGACCAGTTAGACCCGAGATTATTTATCTACAACTGTTCAATTAAAATGGTTAATATATGTTACATAACATGTTCTTATTCTGTACATTTACTCTCGATTTCCAATAATAACATTTTTTAAGGAACCCAAATAATGTAGTTACCTCACACATTAATAGTGGTTTTACTATCTGACGTAATCAAAACTTTGCATTCCAATCAGACTCTTATTAGCCTTAGAATTTCGGTGAACTTCTAATATATTTCTATTGTATGGTGTACCACAGAGGTCTGAACTGGGTCCTCTTCTCTTTACTTTGTCTACCTGTTGTGTTTTTAAATCACGCATTTCTTTGCTTGGAGTAAATTGCTGGAGGTATGACTATATTTTTAAGTAAATTACAATTGCAAAATGGATTTAGGTGGCTCGTATGCATTGCAGTCTTAGATTATTTGGACAAAAAAAATTAAAACGGAAACTTTGTTTATCTTCACAATATATTCATATCTAGTTACTCCTCACTAATAATTTAAAAACCACTTTGATGTTATTTATTTAGCAATGCGAAAAGTTTTAATATTACTGTGTAACCGGTATATCCACCGTACATAACACTACAATTATTTGAATAAATAAATAAAAATATTGGTGTCGGATAAAATAATATGCTTTTCCCAGTGGTATCATTTCATGCCAAACTCTATATAATAACAGTGTATCAAAAGCCAAGGCACAAAGGAACCTGTTATGCCTATTTTCAGTATTTCAATATTTCAAATAAAATGCAAAACGTTTCCTCTCAGATAACGCTCATGAATATTTTCCATTAACAGACTACAAATGTTCATAGTCATGTTTCGGTTCGATATCGCCAGCATTGCTGTAGGCGGGCGGGAGAAGGGTGCGGGCGGGGAGGGGGGGGGGGCTACACAGACACTCAGTGTTTATGTATTCGTGTATATACTGTACATGTATATTGTTTGTTCTATGGACCGTTTCAAATTTACTAATTCTCTTTTGTTTTATTTTTCGGATGCTCAAACATTTTATAATTGGCTGAATTGTTGATTTGGTTACGTTTATTCAAACCAAGGTAGATAAGTTGAATTAATATAACATTCATATTTTTGCCTTTCGAAGAAAAGTTCTGATTTTTTGGCACGTAATGTTTTTATTATTAATAAAAAGTTTTTTCTAAATAATATTATACCCACACCTTCATGTATCAGGATGAAGGTGATGGTTCATGAGATTCCTACCGACTTTGACGCAGTCATTGGGACCCTTTTTCAATAATTAACTAACCTAATTTTAACCATAATTAATGATTTTTTTTTTGTTTTTTAAGAAAATTTCACTATAGAAATGTTTATGCACAGATGCATTCAAAGAAAAACAATCCATCTTCCCCTTATTTGCGCATGACTTTTGAAAGAAGTGAGAAATATTAAAAAAAGGAATAATTTTATAAGTTTTAAATCTATTAGCACATCCAAGGCCAAAATTGTAACAGTTACAATTGTAACAGATTTTTTCATATCAGAGGGTTCGGCTCAATATAACTCCTAACTGAACCGATAAATCCTACTGATCCCTCAATAT
Source organism: Glyphotaelius pellucidus (assembly GCA_936435175.1). Lineage (NCBI taxonomy): Eukaryota > Metazoa > Arthropoda > Insecta > Trichoptera > Limnephilidae > Glyphotaelius > Glyphotaelius pellucidus. Next base: position 211,406 of record OW386544.1, read on the forward strand.
AAATATTTAAAAAATCTTTCGTAATCCTACATGTGTTTAATATGACTGATTTTTGCATCTTTATATAAAGATTCTTTGATAAATCTAATAAGCCTAAATTTTGAATAAGAGAGCTAGGTATAATGCCAGTAACCGAAATAACAAATGGTAATATTTTTATAGTCCGAGAATGACAATTTTTTTTAATCTCATTTCCTAAATCTGTATATTTTCTAATTTTTTCAGAAACAGATTTTTGAATATTACAGGAATTTGGAATAGCGACATCAATGATATAAGTTATTTTTTTAATTTTGTCATGTAAAACTATATCGGGTCTATTATGACGAATCGTTCTGTCTGTTAGTATAGTTTTATCATAATATATTTTATAAAATTCATTTTCTAAAAACGAATTTGGTTCGTATTCATAATATGGTAGTACATTACGGCAGTCAATCAATTTATGTTTAATTACCAAACTTTGATGAATTATTTTTAAAACCTGATTGTGTCTAAAAGTATATTCGGAAGGCGCTAATATAGAACATCCCGATATAATATGTTCTATAGTTTCCGGAAAAGCCAAACATTTTCTACATAAATCATCAATTTGATTTCTATCTTTGATTACATATTAAATATTTTTATTTCTTCGAATTTTACATTCATCATGGATTATTATATATATTTTTTATTTGTTTCTTAGTATTTTTTGGTTCGATCTGATAAGAGATCTGAGAACTGCATAGTTAACATAATTGAATTCTTAGTCGTCCACATAATTAACTATAAATCTTTCTGCCTGTTTCAGTTTCCCTCGTACGACTCGGAGGAGATCAAGTGGTGGAGATATTCTCTCTCGAATCACTCGTCAACGGTGAAGAACGAGGTGACTTCTCAATACCGCAAGAAGAGGACTTCATCTGCGTCAGCCATCAGCAGAAAAAGCCTTCCTACCACCAACACCCTCGGTTTCCCGACACCGACAATAGGAAACCTATCGCCGAAAGAATGAACAAAACGATCGCTTCGAACCAATTGCCTTTGGACGACTACGATATAAATACAGAGAAGAATGACGTCCCGGTCTGGGAGAACTTAAGCGTAGACACTCAAAACGAAATATTAGATGATTATAAATTAGAAAACGATAGCCATAATCGAAAAATATCCAAAAACGAAGAAATCGATGTAAATACTATTTTAGGAATAACAGAAAGCCAACACACACTGGCGAGCGTTGTAAATAATTCAAAAACAGAACCACAAAATGGCGTCGACCAAAAAATCGTCAAAACTGATAATGTAGATAATGATAATCCGTCACTAGAAAGTATCAATAACGATGTAAATAGTAAAAACAGTAAAAACGTAAAGAGAAGAGAAGTGTACAAGCGAGACGCCACGAATTATATTTACTCCGGCGAGGACACGGGGCGGGTGCCGGGGCTGTTCGTGGAGAAGGGCGCAGCCGGGCGCACCCCGCAGGAGGTGTTCGTAGGCCCCCGAGTGCTCGGCAGGCTGCCCGCGCCCTCCGACAGGCCCTCACCTGCCGTACTCCTCAACTGGAGACTCCGGGACGCAAGACTGGGAGAGGACAGGACTGCTAACGTTACTTTTAGGTGAGCCAACTCAATATCTACCGATTTCTAGTTCATTCATGGCCAATACATAAACCATTCTCATGTCTATGAAATTTGTCTCGCTGATTCGAACTTTTTTAACATTCTGCATATTTCTCGAGTTGTTCCTCAGGGTCATGTCATCACCGGGGTTGTTGAATTGAACAAAACCCATCATATGACATAGTTTATTTTCACTGCATTTAATAATAATAACTTATTGTTGTAGGTGGTATATAATCCACATTTCAGGAAATAAAATAAACAAAATAAGAATGCATAGAATAAAAAACAGGAAAGCAATGAAAAATATGAAATATAAATTGTGGAGTCGTTGATGGAGGATATTTGACCGCCTCCCATCTCTTGTTGGGTCATCGGGGGGACTCATCCAGGCAGCCATGGTAGTATTCTTGGATTGTCGTAGCCAGAGGTGGCGGAAAGTGCTCTGGAAGAATGCACCCTCCTTCCAGGAATTTTCTGGAGAAATATTATTTCCGTGGCGCTGCAGCATCTCGGTAGGCGGTATAGTTGACGATGCATTATTGTAGGTGACATAGCATAGTGTTATAGCATAGTTTTTTTTCAATAGCTCCACAAAGGAGGCCCTGAGGAAGATAATTCCCCTCAGGGCCTGTGTCATCTTTGGGGATGTTGTGAGGGAGTTGTGTGTTTAAAGGAAAGAAAGAGGAGGAAGTTCTGTGAAAGAAAATCTCGGGGTCAGCGTGTCTAGGATTGACGGGCGTGTGAAACTATCCTCCCACCGCGGTGCAGGATGCTGCTCAACCATTCTGTCCCAATCCGGCCTGCCACGCAGTTGGTCGGTATCCGTATCGACCGCCAAAAATATGGAATTTCTAATATGAAATCTCTTAGTAAGATGATATCAAAATCTTAACAATACCCAGCTTCCCGAAGATCCTACAAATTTGGTGTTTGCGAATACAAACTAGAAAACAAAAAAATTGAAATCGACAGAAAAATGTGGTTTTGTTGGAGTAGCAGCCGATTTTTCTTGTGATATATCGTCGCTTCGGTTCTTATTTGTCCAACAGACCATTTTAGTAGTTTTTGTTTAATCTCCATTTTAAAATTAAAAATACAATATAAAAAAGTATAGTTAATCACTTAACTAAGAATTATTTAAACTAATGATACCTTTACCTTTACAGAAATAGCTTAAATCTTGAACACCTTCCATAATGTTTCATTGAAATAATGAAAGAAAACCTTCTCCTCCTGTAAAATTTCTAATGGCCTGTTGGACAAATACGAACTAAGGCGACGATATTATAACTTAGACACTTAGAGCTTGAATTTTTTTTTTTTTTTTTTTGATTTACTAGATTCTTATATTCCTTGAAGAGGTGAATCATTTAAATTTACTGAATTTAAAGTTAATGTTCTTTATACAAATAGAACGGCGTCATTTGCGCCTCGCAATCTTTACCTCATGTGGGTATTTAAAAATTTTACTCGTTTATTTTAGACTTAAGGTCCTGAATTTAATCGGTAGGGAAAAATTGTTACCTAAAAACCCTACTAAAATTGCATCTTTTTTGGTCATCATTTACTCTTGATCGTCAGCAAACTGGAAAGCATAAATACATATGTGTGTGTTTGTGTTATGTTGGGAGTGGGAAGGAGGCGGTCATGTCCTTTTATTTGGAGTTCTTCCGCATTTGCCTTCGGGAATGAGGAAACCATGAAAAACCTCATCCAGGAAGATTCGGCCGGCGGTCAACATGAACCCGGTCGGCCTTCAGTGATATCGGTGTGCGATATCCTGCATTGTGTGTGTGTGGGGTGTATGTCTGTTTTTATGTAGATATATACTTTATGGGACTATAGGGGATAAACATACATATACATACATACTATACAATATTATATAAATATATACATAGATATATAAACATAAGTTACGGGGGAGGGGTCTGGAGTTTGGGAATACCTACTGCTCGCTCACTCGTCGGCGTCTGAATCTGGTTCATGCCAGATGTGGTCAAGGTCCATCAGAATGTGTTTGGGTAGTCTGTGTACGTATTTGAATGTGAAGTCGCTGGGAGAATTGTATTGACCGATTTCCTGTATGAGTTTATTTTTACTGTGTCTTAAAGTTTTGTAAAATCGGTCTGTCAGTCTGTGAGTGTATTCAAATAAGGTCGGAATGTCTTCTCTCGCATGTAGTCTTTTCAAATTTGTTCTGATTCTAGTGTTGTATGTGATTTTAATGCAGAGATTCTGTAGTGTCTGTAGTTTTGTAAAGTCAGATTGTGAGATGCTACTCCACACGGGAATAGCATATGTCAGCACCGGTCGAATGAGCGAATAGTAAGTCAGGAGTTTGGTTCTGGGAAGTAGCGGACTTTTTCTATTGAAGATGGGCTTCATCATGCCGAGTGCCATTCTGGCTCTTGCGTGCATCTTGGCTAGGTGAGATTTCCAGTTGAGTCGTGAGTCCATAGTCAGGCCCAGGTAAACGACTTCATCCTTCCATTCTAAGACGTGTCCGCCCATTTCGATGTTGACGTCTGGTGTCCTTCTGACGCGTTTCCTCGTGTACATGATGACTTCGGTTTTGGCCTCGTTCAGTTTGAGGCGCCACATCTTGTAGAACTCTACGAGAGCGTCGAGCGCTCTCTGTAGGTATATGGCCGCCATCTCGGCTTTCAGCGAGGAAACGTACAGCTTGACGTCGTCTGCATAGATAGACAGGTTGCATCTCTCGTCTCGGGGGATGTCATGTGTAAAGATGTTGAAGAGATGAGGTCCCAGTAGACTTCCTTGTGGCACGCCTTTTGGAATCTCACGTAGTGACGACAGCGCGTTCCTGATGAAGACTCGGAAGGATCTGTTCTTGAGGTATTCTTGTATCACTCTCGTTAGGTATATGGGCGTGTTAGTTCTGTGCAGCTTGTGCAGTAGCCCTCTGATCCAAACGGTGTCAAATGCCTTCTCCAAGTCTAGCAGTGCAGCGGCGATGTAGCGATGTTCGTTAAATCTTCTGGTGATGAATTCCGCTACTCGGGTGAGTTGATGGGTGGTGGAATGCCTCTTTCTGAATCCGAACTGCTCGTCTGGCAAAGTGTTGTTTTCTTCGTGGTGTGGAAGTAGCCTGTTGAGTATAACCTGTTCAAATACCTTGCTCAGCGTGGAGAGTAGGCTGATCGGCCGGTAGCTTGTCGGCTGCCTCTTGTCCTTGTTTGGCTTCGAGAAGGGCAGCACGGTCGCCGTCTTCCAGATCTGTGGGAAATGTCCGGTGATGAGACAGGCATTGAACAGCTTTGTGATGTATATGATGGCTTTCTGAGGTAGATGTTTGAGTAATATGTTGTGTATTTGATCGCTCCCCGGCGCCTTATTGGTCTTCAATCGCTTGATAATGACGGCAACTTCGCTCGGCGTGCTGAAGTGGATGTCTTCGACGTTCGTCTGCTCCGCTTGTTCGAGATGTCGTAGAGATTCTTCTACTAGTCGATCCGTTTCCGGATCAGATAGGCCGTCCGTGGCTGCGTAGGCTCTCTCGAATCCGTCGGCGAGCGCGTTCGCCTTCTCTTCTAGTGACAGCGCCAATCCTGAGCCGTCTAGCTTCTCTAGCGGGGGAATCGTGTGGTCTTGATGTTTCAGCGCTTTTGCCATTTTCCATAGGCTGTTATCCTTTGGCGTGAGTGATGTAACTTTCTTCGTCCAAAGTTGGCGTCTGAGGTCCGTTATTTCCTGCTTGATTTCCCGCTGTAGAGTGTTGTAGGCCGTTTTGAAGTAGCCGTCGCGCGTACGATGGTAGATGCGTCGCAAGCGATTTTTCTCCTTGATGAGCGATAAGACATGCTCGGGAAGCTTGATCGTGTATGCGTGTACTTCTTTGAGAGGTATGTGTGTGTCTTGTGCATGTTGTATGATTTCCGTGAGAGTGCTTGCGGCCTCGTCGATTTCATCTGTAGAGCGCAGAGTTCCCGATGTTAGGTGAATTCGTTCGTTAATCTCTTTCTTGAATCCTTCCCAGTCTGCGTCCTTGTAGTTCCGCTGTTTTCTGGGGCTCCTTGAAGTCGTTCCTCCAATACTGAAGCTCACGGGCAGATGGTCCGATGACAGTTCATCCAGCGTGCGCAGTGGCGAGATCGTCTTGACGTTTTTCTCGAGTACGATGTCCAGAGTGCTGGGGTACTGTGCGTGCACTGCGTGGTATGTCGGTTTGTCCGGCGCCATTATCGTGTAGTTGTGAGTCTGCATATGCGTAAAGAGCGTTTTCCCGTTCGCGTTGCCTCTGTAGTTATTCCAATAGTTGTGTTTGGCGTTGAGATCTCCTCCTAGAACAACAATTGGGTGCAGATTAAGTAATTTGTCCAAATCTTCTCTCACCAGAAGGTTGTGGTGTCTGCAATAGGCGGCGATGAAGGTATGCGCTCTATCCTCTATGGTGACTTCGACAATCGTAGCTTCAGTATGCTTCAGCTTCGGAGTGGGGATCCTTGTAGATGTGATGGATTGACGAACGAAAATGGCGGTGCCTCCGCCTCCTCCTTCTAGTCGGTCGTCTCGGTGAACTTCGAAGCCGGGCACTCTCAGCGGTGTGTCGGGTTTGAGATGTGTTTCTGAAATGAGAATGATGTCAATGTTAGTGTTATTTGCCAGAGCGAGCAGTTCATCGATCTTAAAGCGGATGCTGAAGGCATTCCACAGGAGGACGTTCACCATCTCGGGATTATACATGGATGGTGGTGGTGATGACATCCATCAGGATGCAAGCCCTCTGGTATATGGAGGTGCAGCTGGCCAGCTGCGATCGCACGCCATCTAGTCCCATGAGGAGGGACATCATCAGCGTGGCGTCTGGGTCTCTGGAGCCTGCGGACTGCTGCGAGCGGGGCTGCGGTTGGGGCTGCGGTTGGGGCTGAGGCTCGGGCTGCGCCTCGGGCTGCTGGGTGGCCGCTCTTCCGCCAGCCACGTGGGCCCATGAGCGTCCATCAGTCCTCGTCGTCTGCTGCGCCTGAGGATGTGGCCTGCTGGCCCCTGGTCCGGGGCGATGGGGCTGCTTCTGTCGCTGCTGGAGGGAGGCGACGTACGCTACCCTCTTCGGGCAGCCTCTGAAGTTGGCGGGATGGGGGCCTCCGCAGTTGCAGCACGCGGCGGGCTCGTCCCTGGTGGTTTTGGGGCACTCGGCCGAGGCGTGCTCCACCAAGCACTTTACACACCTCGCGGTGTGTGAGCAGTTGCGGGACCCGTGCCCGAAGTTCTGGCAGCGGTAGCACTGTGTCCCGTGCTGCAGATGGTTGCTGCGGTGCTTCTGCAGGCGGATCCTGCAGTGGCAGATGTACTTTACTGCCGCCCTCAGCTGGCCCATGTTCACTTCCTTGCCAAACTGAGCCAGGTACATCGGGTACTCAGCGGCGGTCGTCATCCTCACGACTTTGACTGGGGGGAAGCCCTGATCCGTCAGGTCTGCGGCGATCTCCTCCGTCTCGATGTTTGGCAGGCCCTTGATGACTGCCTTCTTGAGTTTTTCAGCCTCCGCCGTGTATGTATGAAAGCCGCGCGCCTCCACACGCAGCCCGTTTGTGAGAGCGCGGTGATCCGACATGCTCCGCACGAAAATGTTCGCTGTCCCGCCCCGGTTGTAGCGAAAGGTGAAGTTGGCGTGGCCCAGGTGTCCCTGTACCGTAGAGGTAATTTGGGCGTGAGTCAGGGTGCCCAGGGTCATGACCACTGGGGGGACGCGATCCTTCTTCTCGGGCTGGCTTCTGGTACCTGCGGAAGAGAAATGGGTGGGATTAGTAGTGTTGGCGCGTTTGGGTTGCGGAGCGCCGCCGCCTTCAGAAACCTCCTTGAGGTCGGAGAACCGGTTACCGACAATAACCGGTTCCGGTCCCTGCGGTGACAGGGGCCTCTTCACGGGGTTGGACGGCCTCGTCCAACCTTCCTCCTGGGTCGTCTCCATGTCCTGGGATGGCTGCTGGGGTCTGGGGGGCGGCACGTAGCCCGAAGCTGGGCCTACTGTGGGGCGGTTGCTGGGTCCGGGTGCGGGGGCGGGCTCGGGCATCACGGGGGACGGCATGGGGATGGCCGGCCTTGTCCTCGGGTCTGCGGGGTGGCTCTTCACTGGCTGCTGGGGCTGGATGGCGGGGATCGTGTACAGCACGGTCCCGGTCTTTGTCCTGCTGCGGTACTGGCGGGCGCCAGGGGGAATCACGATAGGAGATTCCTCCGGGTCTGCGGCTTCTAGCCGCGCGGAGTACATCCGCACGGCAGGAATGATATTCTTCCTCTTCTGGATTGGGATGACAGTCCTGTGGTCTCGTCTCTGTGGGGCCAGGTCGTCCTTCTTCTTCTTTGCCTTGAAAAAGGCAGTTGGTGGCGCGGGGGCCTGGGCAGTGAGCCGGTCGGGCCGGCTGGCTGCGAGGTGGCAGGTGTCTGGCCGTGTAAACACAAGCCAGACAAAAGCGAATCGGGGCGAAAGGGCGGTGGTCTCGAAAAGCGACTGTCGCAGGCGGCAGTCACAAGGCGAATCCTATCGATCGATGATGATCGATCAATCGATGATCGATGATCTTAGAGCTTGAATCTTTTGCAAAAACATGGTGTCATCTACTATGGAGGGCAGTTAATATTTTTTACACGGTTGTTCATGGTTTGAAAACGCAAACGCTTCCATACCATGCCCACAATCGTGATAAAACTTTACGAAAATGCAAACCTTGCTAAATAGTTAATACCAATTTCATATAAAATTATCTTCCCGGTCATATTAGTAGTGTTCATAAAGGAATATTCTCGGACATAATGTTATTTTGAGTACTGCCAACATGTTGTTAATGTCGAGAATGAACTGAAGTGTGCTTTTATGAAGACGCCATAAAATTTTACAGCTACATTCTGTGTTCCTACCCAACCAAATTACACCTTTCAGGAAGTTTTTCTATTTTCGGGCTTACAAAATACTATGCAGTATGTATCGAGTTTCTATAGGACTACGAAAGATTAGAGTTCAACAGAGAAAATAATGTTCCATGAAACCATCATTATCTGTGAGTTTTGACGGTGATGTCAAACGAATAAGACCATACTGGCCATTACTGTCAATAATATACTGTCCAACTATCAGGTTGATATTATTTCCCGAGGTGACTTTTCTCTTGGTTTCCTATGTTATTTGTATTTGATTAAAAATCGATATTAATATTATAATTGTGAATATTAAATTTTATTTTTGACATTAGGAAGACGTTCAGAATTACCATTCGAATGAACACAAAATATATGACTTTAGATTTTCACGGCCAAAACCATTAAAGTGATTGTGCTACCTCCTTCTTTAGCCAACTTTTTGGATTTGAATACAGTGTTCATAATCAGGGCAAATGAGTCATATTTAAATTACACATCTGCCCAGATGGTGGACTCTTTTATGCTGTCCGAAACGTTGGCTAAATAAGGAAGTAGCGCAACACGGCACAAAACCCCAAAAATAAATCACCGTTACTTTTAAAACTTTAAAAGACATCAGCTTTTAAGATTTATTATTTATTAATATCTGTCAAAATTTTTAATGAAAGGAATGCACCAAGGTGGGTCATTTAACAAAAAATGTTATTTTCAAATTCTAAGAGCGTAAAAAGGGTGCCAAATGGGTTCAAAACGACGTATTTAAAATTTTTCAAATTTCTGATACGATCTTCTTCCTCCGTATTCACTTCAAAGTTTTGAAAATTTCGATATTTTTTTATACATTTTTTTTTAAATTTTTTTGTTTTACCAAACCATATTTTTTTGTAATCTTCCATAGCAAATATAGTATATTTTGACGAAATCATTTACAAAAAGTCCCAAAATCGAGTCTCGCAAATAATGCCGAAATTTGAGAGTAAGAAGGATTTTGCTGGTATTTGAATACACTATCTTGAGATAATTTGAATTATATTCAAATATATTTTTTTATAAATAAATCAACATAATCCCTCTTTTTCATGTTTTATTAAAAAAAGTTCATTTTTAATGGTTCATCTAATATTTTTTTAAGATTTAACAAGGGTGGGCTTTTCTCTATTATGTGAAATTTCAAAGTCAATCCGGAGGAAGAAGATGATATCCAAATATTATAAAAAAATTACGCGATTTTAAATCTCCATTTAACACCCTTTTATCGCTATTAGACAAATCAAAACAATAATTTTTTTCCCACAGTCGTGACCCACCCTGGGTGGGCAGGCATTGCACATTTCAAATATAGAATTATTATTAAAATAAAACAATTTGGCGCCTACTTCATCACTTGTCTGATTGATCCAAATTTGAAAATCATTGCGAAGAAATATCACTATGAATTATTATGCGAACCCAGTACCTGTATCATCTTTTTTCTACATAATAGAAAAGCAGTTTGAATTTCTTGTCAGTCTGATGCCAGACTAACTGGTCGTATATTTTCATTTGGATTCGCCCATTGTATATTTGTAAGTACATGCCGGTTGTATATTTTCATTTGGATTCGCCCATTGTATATTTGTAAGTATGTGCCGGTTGTATATTTTCATTTGGATTCGCCCATTGTATATTTGTAAGTACATGCCGGTTGTAAATTTTTATTTGGACTCGTCCATTGTACATGCCGGCTGTATATTTTCATTTGGATTCGCCCATTTGATCATACGACTGGTTAAAATTTAATTTTAAAATATTATATTGCCTTCATGCCAAATTTTCTTTGGCATTTTTTACATTGGAAAAGCTTACTAAGCCAGTTAATGGAAAAATGCTTGTATTTCGTGAAAAATTTAATTATTTAAAAATCCCCCGTGTTGCTTCCCACCCCGCTATACCTGGAACCCAAAGCCAGAAGTAGGTCAACCAACCCATTCAAACGGCGTGTTTAGAATGCATTTATGTGCAAATAGTCGCACACGGAGCGATGGCGACGATATTACACACTAAAGTGCACCATTCAATGTGGAATGGATACTGGATAGATTCTGTAAGGCATTTTATTTTTATAAACTTCCTTTCACCAAACATTTATTACTTCACTCTTGAATAATTCATAGCTGACCCATTTGGGTCGTTAGGGTTTAGTAAGAAAAGCGTATCACATCTGTTTTGGTATTACTCGGGTTCCTCGGAACCATTCTGAAGCTTATAGTCATCTGAAGTATACCAATATATGTAATAATATTAGGACTAATTCTCCTACTCGCACAATCGATGGTAAAACCTCTGGACCAGCGGATCGGAATTACAATCTTGTATGGTTGTAAAAATCATTAATTCAGCGATGTAATGAAATCATTGTAATATTATACTCGTAAGTAAAACTCGATTCGATATGATTTAAGATTTTTACGGCCAAAAGTATCATCGTGATTTATTTTTGGGATATTGTGTGTTTGTTGTATTGCGCTTTCTTCTTCTTCAGCCAACGTTTCGCGGTCCGTAGCTATGTCCGTGATCAGGACAGATGTGTAAAATTACATCGTTTTATTTGAAAATACCCGACTTTAAAAAAGAATACAGTATTTGGTTCAGATGTTTTCTTACGAATTTTGTGAGAAAACAACACATACGTAATATTCGCATATAAACTAAGTTTAGGGAAAATCAGCAAAACGCAAATACAACGATTAAAAATATAATAATAATAGAAGCCTGAAATAATAAGTAAAAGAAAATATAACGTAGAAAAGCATGTTTGTGGGTATATGCGTACAATATTAATTATGCGTGTTATAGTCGAATAAAACAGAATAAATAAAAATGTAATTTACTCGTGAAGTATAGAATTTTACAGCAAAGACTTAAAAGAATGAAATAATAAGAGTCGTAGCAATAAAAAACTAATACAGTTTAGTAAATATATATTTAAAAAATTTAAATAATAAGATCTGACAAAGCAATAATATTATTAAAAAACAGTCAATATGTTTAATTTTTATTTAATTTTATTTTAATTTTATTCTTATTTTTTTTTTTTTTTTGATTTACTCTATAAATTATTATTATATAGTTTATTTAATACGACAGACTGGGTTTGCATTATTCTCCCAGTCCTGCTGGAAAAAAAACTAAAATAAAAAAAAAAAAATTTCAAAATTCGCAAATTCACTTTGTGGCGTCATTATTAATTTAATGAAAACAAATAACTTTGTGTACACCACTATTTAATTAATAATATCGAAATATCAATTTTTAAAATATCAAATATAAAATATTAATATAATTTATTATATCAGATATTGTTAATTTAATAGTGGTGTACACAAAGTTATTTGTTTTCATTAAAATAAAAAAAATTATATTAAAATTACGCATCTGCCGTGATAATCTGTACTGCTGACTGAAACATTGGCTAAAAAGGGAGAAAGCGCAACATGGCCTAATACCCCAAAAATAATCACGAAAATACCCGATTTTTCCGAGCTACACAGTTAGTTGAATATTTCAAAGCTAAGTTAAAAGTAAAGATCAGGATGGAAAATACTTAACATTTTGTTAAAATTAAAATTCAAAACACAAAGCAAATAATGCCATGATGTCCTTAGCTTTCCGTTAGTGAGTTTTCAGAGAGACGTTTAAATAGACATGTCAAATAGGTATAAACAAGTCAAGTAGGTTTTCTGATCTACTCGCACACAGGGAATGGGTCTCAATTCCGAGGGTTCACGCCCATTTCCCTGCCGGGCCGGGCTTCTCCACTTTTCCCTGACCGTGATGTCCGAATACAAACTTATATGACTTTCTTATATGCTTTACTAAAACACCCTCTTCAAAGACTTAACCTGAACCGTTTCCAAGAAATATTAAATGAAAAATGGTTCCACTAAACCGAAAAATAACTGAAATCCAATTTCCTGACCTAACCTCCTCGCCTCAATAACTTCAACACCCAAATGGCTGAACCAAACCCTGAACTCGTGATAAAAGGCTTTTTACATAGACAACTTAAATATGGGTTGGTGTTGTGTAAATCTTCTGTTTCCAATAACACTGAAAATAACACAAGCCTTTAATAATATATCAGAGTAGATCTAATCCGATATTCTTGTAAGTCTACAGTATTTTAAGCGTGACACCGCTTTTGGTTTGCTGAATATTTCCCCTATAAATTTTATATTATAAATTATAAAAATAATTTTCAAACCTTTTTTCAAATTATTCTTTAAAAAAGTTTTTCTTCTCTTCCATGAAAATTGTCTATTTTTCGACCTTGGAGCATAAATTAGGAACCTTTCTTAAAATTAAAATTAGCATGCCGCAATAGTCGAAAAGGTTAGTTATTAGTACCTGCCGTATTTAATAACCAACTGTGTTCATAAAAAATATAGCATGGATAGAATATTAGTTATGGGAACAGTTCATGAGTATATAGGTACCTATATTTTTTTTTCATATGAAGCAAATACTTTGTGATGTAACCTTATAATTTAAAATAAAACGATAACTTTTAAACACCACTTTTATTTTTAATATACTTTTGTGCCGACCAGGTTTCGCTACAACCGTAGTCAGGGCAGTATAATGCTCTACTAAAGTCTAACCGCCTTACTCATAATCGCAGAATTAGATAATACCACGGTAATACGAACGGGTTAGGTGAAATTTGTACAATTTCACTTAACCCGTTCGTATTACTGTGGTATTATCTTATTCTGCGATTATGAGTAGGCGGTTATAACAGTTTAGTAACATGTGTTATAAATAATATGTTCTATTTTTACAGTGGATTGAAAAAAAATGGGCTGAACTCCTCCAGTGAATGAAGTAGTAGGAGTAAGGGTAAATGGAGAATTGGAAAGGGAAAGGTAATGTTCTTTGTCGACGGGTAACAACCTCAGTATTGAACTTTTTTAAAGATATATTTGGTTTTTAATTATTTTGCTATTAATGTTTTTGATTTTCCTTACCTTTAGTGCTCCTAAGTTATCCAATCCGATACTTCGAATCCTACTTCATTTTCATGCAATAAGGTGACGCCTGTATTTTTATTAAATTTATGGTCTGTTTCAATAAGATGGTTTGCAAATTCGAAAAAACATACCTTCACTGGAGGAGCTCAACCCATTGTTTTCAATTCACTGTGAAAACAGAATACATATATTATTTATAACTCGTGTAAACTAAACTAGAGTATTATACTGCCCTGAAGAAGTTTCGATTGTAGTGAAACCCGTTTGGCATAAAGTCTAAAAAAAGTGGTGTTATTTTAAATTATGATGTTTTCGATTACTTAAATATGAACCATGCTTTTTTTGGATATTTATCGGCTAAATTCATTTCAACGCAAGAGAACGCATTCGGTCGATGTTTTTTTAGGAAAATAATTGGATTTGATCTACTTCTGGAAAGCAATCTAAACTTTACCGAAAATTCTGGTCGAATGGACATTCTACCATTAATTGTAATGAACTTCATTCCTTATTCACTTCATTATTTATTTATCCAGCACTTTATACACTCACGGTTGTGGCTGAGTGCCCACTCAGCTGCCGGTCAGGGGCTGAGTGGGCGTCGCGACATCCAGACGTCGAGTGTTCGATTCCTCATCTGGCTAAATCCTCCATCACGACATAAGCAACATTTTCCGCTTAGAGTGGTGGTAGTAGGAGATTTTCAAACGTTGTAGGGTTATTCGTAACCAGGAAATGTTTGTCTTTCTTTATTAAGTTTAAATAAATAAATAAAATATATTTATGGTTGTACGAAAGCGTCCATTATTGCCTGGTACCAGTTTTTTATAAACATTGGGAATAAAAACGAGTATTTTAATTCGATAAAACTGAGTCTTGATTGGTTTATCTATGGTAAAATAATGGACTAACTTTCCCAGAGATACAGCGTCACTCGTGTCAGATATTTTGTAACAATGCGTGTGCTTTAAATCAATGCTAGGAACAAAACAGTCAACAGAATGACGGGATATAAAAATGACAGTTACATTGACTATTAGTTTGTTGTGAATGAGGTTGTGAAAGCATTCTTGAAAGTTGAATTCTGCATAGCAATGAGTGGTGGCGACTCGGGCCACGTGATCACTACCGAGAGAGCAATCTTGCTGTCGAACAGAATCAATTCGGATATTGATATATTCAGCGTTAGTGAAGCTGCCTTTAAAAGGCATGCTCTATTAATGCTAGTTTATATTTTATGTACCTACTACTCATGTTTAATATATAATTCTTACAAATATCAATGTTTGAACCAACAAATATCATTATCTATGTACTTACAACTACTGTCTATAAAATTTTTATTTTTACTTCTACTGCATTTATTTCTTAATTGATTTATCTAAATTATATATATTTTTAGTAACTCTTATGTTATTCTAGTTTCATCGTGTAGACTTGTCACACACGTTTATTTATTTCTTACTTCCGAAATTATAATTTCTGTATTTATTTTATGATGGCACTACTCCCAAATTTAAACACGAAAAATGATTTCTCTATTGAGTTGGGTAATTTTGTTTACAAGAAATTAATTTATTGTAATTAGTTTTATTTTAATATAGTCAGGAGGCCCAAAAAAGCGATTTTTCAATATTTTTTCTGAGAAGACTTTTAAATTTAAATGTAAAAATATGTACACATATTATGGTAACTTGTATCTATACTTTAACATTTTTGTATTTGTAAAAATAATAATTTTGAAAGCTGCTCCAGCTGATCTCCAGGAACTCCTCTCAAAAAAGGTATCTTGCGGTGACCACGATATCTCTCGACTGAATCATCCAAAATGAAAAAACCAAATGGATTTTGTTGAAGTAATGTACATACAATCCTCTAATTAATCGTAGGAAAAAGCAAAATAATTTTTTTTCACAAAATGGCGGCTTCTCAAAAAAAATCGATTATTGACCAAAATTTTAGCCTTATTGTTTATAAAAAAATAAATTATTGGTGAGAAGCCACCTTCGATTAAAAATACACTAAAAATATACTTAAGAAGCTTGTGTTAAGTTTTGATCGGTTCAGCCGTTTCCGAAAAATCTTGGTCACCGACTATAAAAACACAGTTTTGAAAAAAAACGCGTTCAAAGTTTGGCCTCCTACTTTCAAACGCTCTGACACGCCTTTACAAATGTGCGTGTAACTTCGAAAATAATCGCCGGATTGACTTGAAATTTTCTGTGTGTGTACCTAAATATATATTACGAAAACGAAATAATAGAAAATTCTAACTGTATATAACCCCTTAAGAACCATTTTTTTTTTTTTAATCTGTTGTATGTATGTATTATAAATAATTATTAAAAAATCAAAAACGCATTGAAATGTATTATTTTGTAGTGTTTTTTAAACAATGAATTAATTTAATTGTTTGTGCGAGGACTGTGAGGACTGTGCGCGACAAGTTATTTACTTGCATATCCCTTGGAAGAAAGGTCTAACTTTCCATCATTACACCATAAGAAACATTTTCAAATTATTTGTATGATGAGAGTAAGGAGATTTAAAATCCTGTCTGATTTTTTGTTACCAAATATTAGTATTTCTGCCAAAGTACACATTATAATCCTAGGCGACATCTATATCCATGGCAGGTAGGTAAGCCAGCTCGGGATTCTCCGTAGAGTATATTATATTCTCGATGCCTTTCCTCCTCGGCAAGCTCCTTGCTCCCGTGCGGAGAATATAGTGTTTCAGGGAAGATGTTTGTTCATTCCTTGTTTGTCTTTCCACTTCGCACTTCTTCTCCTACAGAACGACACCGTCTCGTTGTCCCTGAGAAAATACCCGCTTCTCTTCTCCTCTCACTACAAAACAAAGGTCAAGGTTCGCCTTCAATTGTGCCAACCGACGACATACTATTATTATTAATCCATCAAGAGTAGGTTTAGTGCGAGATTACCGAATTACGTTGTTGGGAATAGCTGTGAGTAATGGACGACTCCGTTTTGCAGGTTCGCCGAACTGACAAAGCTTATTACCTAATTGCTAATACTCTATCTAGTTATACTTGTATTATTCAGTTCAATTATTAATTAATATCATAAAATATTTTTTTATGTGAGAAGGACGTGTCCTACTGAAATTTCGTGTTTTTTTACATCTAATTATATAATTTATAAATCAGAACATGTTGAGCATATTGAACTTTCAGAAATACCGAACAATACCAAAGACATAAGCCGTCAAATTGTTCATATTTGCGGCCAGCTGAAAAACGTGTGACATCAAGGAATATGCGCGGCGGCATTGCGGCACAGCCTTTAGAATTTTGAATAGTGTCAAATCGTGTCTCATGTGACTTCTTGAGACACCATTGAATAAGTTTGAAAGCTCACAAACTCAGATATCGAAAACAATATGTATTATCTATTGATGTTTATTTATTTACTCTTTTTACTCCCATGGGGCTTTTACATTTGATACACAATTTTAAATTTTTTTTACATAAGGGCTAGTAATAAATAATAGGTTAATAAAAATAATTTCCTACACTACAGTGGTTTACAAGTGGATACATTTGAAGAAGATAAAAAGATAGCTCTAATGGGTGACCGGACAACTCGGAATGAAACCAACTCAGAACCACCTCAGAAAAGTCGTTACGAGTGATAAAAAAATATATATTAAAAATTGGTTAAATAAGTTTAGTTAGGTTAGGGTTAACGGATATTTTAAAATTATTTTTTTCATAACTTTTAATGACTTTTCAAAGAGGCGTTGAGTTGACTTTGTTCTCAGTTGGCATGGAACCCAAAAATAAACTGTTATTACATATTACATTTATAAATTCAAAAATTAGACAACCTCATTGTCGTAGAATTATTTAATAATAATCGTTAGAATTATTAAATAATAATTATCATTTATATTTTAGCGACGTAGGTAATACAGATTTGGTACATTGCATACATTATCACGACTAGAGAGGCGTATCACAAGATTCATGAATATGCCAGCAGTACATTACTTCATTCCCTGTAGTGTACAAATGGCTACATCCTCGTGACAAAAAAGGGTCGCTATATCATCATGTCGTTTCATATCATGACATTCGTCAACAATACGCGCCGGCGCTATCAGAGTATCAGGGTAGCATAAACAGCGAGGATAACTAGGGGCTGCCTGGATAGTGCCCAGATCTAGAGCGCAATCGGGGATAATGCACCGGTTATCTGGACCGTGCTGTTTGAATGGAAGCTCCCGCCGCGCTGTGGGGTTGGAAGGAAGTGACTAAAGCAGTTAAGATACTCCACGTGTCGGCTGATCTGGGATGAGGAACACAAATCCATTTACTAGCTCGGGGATGTGTCGGTTTTACTACCGGCCTTGTCAGAGATCAGTGGTTGTTCGTGAACTAAACCATCGGGAGTTCTACATTAAAGCAATTCAAAAAGGAGAAGCATTTCGGCTTTCTGTGAACACTTTTTCTTCGTCATCGAATATTTATAATGCTGTCATTTCAAAAGTTGGTCTGGAGATTTAATATAGCCGCAAAAGGGTATTAGGCACTGCAAGAAAAAGCATTAGTTCTTATTTGTAACAGGATTCATTTTTTCACAACATGATGTGAACATTTTTAGTAATATGACCTTTTACACAAAGTCATACATAAATGTTTCAAAATTAGAAATAACAATATTTTTAAATATTAGAACCATATAAATATCATTCACACAAAGAAATATCAAAAAACACAGAAAGAAGACAAAAATATGTGTTTCGGCGCTGCGCTTGCGCACTTGAATATCGAATATAGGCGTTTGCTCTGACGCATGTTCCGGCACCGTACGAAACCGAATTTATGTTGTATGAAAATAATATCCTATAGGTTTTTTCGTTTCACATGTGCGTTCTGAAATCAGGTCCGCGCGTCGTGTTCCAATTGGTGGATTTTCCTTTTTTTCAGGAATCTTTGATTAGTGTAAGTCGAGAACTGACTCTTACGTCATGGTCACGTCGTGGAGAGATGAGGCCCTCCTCCCTCGTAAGGCCTTCAGGGAACCAAGGGGGAGTGGAGAGGAGAGATGAGGTCCTCTCCTCGTGGGGCCCTCAGAGAACCAAGGGGGAGTGGAGAGGGCAGACAGGACCTGCGAAGATACATTTGCGGAACAGAAGATATAGTCTCATTTCCAATGACAACCCTGGTGAACTTCATAAAAGGGACCGGGATACTGTTAAAGGAATGAGGTGAAATAGGAGATAGCGCGATGAGCCTAGGACCTAAGTGCTCACTGGAACTATGTACATTGTACATGTAACTGTAACTTAAACCCTTTGAAATGTTAAAGATAGAAAATAAATCACTCTTTTGGCCAAAACTTTTTTAAATGACGTTTAGTCTTGTATGTTTTTGACTTTATATGGCTAAATAATAATCAATAAACCGCTTTTCTAACTCGCTACTAAACATTTATGTATTTCTGGAGCTATCAGATAATGGGTGCTGCGATGAAGATGGAGCGTTTGTCTTGCCGCTGAGAGCTCGCTCGCAGCGCGACACGTTAATCCCTGGGAGGTATATCCCTCCCCCTCCCTCTACCACAGCCCACCTGCTCCCGGAAGGCGGTCCATCCATCACCAGGAGACACCATGTGTCAACTGCCGCGAGCCGTGATGCGACCTGTCACCGCGGTGAACATGTTATTACCCGAACATTATTATCATAGGTATTAATATTATTCATGGTAAATGCAACCTCATAAATATATCATTCATACATGCACACATACATGTAATGAAGTTAGTGTCAGGGCGGTGTCAATATTAGTGTGAATTATTGAAGTGGTGTCTTCATCATTATATTGGTTGGATACATTACAAGTATAATGTACTGTACATACAAGCAAACGGTAGGTGGGTGCAATGGTTGAATTAATTTCATCATTATTCTATTGGTTAGGACGAGGGATAATAAAAATAATCAATAATTAGATGGTTACATAATTATGTACTAATCACTAATTAATATCTGGGTCAAAAGGTCATAATGTGCTGCAGTCAGCTTACTGTATTTAAGTGTCTCTCTCAGCAGTTGTTTTACTTTAACCCCTCGGGCTTGTTTTGTCGGAAGGTCAAAATATTTCTGCTTTTCAGTAAAATCCTAGTAAATGAAATATTTATTTCCTCAGAAAAATAAAAACTGTTTTGAAAGATATTGAAATACGCTGTCAATTTCTATAATTCGAAAAAATATTTAAGTTAAGAATATAATTTTTTTATAAAAAACATTTTAAAAATGGCTCACTTACGTTTTACGTGGTTCGACTTTAGCGTTTTACGTGGTTCGACTCTAGCTCTGGCAATCGATCTATTTGCATTATTTTTTGTATTTTGTGAGAGTGGTTTTCTTTATCTAACTTGATTTTTATTTCTTTATAAAATTTTAAAAATTAATTATTTAAGAATAATATTTTCTTTATACATTAGTTCCATAGGAAAAAAAAACCTCAGGGCCTATATCATCTTTTGGGGTGCTATGAACAGAAAGAAGAGGAAGTTCTGGGAAGGAAAATGTATGAAGGGTGGGTAGGAATTTGGGGGTCAATATGTCCAGGAATGACGGACGTATGAATCTATCCCTCCAACCTTCAACTATGGTGAAAGGCGATGGGTCGAAAGAGTCCCGGTTGAAGAGGTTAAAAGGTTTAAATCAACCAGTGTGTCCGTGGACAAACTCATTCGCCGCTTTGACAAACCTCACCCCACGAACCCGGGCACCCCTGCTAAGTCACAAAGATACATAAAATTAATACATCCAAACTAAACATGATAAAACCAATTTACACAAAATGAAAAGATGACGGTTACAAGTGAAAATCGAACCCTGGATGTTTTCTTACCGGAACAACGCTTTAAACCACTTGGCCGTTTTTCTGCCGTTATCCTCAACTAATTTGTCCAATATTTGTGAGCTGCTACCTTTTTTTGTACGAGTATAAAGATCTAAACGAATTTATTCATTTTTTTTTACATTAACTCCACACAGGAGGCCCTGAGAAAAATAATTTCCCTCGAAGCCTATGTCATCTGAGATGCTGTGTGGAGGGTCTTTTTGAGGATAGGAAAGAATGAACATTGGTCTTAAAGAGACCCATGTTGTAGGAAGGAGTAAACACAAAGGCCGGCAAATCGTTCCACAGCCGAGCTGTTGAACATAAGAACGAGTCGAAGAAGCGACCCGTTCTCATGTGACAAATGTCAACCATGTACATATGTTGGGCACGCGTTTGGCGTATTTCCCGACTATGCACCGGTGCCGAAGGAACAATGACGCTAGTTGCTCGGAGCATCTTCCATTGAAACACCGGTAGAACAAGGATAGCATTCCCACCCGACGCCTGTGCTCTAAAGATTGCAATCCGTTTGTTAAGTTGGGAGAATCTATCAAACGGACCGCCCGTTTCTGCACAGATTCGAGGAATTTTTTCAGGTATTTTGGAGCTCCAGACCAGAGGTGGCTGCCAAATTCAACCGTGGGGCGCACTTGTGATTTGTACAGAGTCAGCAGTTGTGTACTGTTAAAGTATCTGCGGTCCTGTACTGTACGCCCAGTTTTTGAGACCTACCGTTACCTAGTATTCGTTACCTACATAATGTAAAATAAAATATTTGTGGAAATAATCTGGTATAAGCAAACCAGTAGCAAAACCGTTTGGATTAGAGCTTATCCTTTGATAGTTCAGAATCCGTAAATGCTTACCTCAAAGTTTATCTTGAGGCGAGTGGATTGCCAATTCAAACAGACTTGTAGTTATGTGCGTGTGTGTGTATGTGTGCGTGTGCTGTAACTCTATTATTGCAACAAAGCAACAACGCTAAATTCGCACCGCTAATTGCTCCACTCCCCACACTTTCACACAGTGGTGGCGCGTGTTCAGAGGCATACTTAAATAGCTCAAATAAACCTAGCAAGGTAGAAGCACAAAGCAATATGCCTGTAAAGTGGAGAACAAATAAACACGTAGAACCATTTAGGTGACAAAGGCGGAGGAAATCGACTGGAAGCCGAATGGAGTTGGCTCATGGAGCGGGCGGTGATTATGGCGAGCTTAATCAACTGTTTTACTGCTGTCAAATAGACAAAGACATTTCGTTTGGAAGGCTTAAATGGTTACCGCCGCCCCGGTAACGATTTTTTGGTTACAGCCATAGGTCACCCTAAGTGGTGTGCATGGTACGTTTGGTGACTTAGCAAGGATGCCCGGGTTCATGGGGTGAGGTTTGTTCGGGTCCTAGCCAACTGCGTGACAGACCGGATCTTTAGACTGGCTTAGGGAGACCTTTTGACCTCTCCAGCAGGGCTCTCCCTGTACAGGGACCCCCAGATTACTAACCACTCTTCATACCTTTATCTTTCTCAGATGTTCCTCTCTTTTCTTTCCTAAAAATGCCCTCCATGCAGCATCCCCGAAGATGTTAGGCCCGGAGGGTAAAATTTTTCGCAGGGCCTTCTCTGTGGAGCTAATTTTAAAAACAAAACATTATAATAAATGTCCGTTATCTGTTTACCTGTGACTGTAATAAACCTACGGCCAGGTGTTGTTGACTAACTTTGAAGTGTTGACTAAAAGTAAGAATAATTAATATTTATTACTTTTTAACACTCAGGTGGCCCAGGACAAGGAGCAAGATAGTTTCCCTCTGTTTCATATTTGGGAATGCAGAGTGGAGGTTCTTTTTAAAGAAAGGAAGGAGAGAGTTCTAGAAATTAACCGGGTGGGAAAGAAGTGGGTAAGAATCTAGGGGTAGGTTTGTCTTGAGGGGCTATTCCGGTTCTAATTAAGGATAAGTAATTATTCTTTATGTTAAACTAACGGTTCCTAAGCTTAACGGATCTTAGACGGTTCATGATAAGGCTCTCGACTAGTAATCCGAAGGTCACGGGTTCAAATCCTGGCGTGCTCAAGTAAATTTTATTTGATTGATTTGTGTTATTTCACAATTTAATTATTACAAAATTATATAAGGCGCGTTCAAGAATGGAAGATACTTTCAGTATCGCCCTGGTGTAAGACAATTCAGAATTGCAATGTTGCTTAAAATGGTTTTAGCCTTGTTTGGTGTTAATATCAGAAGAGCCAAGAACTTCCCTGCCACGCGCACACATACGCATTTTTTCAAAATTGATTACTTGCCAAGGACGAAGATATTATGATATATGTAGATCATTATAAATCGTTCTGTTCAATCCTTAGGACCAAGATAAAATAGTAAAAGTCTTTGATTTGGAATAATTTTTTTATTGTTAAATTTTTAGGAGTTTATTTGTTAGTTGGTTAGGTTTAAAGAAAATACAAACAATTTCATTGACATAATTCGTTGGCTTTTATTGATTTTGGTTTTGTTATTATGTAACAGTTTTTCAATGTTGGCACTTTCACTTTGAAATTTCCAAAATTAAAAAGATATAATAGTAAACAAATCAGTCAAATAGGTTCTCAACGTGGGCGACAACGCCCCCTTGTGGGTGTTTGAGACATTCAGGGGGGTGGTAGAAGACCCAGAGAAAAAAGGGGGGGTTGAGGAAAACTAAGAGGCGTTGAGATGGTATAGTGAAGGCGTGGCGGGCTGGTAAAAAAATATGGTCTAAAAAAGACAAAAAACACGCTCATCACGTACTAACAATTTTTTATTTTATTTAATAATCTTACGTGTATTATTATTATTAATAATTGACACTATATCATGAATACAAAAAGGAAGGAGGTAGCTACCCGGTATCCCCCCTCCCCCATGTTCTAGTCTAACGCCTTTATGTTAGACAATAGAAATAATTATTTTAAAAGATAAGCTTTTTTTCTGTCTTAGCTTTGAGTCATATTTTAAATAATGATTAAATTATTGAACAGGTTATTAAGTTATTCAATATGTTATTAGTTTATTAAATAGATTATTAAGTTATTCAATATGTTATTAGTTTATTAAATAGATTATTAAGTTATTCAATAGGTTATTAAGTTATTCAATATAATACTCACGCGCCCGAGTGTGATCCGACACATCACGAACACAGATTTTGGCTGAGCCGAAAGTTTTGACTGATTTTTGGCAGAAACCGAAACTTCACGTCAAACTCGACGTCACTTAATTTTACTCGTACACAGTTTTAGCACAAATTCACCACACACTCATTTAAAAAAGCTCTCTTTGCATATACATTCCAGATGAAAGTAAATTTCATGACGCCGAAGAACACCATTTAGAATTTTTATTATTTTATAGATATACCAACAATTTTTCTGTTAAGAGTCTGTTCTTACAGTTAAGAATCCGATGCTGCATTTAGTAAATGCACACTTTCCAACACCCTGTGTACCTGTGTAGATAACTCTTAGTAAGAACAATTAAGTTTTCCGTCAAAGGTTGCTGTGGAGCTGTGGAGAATGGCGGAGAAATAAACTTTACGAGAGATCCTTTGTATAATAAACTTTTATATCTCATCCTCCTTGTCTCCGACTAGATATTTCGCTAAAGTAAATACTTTATTATGATATTAAATAATATTTGACGTTAGACTATAACACAGAGACATGAATAACTTGTTGATAACCAATATTTCTATTTGTTTCAGATTACGTTACAGATTGACTGATATTAGAACTGTCTACCAAGTAGTCTTCACGAGAATATTGAATTTCGGTAAGTGTCCTGGAATATATTATTTTATAACGTAATCGTATAAAGTACTCTACATTTTCATAAATACCGCAAACACTTAAAATCTATTAAAATTTGGTAGGCGGTGTGGGTACCGCCATCCCGTGAACCATATATTGGATAACCAACGCCCTGCCATAGGTCACCCGAAGTGGTTTGCTACGTTTGGGGTTAGGGGTGCCCGGGTTAATGGGTTGAGGTTAGTCAAGGTTTTGGCGGCGAATATATTTGCCTACCTCTGCGTGGTGGGCCGAATCGGGAGACACTGGTTGAAGGAGGCCCTTTGACCTCTCAGCCGGACTCCCTCGACCCATCGCCTAGCACTGCAACGGGAGGAGTGTATTCATACATCCGTCACTCCTGGACACATTTTACTCCCAGATTCCTATCCACCCCTTCTTTTTCTTTCCAGAACTTCCTCTAATTCTTTTCCATAAAAGACCCTTCCTCATTCCTACAAACCCTTCATTTTTCCTTCCCAGAACTTCTTTTCCCTAAAAGACCCTCCACACAGCCCCCAAATATTGGCCCTGAGAGCTTTTTTTTTCTTCAGAGCCTCTTATTGTGTGACGCTAATGTAAAAAAATCTAATACTTAACGATAAGAGTCAGTTGTTTCTCAGAACTTTAACAATTCTTAAAACTTCAAAGTTAATATTCATGTTCCTTGAAAGTTCCATTTGAGCTTTGTTAGTATTCAAGTTCTGTGAAACAACTAGCTTTTAGTGTGAGTATCAATCAAACAATGATTTTATCATAGTCATCACTGGAATTATTGTGAAGACTATTAGAATTATTTGATATAATATAACAAAGTAATATCAGACCAAGCTTTGAGTGAAATCCTTGGAGGAATAATGTGTCACCAAGGAGAAATCACTATTTTCGATTAATCCCTACTAGGAATCGGTTTAGGTTATGTACGAGTATACAATTGGATAAATAAAACTTTGCCTACAGTGTCGCTAGAGTACAATTTTATATTTATTATATATTTAATTAAATGTGAAAAATTACAAAATATGTAAACTTTTACGGTCCATTTAGTAAACTTCAGTTTTAGGACAGAGAAAGATTGCTTTAAAATAAAATTTTTGATCTTCAATAAATAAAAAATAGTGTTTCTTTATTTGTCCCGTTTCTATACCATTCATCCGATTACGATGAAACTTTGGTGATTTGTTGTGCGCGCGCCCTCGAAGGTATCTATATATAATCGTTAAGTCTGGCGTTATGAAATTATTTCCCTTACCAGTCAACCGATTGCAATGCAACCTTAATGGTTTTTATGATGAGCTCAGGAATAGTAAAATTTGTTTTAAAAAATCACAATAGCTGCCCACCTGCGGAGTCCTGTTTTAACTCCCCCCTTGGCATTTCATCTGTAGGTCTGTAAATTTGTTTTTGTGTTCCATTTTCGTTTTAGAAAACATGTCACATCCACTTTATTATTCAAGCAAGCATTGAGAGTATTCAATTTAGGAGGCGGGTATGCCGCTGCCCCGGGAACCATTTATTGGATAACCAATATCACCCCTACCATAAGTCACCCCAACGTTTGGTGACATGGCAGGGGTGCCCGGGTTCATGGGGTGAGGTTTGTCTAGGTATGGCGGCAGATGCTTTTGCCCACCTACTGCGTGGCGGGCCGGATCGGGAGTGAATGGTTGAAAAATATAAGAAAAAACTTATCACAAAAAAATATTATTATTTTATGGCTTAAAGTATTTGTGATAATTTTTATATATTAACTTTCCTTTCTTATAAAATTTTTCAGAAAACACTTTTGCGCTTAAATCGCCCGTTTCTACACTATAGAGTTTATCTTTTAAAATTCATTGTTTTAATATGTTGGGTTAATGAAACAAATTCAAAATTTAGTCATCTCCATCAGTGTGCATTGAACATTATTTATTTGGGACGAATAAACGTTGGTTTGAATATTAATTCGATTTAGTGGAGTGCGCGAGGAAGCAATTATTTCCCGAACAACAAGCTCTTTGAATCCAATACAATTAGTCCTGGACAAATGACACAGCCCGATAATCAACTTTTCAATTACCGGTTAGTTCAACTGGTTAACTGGTTCGTACGAGGCTTAATGATAACCACAGAACGGTGAATACTTCCTAGAAGTGTTTTCTGTTTATCCAAATTTGATTGAAAACTTCTACGTACTGTTATCGTCAATTTTCACAATATTTTCGACTACTTGGCCCCAGACAGGCTAATGAAATAGTTTCTCGAAGAAAGAATCTAGATATTGGAAAAATTTTCGGCTCAAGTAAGGGAAAAAAACTAGCTTACTTTGCACCTACTGATGCGCTTCCATCAAACTTATTAATCGCAACAAGCGTATTCTGGACACACGCTTTGACACACTATTATTATATTGATAATTCGACGGCCTCCGTGGTCCCGAGGCAAGACTCTCGACTCACAATCCGAAGGTCGCGGGTTCGAACCCGGCGTGCGCAAATAAATTTTATTTGATTAATTTGTGTTATTTCACAATTTATTCATTTAGAATAATGTATAGTATATTTGCGGCACGTTCCAGCGTGGTAGATACTATCAGTATCGCCCTGGTGTAAGACCACCATTCAGAATTGAAACTTTGCTTGAAATGGCTTTAGCCGTGTTTAGTGACCAGATCTGAATAGCCAGGTACTTCCCCACCTTCCTCTTCCCTATCTCCTTCCCCTCCCCACTACCTTCAGCCTCACAACATACCCCGATTGGGGACGCCATAGTCTCACTGGCTCCAGACGGGAGCAGTTGGGACTCTTGTGTGGTATTTACTGTAAAAAAAAAAAAAAAATCGTAATAATCAATAACAAAATGTAAAGGTAATGGGGAGTAGCCATTTATTACCCGCTATTTATTGTTTACTATTGAGTTCTCGGCATGCGTTGCAATGCCACTTAGATAAAGAAATAGTTTCTAGTGCGTGTCCCTTCCCATTCACCCCGTTCCAACTCCGCCTCATAGCATACGCATAGGGGACAAACAAAGATACATTAATTTTTATATTTGAATATTAGGAACAGAATAATAACCAATGATACAAATTGATCAATCCACTTACTAAATATTCTCATTATTCGTTGAAAATTAGATACAAAATTTTTTATTTGGAATTTTTAAAATTTTCAATTTGAGATGCAGGTGTGGCCGCCCCGGGAGCCATTTATTGGATAACTAACACTTCTGCCATAAGTCACACCAAATACTTCGCTACGTTTGGTGACTCAGCAGGGGTGCCCGGGCTCATGGGTAAAATTTGTATTGGTTTTGGTGACGGATGAGTTTGCCCACCTAATGCGTGGCAGGCAGGATCAGGAGACACTGTTAGTTCTAAAGGTCTAGTTGGTTCAATTAGACCTTTCGACCTCTCCAGATGGACTGTCTCGACCCATCACCTTGCGCCGCAGAGGGATGAATTCATACGTCCGTCATTCCTACCCACCCCTCGTATCTTATTCCGTCGCAGAACTTCTCCTCTCCTTCCTTTCCATAAAAATACAATCCATACAGCACCCCCAAAAATGACATAGGCCCTGAGAGATTTTTTCCTCTAGGCCTTCTGTGTGGAGCGAATGTAAAAAAAATAACAATTACAATGCACTTTAAGTAGAGAAGAAAATATAACATGACCCACAGTGAAAATTTAGCGTCAGCACATGACGAGTTAATGGTCATTTTATGTAATTGTAATTTTTTTAATAAGATCGACCGTCCAATCGTAGCTTTTATTAATTAGGTACCTATTTAATTATTAAACAAATCCTTGATTTCAGATGACGTTTTTATTTTGATTCATTAAATAAAAGAAAATTAGAAAATAATTTATTGGACGCGGGGCCAGTGTTCACAGAACTACTTGTAAATTATTTATACGAGACAACTAAACGGTTAAGAAATACGTTTTCAAAATAAAACAAAGCAACTAAGTTTTCCACCAATATTAAATAATGCCAAAATTTTAATTAACGAATACAATATTAGCGAAACTCAATCGAAAATCTCAACGGTCAAATAAAAACCAAGTCTCCGTAGAACTTCGTTTCAAGGAAGACCTCGGCAGCAACAATAACATAGAAATTTAGAACTGCTTTCATTTTGTATTTACGTGGAAAAAAATATTTGTCTTTCTTCAAAAAAGTAATAAATGTCTGATAAAGTGAATTGCGTTACGATTTTCTTTATATTTTTTCCTTCCTCGAGTCAAAAAGGTTGAGTGTTTTGGGGACGATTTTTCCAGGCGACAGGATGCTTTATGGCGCAGTCTCCACCCGGAAACACCTCCATATATCACTTCGCTTTCTGTGTTACGACCCCTGATGATGTTTGTTCTTTTATAACTCAATTTCGTCCCTTTAAATCATGACACCATATATACATTTCAGTTTAAGCTCGTGAGGTACATTCTCTATGATATAATATTGGTTTGTTTGTTTTATAAAAACATAATATGGGGAATACCTTAGCATCATCATTTAGGGAATAATGTGATGAAGTGGGAAGAGGAAGAATAACTGAAAAAGGAAAGTATCTCGCTATTCAGAACCGTTACTAAAACTAACAACTAACTATCTAGCACGCCGTTTCGTGCGGGGGTAATCAGAGAGGACGGACCGCCAAGCAACTCTGGCTTGTCACACCATCTCTCGCTCCATTCACATTCATAATAGTCTCATGTCTACCTTTCTGTTATTCAGACTCTTGACATGGTCCACTCATGTATTTGGATCACTTGATTGTGCCTTTGACCGGACCGGACAACTCGGGATGAAACCAACTCAGAACCATCTCAGATAAGTCATTTAGAGAGATAAAACATATTTATAAAACATTGGTTAAATAGGTTATGCTAAGTTAGGGTTTTCGGCTAATTTAAAATTATTTTTTCATAGCTTTTAATGACTTTTTAAGGAGGTGTTGAGTTGACTTTATTCTCAGTTGGCACGGAACCGCCCAAACCATCTAAGATTCCATCTATTTCAGAATCGAAGATAAAACCGTATAAAGCTACTTTTTGATTATATCTGGAGACTCTCACCGGGACAACAAAATCTCCAATCTATAACGCAATCTATAATGTACACAAAATTTAATTTTGATAGTGATTAATGTGATAAAATTACAATACTTAGGTTTTTTTTCTAAATTAAGTATGGACTAAAAGGTTGAATCTAAAATTTGTTTTTCAATTAATGTAGTCCATGAATATTTTTCCACAAAAAGTGGGCTAGGCGGTGAACACACAGATAAACCGTTGTTTTTCTGATAAAATATATCGTTGAATATAAACTTGTTGGTTACCACAAATATTTGAATTGGATTTAATTTTAATTTTAACGGAACAACAAGTGGGGAAAATTTTAAAGGGTAATATTAACCATTAATTATAATAATAAAAATAAAAACAATACGTTTTTCATTAAAAGTATTTCATTGTAATTACTCGTATAGAAAACATATACATAAATATATATGTAAGTCTACAAGTGCCTTCACCACAGTTTGATGATGCCTTCAGAAGGCGAAACTGTCACGTCTATTTATAAGTGTGCGTTCATTTTCATTGAAAATGTATGAATGTCATTAAACGTTTCGCATACAATTGCTGATATCCTGTGAACATTGGGAATGCGGTGAACACGTTAAAGTTAATACTAATAAATTATATTATATTTGATACAAATCAAACACACACAATTTACAATCACAAAAACTAATTATAAAAACAATTTTAAAAAAACCCCTATTCATATTTGTCAGAACTTTTATTCAAACAATTTAAGGTCAGAAAATTAAGTGCGTTATACTTCTACCACGTAACATTACAAATTTATAAACATAATATTCAAAATAAAGTTGAACCCTTTAAAAATAACAGAAATCTTAGACAAACGTCAATACTTCCTACTCCAAAATGTAAAAAAACAATAGGACAGATAAATTAATTAAATTTTTTTAATTCTTTACCAGAAAAAAAAAATGAAAACTTATATGAAAGAATTTAAAACTCACTTTAAAAATTATAATGAAAACTTGAACTGAATCATGTCAAATAAAATCAATATGACAACACCCCTCCACCTCCATACACACAAGCCCTACTTACTTATGGGGGTACATCAAATACATCTATTATGTAATTAATTATTGTATAAAATTTGTTTGTAAAACATGTATCTTTTTATGACTAATAAAAAATAATAAATAAATAAAAATTAAAAAAGTATGTTTGTTTCAGAATGTCAGCTGTCTCTGTACAGAACGTCCGGCAGACTGAGTTGGGGCGATATTCCGCGGAGTCCGACAGACTGTCAGGTGTTCTTCCCCACCGCGGCCGCCCAGAAGCACGGCCTACTTGTCACCCTCGAGAGACTCAACGTGCCCTGCGCCAGCGGGGGCTTCATCCGCCTCAACCCCGGCGGCCCGCCCTCGCGCCACTCGCAGCACAGTCACCTCTGCGGCAAGCTGGAGGAACTGCCCGAGGCCGAGAGGACCCTCTACATCTCGGCCTCCGAGACCGAGGCCAGCCCGTACCTGCACGTGCACGGCACCCCTTCCTTCGTGATATCCTATAGACTGGTAGATTACTGTTACAACGTCACTCTCACGGCAAGAAACGGTTCCTTCGAAATCGAACCGACGAACTCACTTCACTGCACGTTCCGAATACACTTGCCTTACGGGAACAGAGTCGCCCTGCGCCTACAGATGGGGGAGAGAGCGGTCAAACTCGGCGCAAACAACCCGCTCCCGGAAAGCACAACTTCGGCGCAAAGTTCCTCCAACAACGACATATTGCAAGATCTCG
This sequence comes from Glyphotaelius pellucidus, assembly GCA_936435175.1. Lineage (NCBI taxonomy): Eukaryota > Metazoa > Arthropoda > Insecta > Trichoptera > Limnephilidae > Glyphotaelius > Glyphotaelius pellucidus. The sequence goes on from OW386544.1 coordinate 242,436, forward strand.
AAACGGAATACTCCACCCTACTCGACTCCCGCGAGGCCAAAGTGCCCGAGTGTCTCGGCCTGTCCATTAAGTTGTGGGACGGGGCTAACTCCTGGGTACACTGCTCCAAATCCGGGGATCCCTTGAGGAACGTGCAAATTATATCCAAACAAAATAACGTCATTATATATGTTTTGATAAGAAGGACTTCGAAAAGTGTGCTTAACAACAAAAGTGACGACGTAAAAGTAGTAAAAGAAAATGGTGCGAAGTTAGAAGAAAGTGATAGGAATTTGAACAGTAATAACGTGTTTAGTAGTGGGGATGACGGAGCGAGCTTGTCCGACGAGAGTGAAGTGACGAAGCGGAGTGTGACCAGTGACGGTGAGAGTACGGTGGGCCTGTTCCTCAAGCTGTGGTACCACTCGCAGCCGGTGCAGGGCGTGGTGGGCGGCTGCTCGTACGGCTGGGTCGGGCTGCGCCAGTTCTGCGTGGCGGTGTTCGAGCACGCGCGCCTGCCGTGGGCGCAGGCCGAGGCGGAGTGCGTGCGCCAGGGGGGACACCTCGTCAGCATCCGCAGCGAACAGGACCAGGCCGTCATTGACGAGCTTCTCATACAAAGGTAGGCCAAATCATACATCATTATTGTAAATAATATATTGCTAGCTGTCGTGGCGGAGTTATGAATGAATGGACTAAAGTTTTGAGATTTGGAATTCTAGTAAAATGGGTTTAATTGTAAGGTAATTTTTTTTGTTTTAATTTATGGTTTTTGGTTTTTAAACGCAAATTAGTTTATTAAATGCCTTTGGAGGTCAATTTGAAGTAAACCATATTGTTCCTATTTAAAAACTATTTTGAATTTAGTTCAACCCCGTTTATTATTCCATTTTTGAGATAATTGATGACAAACAAACAAACGTACATAATGATTCCCTTCAATTGTTTACATAAGATGATGAATCTTTATACTTTTATGTCATTCTGTTAATTTATCAAGGTGCATTGGCCGCGCGTGGAAGTTTGGAATATTCAATTTTTGCATTTTATTATTAATTATTACTAATTATTCCTTTCTTTTTCGTGCAAAAAATAGCCACTTATCAATGCACTTAAAAATAACAAAACATGTTTTGATTCCTTTGCAACATATTTTTAACATTTTAAAAGTTATAGAATATTCAAGTAGGTATACAAATGAACTTATTTTTTACATTATTTTAATTTATTTGTTTGTTTGTTTTTATGTTTGCATATTACTGTATTTTTGAAATATGTATGTAGAAATAATGGGAAGAAAAAACGAACAAAAAATCTTATATCTAAAAAGGATGTTTTCAAAACAATAATATTACATGGGTCGGTACTATAATATATGCTATCCTTTCATCTATAATAATCTATACTATACCGTTGAAATTGAATGGATGGATATTAGTTTGGAGTTAATTAATAATGCAGAGGGATACAAAGTCTGGCAACTTTCCGAAGTCAGTTAAAAGTTTGGCGAGATGTGTCCCATGAGGTTAGGAAGCGTGGTGAGTTGTAATGGCGCGGCGGTATTCCCGGTCCCAGTTCGCGGCACATTCATCATTCATCATTCCCGCGGCCATCGCGTATCTCCCTCAACTTCTCCACATGTCCGTCGCGTGTTGGGGTCACCAATTTTATTTCGTAAATGAATTTCACCGAGTAGAGGACCAACAGAACTATCAATCTTAGTTCAACCCTTCCTTTCAAGTATTTGAAGGGATCGGAATTAGGAAGCAGAAATTGCTGAAACTAACAAACTAGGTACCCATCGGTGATCGATGGCTCTGTGGTAGGATGCTTAGATCTCTCAGTACAATTGAATACCGACTCAATTAAGAAATCTGGTACTTCCATGGTATGTATAATTCCGTATATCTTATCCAGGACTGTGCAGCAATTATCACCAGTAACATCTTTACCAGTAACCCTCGAGGCAAAAGGAATTTTTTTTTACTTTTTTTATTCGTTGTATTGTTAATTACATAAGTTGAGAAGTGTTCCATCACCATGCTAGGCACGACCGTGTTATGGTGGTCGATCAGATTATCAACAAGAGGTGAGCAATATTCAATTTATGCCTCAGTGCGTTTACTACGAACCTGTTATTATGCAATGATAATCACCAGTTATGACTCTTAAGATCAAAATATCGATTCGCCATAATTGGTATCAAAATAAAGGGGTCAGTTAGTCCTTTACGAATATCCAATGTTTTCCAACTCCCACCAATAGTTTTGTTAACTTGAAAAGTTTATTTAAAAATTATTGATTAGGAACACTTCACAAATTGATTCGCAGTCAATATATGCGACTACATTTTTTGGTGGAATACTCACAGCAAAAGAGGTGCTCCGATACTTATTGATGAATATATTTTTTAAACTTTTTAATTGTTTATTAAATCGCATAATATGATTAACGCACTCCAAGGAAAAAACCTCAAATCTACTTAATATTTAAAAAATAAATACATATTTTGCTATAAAAACCATAAGTTTCATGCATAAAAAGTATACGACGCCCTTACAGTCGAGGGCACCCACCACTTTCCCGAACCGTTTAAAGAACCAGATTGGTCCCTCTATCGGTTCTCACATCAAGACTCTACATTTATTTTTAAAACTAAGCTACAATGAAATGATTCTTAAACCCCCGAGGGTCGAAGGGAGCCCCCCTTTCACTGCTACCGCTACATCAGGGGTGGCGCAGTGGACAGTGCAGGAAACTAAGTGCTTGCAGAAGGTATAAATTAAGGGCACCACCTGTGCCAGGCAGGGATAAGGGGGCTATTCCATCCCCTTATGGGAAGTTTAACACCATTAAAACAACTTACAATCCTCCTCGGAACAGAAATCCCTGGTGAGAAGTGAGGAGTGAGGAGTGAGGAGTGAGGAGGATTGTGAATATAAAGATCTTTTATTTTAGGGTAAAGGGAAGGCGAGGAATGTGGAACGCGGGAGGGGAAGGGGACGCGGGAGGGGAACGGGGACGCTCGGGAAAGGACGTGCTGGGAGAAACAATTTATTTCTTTGATTATGCCATTGCAACGCAGAACGCCGGGAACCAGCTAGTTAAAAATTAAAATAAAAACCCGACAACGGTTAGTTTTCTTTTCCAAGTTGAATAGAATTTGCCATCATATAATATATTATCCCCAATTGTCCAGCAGCCGTATCGTGCGTACACAACTTCTGTTAATGTAATATTATTATAGCTGCTTTTCAGGTCTACATGCTTTAGCACTTTTCCCATTAAAGTCCCATGTAGGGTTCTTGGTATTGCTCGTACCTGCGCTGGTATGAACTTTTAACTTATTCGGGTTGTTTTCTAAATGGGATGCTTAATTTCGCACCGCGACAAGACCTCCGTGGCTTTGGACCCAGTACCAGGGATCATAAGTTAATAATCCAACTTGTGGGAAGAAAATCACTCCTAACATTTTAATTTTAAAAGGTTTCGTTTTTTTACAATAGCTTCTCTCTCCTGTGTGAAGCTATTGTAAAAAAATCCCTCAGGGCTTATGACATCTTTACTGTACGGAGGGTATTTTGGGGAAAGCAACGAGAGGAAGTTCTGGGAACCAAAAAGGTTTGAGGGATGGGTAGGAATCCGAGTGTCAAAGTATCTAGAAGTAACGGACGTACGAATCCATCCCTCTTATTGCGGTGCAAGGCCATGGTGGAGAGGTCTAGGTTAGGCACACCTGCTTGGTCATCAGAGGCGAACCATTCTTAGTGATCTGTTGCAGGAAGCTTACTACGATGACATTCATAAATGGGATTGTAATTGTTCCACTAGTCCCGACAAATTAAATTTCATATACCGTATCAATTCAGGAACACAAAAAAAATCTTATCGAAAAATTGACGCACATGCTTAAATAAAATAGAGAAACAAAGTTTTTTACCAAGCGTCCAAAATGTTAGCATTTCACTTGGGGTAAATTTTGTACAAATTTCCTCACTTACCGCAATTAAAGCACTCGGCAATTAGGTTTAGCGGTTCGCCTCCCCCCCCCCTCACCCTTCCCCCCTTCCCCCTCTCCCCCGTAAGCAACTGAAGTTGGGAACTGTGGATTTTCATGCAATTCTCGGGTTACATTGTCAACTTTAGCCTGTTCTCTTGCCACAGTAGTAGTAGTACTAGTAGTAAGTAGTACAGTGTGTCATGGTGTCGTGTATTGCGTTAGATTTGACGGAAAGCGAGTTCAGCTAATTGGTTTAAGTTTTCCTGACACTTGATGCGTTTTAACAACAGTACAATCTCTAATAATTAACTTCTACTCTAATCTAGAAATGCAAAACGGACGTTTTACGCCACGTTATTTTTAATAGAGTTTCTTTGCAAAAAGTTTCGTGTGGATTCGGGTTGAAAAAAATGAAAGTATTCTATAAAGGTATTAATTTTCGTCTAAGCCTACAGGAAAATCAACCACGAAATAATTATATTCATCTTTTTATTGAATGGGGTTTGTGCAAGACATACTCGTACCTATGCCACCTAATCGTGATTTGGAGATATATGAGCGTTTAAAAGTTTAAAATAATTATAAAAACTGAAAACCATAAATATATAACAATTATAAAAAAATTCTAGGTTTGAAGAGGGCAATCTTATAAATGCTTTCTATTTTCTTTTTCTGCAAGTCAATATCCTCACAATGTATAGATGGAAATCTTTTAGTATTTTATTTAACAGATATCTTTTCGTACTATTTAAAACGAAAACCTTAACCGGCTAGTAGCCGAGTGAAAAATGCGTCATATTCTCACCCACGAGTCCAATCTCCTGCTAGCTAAATCCTCCATCATTGCACAAGCAACATTTTCTGATTACGTATAATAAAATCCGTTTTGGTACCTAGCCGAGACCCTCTCCGAAGTGAGACTCAAGGGAATTTATTGAAATTTTTTTTTAAAGTCCTTGGCCTGGGGCTCCCCACGACGCTGGTGCTCTAGATGGAAATCCGGCCCTGTCGGGATGTCAACATCAATATAACAACTCCCCTGGTTGTTTTGTTTTGTAGCTTCTTGAAGTTTATGTGTATTTTAACAGAAATCACGCCTGAAAGTCCAAACTTCAACAATTCTGTTAAGTTAATGCTATGGGGATGATGAATAATAATAATTCGATAGGTTTCTTAGTTAGAAAGAGATATTAACGTTCATGACCTCTACATCTTACATCATTTGTACATTTTTCTAACGTATTTCCTCTGACCTTTACGCCTTTATTTGTGCTGACGTGTAAACTTTTTCAGAATCTGCGTGGGAATTATGAAAATTTTACAATAATAGAACATGTCTACTCTTTTAAAGGGGGTTTTAAAGGCGAAAAAAAGGCATATTTTCATGATTTTTTTTTGAGATATGAATAATGTTGGCCTATTTTTTTTAAATACACCTTATAGTATGACATCTAAAATATCTTCGAAAATTTTTTTGATTAAAAATATTAATAAATAAGTCCGTGAGAGCGAATCTTCGGAGGCGCTTCGAAAAAAAGGTGTTCCGCGGTGAACATCACAACTCGTTAACGAATCATTTGAAACAAAAAAATTGAAATGCGTTTAAAAAATGATATGTTTTTCCAGGTAGTGACGAAGCATTTTTTTTTAATTTTTTTTTTTTTTTGCAACATGTTGAAGTCAAAAATGCGACTTTTGCTAAAATTTTCGGTGAATTTGTAATTATAAAATGAAAAAAAAATATTTTAAAAATTAAAACTCTCGTCACTACCTGTTGATTTATGTGTAAAAATAGTGTGCAAAATTTCAAAAAGATCGGTCAAGTAGATTTTGAGTTATGATGTTCACGGACTAAAAAACATTATTTGCCAGAAAATCAATTTAAAGTTTTGTTATACTCGAAATATACTTGAATAGAGCAAGAGGGCCGGTCGCTTGAAATGCTGTAACTTCGTTAATTTTGCTCCGATTTACTTGAAATTTTGGCACAATACTCTCGACATATTGTACATTTAGAAAAAAAAAATTTAAAATTGAGTTTTAAAACCGTACCCCCCCCTTAAGTGAACTAACGATAAAAAGTGATCGAATTAACAAAGTATGCTTTTTAAATGCGCGAATTGAGGGACCTACTCCTTTGACATTAATTCAACGCTATATCACATCTGACATTTTAACACCATGCCAAATAGACCGATATAGAATATTCTTCACCGAGGAAGTCGCTGTAAGTCATAATAGCTTTAAATTAAAAAGAAAAGTCAACCGGTTCGTGCTGCTAAGTATTCATGCAATATCTATTACGAAAACTTGAATTATTATAAAGTTCATAATAATTAAATAGAAAGTAGGTACAGAATTCCTATCCGTCATTGGTTTGAATATTCCAACGAGGCGACCCAGGCATACCACGCTTCTTCATAAAGAAGCCAATGACACTAACTACGTAGCAGATAACTCAACAACAATTACTCGCGCAATCACAACAATACCCACTAAGAAGAATTACTTTACTGTTTCATAATTTTTCGTTATACGTAAATTACTTCAAAACAACTTCCTTTCATTTAATTTTTCATTAAACTTTTTTAAACCATAAATCAAAATTCTTAAGCGTATTAAAATTCTTTATTTCATAATTTCTCCACACGCTTTCTTCCCTTTTGTTACAATTAATCATACTAGTGGTCGCCCAATGGTTGAAATTCTACCATAATTAATTTAATGTGTAATGTTTTTTTTATTGATTTAACGTATTTTTATGAACAATTTCAAAATAAATTAGCATTCTGCACTCCTTCTCAATATAAACTATAAGTGTGCGAAATTTCATACTCCTCCGTCCTCGCAATTTTCGTAAAAAGGGGTACAAAGTTTTTGCTTCACGTATTAATATACTGATGATGATGCTTCACGTATAAATATAATGATGATATTCATTAGTTAGGATTAAACACCGTTCTCAAGCCAGACGAAATTACTAAGATATTTAAAGAACATACTACGTAAAAGATATTTTAACTGTGTAAAATGAAATCTATCTTATCACTTGTGTAATATCTCCAATTCGGAAGACCAGCTGAAAACTGTCTTTGGAGTTTTAGAATTAAAAAGACTGCACATATACCTTCGATTACCTTCGGAACATCTCGGAAATGAGACTATGTCACCCGAAGAGCCCACAGACAACTAAAGTAATCTGAGAACTATTCGTATCATAATTAATAATTATTTAATTACTTCATTACAAGTTGAAACATAAAGTACTGTGTATTTAAAAAAACGTACTTTTGTGTTTTAAAATTAATCAAATGATGTTGTTATTAAGTTCGTTTGAGATTTTATTGAAAATCATTACAAAAGCCTCGTAACATTGTGACCAACTACCGTAATGGTTTTAATTTAGTTAAAAAAAAACACTACAATGTTAAGCATAATATTTATTCAGTCAACCGAAATTGCGTTTCATAAACTGAAGTCTATCCAACCGGAAAACATCCGATTTTGGGAATCGTGGAGAATTTTTGCAAGAGATTTTATCTGCAAAATAATAAAAATGCGCGACAGGTACTGAATACCAGTTCAGTATTTTCACGGACTCATTTGAATAATCGGGCACTTTCCTGGGATTTAAGATTTAGTAGACGGGAAGTGGGTAAGCACACAACGTAAACAAGAATTGTTGTCTTTAAATTCGATTTAGAATGATGAAAAAACTATGGAAGTATGGTATATTTATTTTTATATTATGCCTAGTGAAATGACGTTAATAATCTACAAATAATCAAAATATTTAAAACTACTTAATTCAACGTTCGCCGATGCTCTCCATCCAATTTTACCACCCCTTAAGGCTCCATAGTAAGTTTTCAAAAAGAAGAAGAATTATTAACGTTGTAAAAAAAACATCACTCTCAAGATATTCTCATAAAATAAAGACATTAAAATACAAATTTGATTATTTAAGTAACTTATAAAACTATTTTCTGACAGTTCAACTTTCAAAATACGATTATTGTGTAACAATTTTACTAAAATTGGTGAAAAAATACACTAATAACAGTAAATACATTCAATTTTTTATGAGAAAAACTCTCTTTTTATAACTTTTAAAGACAAACAGTTCGAGTCCCAGTTGCAACCATTGTCTTTTTCTGTTTTTCTGTGTCTTGTTTTCTTTCATATTTTCATTTAGATTATAAGTGTTATCTTCTTCTTCAATGATATATTAAATAAATACATTTTTTATATGAATAGAAAAGTGATTTGGTGACAATAATAAAAATCATGACGTAAAATCACAACATCCCGTCATCCAATCACAATCCCGCAGAACCAAATTTTTTCGCTGTTTTAATTTTGTTCCAGCGCAATGGACAAATGCGTACTGCGCAGGCGCACTAACCAACGCCACCTTGCGGATATGAATGAAAACAACAATTAAACAGCTACAGTTTAACCAAATACAACGTTTCCAGCTCTAAAATACAACAATTAAACAGCTACAGTTTAACCAAATACAACGTTTCCAGCTCTAAAATACAACAATTAAACAGCTACAGTTTAACCAAATACAACGTTTCCAGCTCTAAAATACATACAATGCGTTTTTACTCCGCGGCCGCGGAGGTGAGTGTGTGAGTGTGTACGTGTGAGTGTGTGTGTGTACATGTGAGTGTGTACGGACTTTTTTAAAATTTTTCTTTATTCGATGCTTATAATTTGTGGATTTTTCGACTATCATACTCGGCGCATGCCCGTGTTATGGTGGTCGATTTTACATACAGTGCATTAACATTTTTAATAAGATAAAAAAATGCAAGAGATCATTAAAGAATATCGAGGAATATAAAAAAATATAAAAAAGAAATAACCACGTGGTTACAAACAAAATTATTGTGTTATTTCAATTTATAATATGTCAAGCCACTACCAAAAAAAAATATGAAAAAGAGTATGAAAGAGATAAAAGAATATAATAAAAAGCATAGTTTATGAAGGAATATAAAAAGTACTAATGAAATTTAAAAATACCTAAAATAAATAAAATGTTATTTAATAGGAAAAAACTTTTATTGGTGGTTTGGATTATGTACTAAGAAATTCTTTAAAGAAATTTCGCCTCTTTCCGAATATCCATTTTTAACCCCCGACGCAAGGAGCGGTGTTATAAGTTTGACGTGTCTGTGTGTCTGTCTGTCTGTCTGCCTGCCTGTCTGTCTGTGGCATCGTAGCTCCTAAACGAATGGACCGATTGTTATGCAGTTTTTTTTTATTTGAAAGCTGACGTAATAGAGATGGTTCTTAGATACAATTCATGAAAATCTGTTGAGACGTTTCAAGGTTATCAGCCTTTTTTTGTCGGGGGTTTCTTAAAATTTTGTAAATTTTACTTATTAGACACCAAACGCAAAGTGAGTAATTGTACTAGATTTTTTGATTTGTCGTTATTTAACGCGTCGAATATTTTAGATGCGATTGTGTGAAAATATGGTTTTTGTTTAAGTTCTCACCTTAGTTACTTTTATATTTATTATTGTCATATTTATGAAAATATGACAAAAATAAATATAACTATTCTCTGTCGCCGCCGAGCTGCAGGTCGCCTGCGATGTACTGCAAAATTATAATAATAAGGATTAATTGTCTGGCCACAGCTGCGATTTTACGTATTGTAATAAGTAGTTGGATTAACTTGGCGATTTCAATCGCTGTCAGTTCACTGATATTTAATCACAAAAAAATACTAACGAAATTCACTAGTTCACTTGATTGATGTCCGGGTAAATACCAACCTATTTTGGTTTGATCGGTTTTTATGGATTATTAACTCTGAATATAAATGGATTTTGTGGAGCGATTTTTTTTGCGTGCGCACTGTTGAAATGTAGGAAGAATGATTTATTTATTTATGTTGTTACGACAACACAGTTTAACAGCCGCGATGTGTTGTTTTTTAGTAAGGCTGAAAGTAGTTACGTTTTAAATCGGAAGAAATTCGGAATGCGGGGTCTTAGAGCAGAATTTTGATATTTGTTGAAATTTTGTACACTAAGAAGAAAATTACTGTCTACGCCTGATTTCGAAAAAAAACTCTGCGTGAAGTCCGGGCAACGCCGGAAATTTCAGTTAATAATTATCATGTGAAGTTTATCAATTAACAGTGTTCCACTAGAAATAAAGTAACGTCACAAAGCTTCTAATTTAAAATAACTATAGTATATACATGATCTCTTCTGCCCACAATATTTTGCGACAACGCCATTCGTCCAACTGGGAATAAGTCTCATCATTGTACCTCCGTCTTCTGTGATGATCCCAGTCGCCCGTCGCGTCGCGTGGGTTTTGCATCGGCTCGACAATGAATGACAAGAGAGCTGCGACACACTATGAATATATAAAGCCGCATCCAATTGTACATTCAGGGAAGGACTCGCCGGATTGAGATGGCAAATCCAGACATGGGAACAAATTTAATAAAAATACACAACTACCATAGATATTGGGATAACCAAAGACATCCAAATTGATAGACTAGTGACTAGCCTACCAAGGAAAGGGGAACAAATCAAGTTTCGCGGAGCGGGGATGCAGCGCGCGAAACCGTGTTGTGGCCGTTCTGTGATTTGCAAATAAATTAACTTAACAGTATACGGGCAGCTCGAATTGTTATACCACTATTTAGTCCGTGAAAATAAACTCTACTTTCAAATTACTAGTCTTTTAAACAAAAAACTGCATAAAAACCTTAAAAAAACGTAAAAACTACAATTCCCAAACGGTTAAACAAAAACAGGGGCTTGTTTGCAAAATTGAATATTTTGTAACACTATCCATACTTTTATAAATGTGTTATAATTTACCCTATTTTACTATAAATTAACTATCTCACTCATTTTAACATCACCACGCTACTAGGTTCGGTTTAAAAAGTATATTCAGATCCTACGCAGAAAAGTCCCACAATGAACTGCGCTTGAAACTGTTGCCGGAGAATCAGCGAACTTTACTTTTCTACGCAGGTCTCATTATTTCAGTACGCGCTCTTCGGCGGTCAACATACGACTGACGCACGACTGACGTCGTAGTTTATTTAAAGCACTCTCGAACCTTCCTGGTGCCAAAATATGGTCACGTGTTGACCTCCAGCTCGTCAAAATGATACCCAGATTTCATGATAGGGCAAGCCTATCAATTTGGATGTCTGTGGAGATAACCGACTATTAACCAAATTGCAGGAACCGGCTGGATAAGTCCTCCATCACGACACAAACAACATTTTCCGTTTGCTGTGGTGGTAGTAGGAAATTTTTAAATATTATCAGGTTGTACGTAACCGTGTCTTTCTTGAAAAAATAACAAAAAAACCCTTCACATATCTGCCCTGATGATGGACACACTGTAACGCTGTCCGAAACGTTGGACAAAGCAGAAGGAAGCGCAGCATTGCATAATAACCATCGAAAAACTATTATTTAATATTTTAACTATTATCTATGATAAAAACCAAAAAAATTCTCACGATAAGATATTTTGATTGTAAGTTATGCCTAGACTTAGCTATATGCGAGTTACACTTTCGTTGCTTGGTCTATTTCAGCATACTTCAGCCACCATACATTCCCATCGGTATACATTCCAATTGAAAGATCTATTGAAACTTGGATATTTCACCAGAATTTGGTCGTTAGCGAGAATGGCCGTAAAAAAACCTGTTTTGCTTGTCTAGTATTTTTATGACTGAAATTTGAAGCTTTTATTGTGAAGACACGCATAGTTTAGTTGACGAATAGTACTTTGAAAATGTGCGAAAATTGAGGATTTTTTGTTAAACTCAGAAGGAATGAGATTTATCGCCTCCATCCACCACAAATATGCAGACTAGTTTCTTACTTCAATGGCAAGTGCCAGTGGCCAAGTGGAATGCTTATTGAATGGCCATTCCGTGCCATGTTGATAAATGGCTGTTCTTCTTGAATAAGGTTTTTATGGTTTTCCTTATTTATCTATTTCCCTATTTGCCTTTGCAAATGGGGAGGAACTCCTAAAGACAGACACCTTCCCACTCCTCACATAATACAAAAAAAAGATTTGTGTAGCATATCACGGCAACTTGCACACAATTTTGAAAGGATTTTTAGAAATAATTTTATTCCCAAAAAATAGAAGACCTCTAAGTCTATAATAGCCAGGTAAATTTTGAAATACCTAAATGAGGGAACAATTGTGAGGCGCAAAAAACGCCGTTCTATCTGTATAGAGAACGAGTGCAGTTAAAATCAGTAAATTTAAATGATTCCCACTTCACGTCAAATAAGACACCAGAAAATTTAAAAAAAAATGCAAACTCGTTCATAGAAACTAATTGAAAAATTCCCTTTACGCACTTCTTGTATATCCAATTACAGAACAGTTCACCCGATGTCGCAATTCCGCCAGCTCCGGGAAATTGAATAATCTGTGGGATTTTACAATAAAATAATTATGAATTACTGGTACACGCTGTATTTTTAAAAGTTGTTCTGGAAGGGGTGTTGGATTTGATCGGATAGAATTGAAATTACACGCCGCACTACTTCTCTAGTCCCGTAATACCGCTCCCATGTCGCTGGCGGCCGCGTGAGTCGTCAGTTTTAGAGACCTTTTCTAGCTACGGCCGCCATTATCGATCTTTATGCTCCATCGTTCCGAAAATACGGCGAAGGATTTCAGGTCACCCATCAGCCCTTTGTCAAATTTCAACAGCCTTATTTTTTATTGAGGACCCAAACCTTGACAGGGACTCTATTCCTGAAATAATACCGCCGCCGCGCTGAAAACTATACCGTGACCCGCGCGTACCTTCTCACTACTCGCGTTCTTTGTGAGATTTTATGAAAATGGTGAAATATTTACGAACATTTCTGGGGGACTCTCGATGGGTGCATAGGGTGTGTTTTATATTTCACAACATTTATTCTTTCAATATGTACGAACAGATGGTTCATCGTGAATTTACTACCAAACTGAACAGAGATGAACAAGAACGAAAGATGGCAGAGTCTAATTGGCAGAGTTTTTTTATTTTCGAAGTTACAAATAGTATACTACATTACGTTCATTGAAATTATGCCTCATATTGTTATCTATGACTTTAGAAGGGTGAGATAGAGATGCAAGAATGAGAGCGCCAATTTTAATAAATGACCATTGCCATTCTGGATGTACGAAATCTGTAGACCTGCACAAAAAACTGTAAATAATAAGCGCCGGCACACAAAGACGCCGGACTATTGAAATGTCATGATAGAAAAGTTTCTCGCTTTGACAGGTGTTCCGCAGCAGGATTACTGTAGAATGCATATATGCATTGTAAGGTGAGGGTGTCTGGGTAGCTATTCTCCAACCCCTCGTCGCTCGCAATTGCCGTCGAAAGTACGTACATTGGTCGACGTGGTTATTCTTGAGCCAGTCGATGGAACATTTTTAGACGCCAAACGCCAAAAGTCATTCGCCACAACAACGAGTGGGGTAGACCAGTAGAAACGGAGAAGCGAGTGGTTGTTTATTTGCGTGTCTATGCAATTGGCTGTCAACATCTAGTATTATCGTTTTCCCGCGCGAACTTTCGCACCCGCAAGACGGCGAATATTGTTATAAAGTCGTTTTAAGGTTACATATTACAATGGCGAATTTTCCGCTCATTATTGTTGATCAGAACTAACTAGTTCTATAAGCAGCTGCTTTTGATTACTGTTATATGGCCATTTCGAAAATTATCAACCGACCCAACAAACTTACCGTTTCACTGTTTGATGTTTGACATTTCAAAGTTACACCATAGAAATCTCAAAAACATCAGAAACATAGACAACATTTACAGGGCTATCAATATAATCATCCTTGCGACCGCTCGCCGTTCAAGAATACGTAAATATGAAACATCCGAAGAAGTTGGTCGCGACGACGAGGAATTTTTCGCTCGCAGTTGGCGCATGGCGAGTAACGATTGATCGTTGCTCGGGAATAGCTACCCTGGTTACCAAAGCGTCCTTGCTGGACGAGTCATCCGCCGCACGTTGATGGAAGGAGTATTATTGCGTCTTCCGCCGCACCGAGATGGAATGCTCCTGCGTCGGAGCACGTAGGCTGCGGTGGACTGATTGTATATTCTAGAGGTGCTTTGAGTGGCCCAGTTTATTCAGGAGTGCGGCTAGCATTCGAGACGGGCAGCGCTCCAGATGTTGTATATTCTCGAGTATTATCCAAGGAAACAGCATTCAAGCAACTCACAAGTAGGCTGGCTTATCAGTAGACAGACCGTCATCAACACGATAGAGGTGCCATGCTCGGGGCAAGGTATTTCCTGGCTAGGGAGCCCAAAGCATGATGGCCAGGCGTAGCGTAGTGACTTCAAGGGCTTCGTAAGAGACATCAAGTTCAGAGGTGCCCGAGGATGGCCAGGGCTCAGGCGTCAGCGTTTTGTGGGTGTTGTTCCATCGGGTGCTTGAAGTGAAAGAGACTGGCTTCTTGAAGTTTCGAACGGTGAAGGCGAGACTGGCGTCTTAAATCGAGCAGCCAACCGATAGCAAATCTAAGAGTGTTCAGGTAGGCGATTTATAGAGATGTTGCTCCGATCACTGACGATGATGACTGATGACTGAATATCGTTGCTTTCTTAGCAGTCTTTTTATAGTGGTAGCTCAGTTAGTTTCACAATATTTAAATTCTTGTTTATTTAGTGTTATAATTTCTATTTTGGCGTGAATCATCTCAGGTTGCAATATTTTGAGTTGTGTAACACAAAATAATTTCTATTTTGGGGGTATAAATCGTCTCACGTTGAAAATGTTGCAAAATTGTTATTTTGGAAAAGCGCAGTTCAAATGCAGAATATGTTGTCTTCGGTAATAATGCATAATATAAGAGTTTGCCGTGTTTCTAGCCTGCTTAACGTTCGATATACTGGGATTGTGTGTGTTGGGTCGAGTGTATGTCATTCATTAAGTTAAAACATTGTGTACAGTGTTCAGTGATATATATAAGTATTTCATAAACGGGAGCTGGATTTACCGATTACAACAGCCTGAAATATCAAGGATACCAAATATACCTAGTAAAAATACATTTTCCCACTACTGTAGGTGACGAGTTTGTCGCCATTGAAATCCAATATTTTGTCCTAGAATTTAATTATTTCCTCCAACGCTTGCTATTGAACCGGACCGCTGCGTCAGCGATCTTGAGAATTCCTTCAATTGGGTGAGCGTCAGCTGTTGCGATCAACCCAGCGAATTTTATAAATCAGCATATCACAGGACTGGCTTCTTCGGTTCGATGAATTCTATACTGCTCCTCATAGTGCTTAGTGTACCGATACTCGTTTATTAACTTCTTCAAATATTTGATAATTTTAGACCTGTGCCACACACAGCTGTAAAATATCATTTGGTTTGGCCTCTTTCGGCATATTGCTCGCCATATGTTCCACATGATCTTTTATCTTTTATAGTTGTGTGTTACAGGTCTAAGATTAATTTTTTATTGCTGAACGAACTGTATGTGATACGAAACCATGATGCGAACCACGATGCGAACCATTGTGCGAACCATGGTGCGAACCATTGTGCGAACCATGGTGCGAACCTTGGTGCGAACCATGGTGCGTAAATCCCAAGTGATGTAGATCTAAACATTTCGAATTTTTCCAATAAATCCTGTTGACCATCACCAGTAACTGTAACAGAATTGTTTCTAGCTTCTTAAAAATGTTGTTTAATGATGCCGATGACTCGGCTAGTATACCATTATATTATGATCTTTGTGACCCGGAGAGTATTTGTTGGTATGAAGTTAAATTTGTAGAACTCCGTTTTACATTTTTAATGTTATGTATTCATTGACATGTATATAAAAATCAAAATATGCTTGCTTATAATTATATGTATGGGTGAGTTTTCTATGTATTGCTATATTAAGCATGGGAAATGTTTGAAACTTTCAAAATACCTTCTTCCCAATCCCGCGAAGGTTTTTGGATTATTATAACCACATGACAATACATCTGAAAAGTTTTTTTATCATTACAAAAACCCGTTCAAAAGTTAAGTAAATATACTTTCGGCGTGGCAGTTTGACGTGAAATAAGCACGTTATGTTTGTTGAAGGGTTGAGAGGAATGTGGGCAACGATGTTTGTCAAAATATATATTTTTATATTGAACCAAGATTCTAACTTTCGGTAAACAGGAAATCACATGAATTATTTTATTATTATTTACTTTTCAATTAAATTCGAGTGTTCTTCAGAAACTTGCCTTAATGACTGAACTTACATTATTACTTAATATTATATTTAGAGGCTCGAGTAGTAGTACAGTTAGAAACCTAAAATAAAACCTTTTTCTATTTCTAAAGACCCATCTTAATTAATTATTTTATTTTCACGGCTTTCGGTCTATTCATTCAGCTGTTGAAGTCTCGACTTTTTCAATTACATTCAATTAATACAATGAATAGAAGCTCCCCGCTGATCTCTCCTATAAATCAGAGAGTGCTATATACCCTAGTTGTGTATTTGACCGCCGAGTGTCGAGTGTTGACCGTTGAGTGATGCGGGGTAAGGCAGCCCTCGCCATTATTCACAATTCATTCAATCAAATAATGCTTTCAGCCCTTTAGCGCTCCCAGCCTCGGAGGAAAATTCGATAACTATTCATTTATGTTCCCGGCAAAGTGAGTTCGGCAGATTGGCCTTTCCTGGTACAAAGTGACCTCGTATCGATTAGACCTAACCCGGCTTTATAGCTGTCTCGACAACTTTCCACTGCTGATATCTGTCATTCTCGGTGATATTATAAAATGATAATATGAGAGTTAAAAATGAAAATATACTGCATTACAAATTACACGAACTAAAAATTGTTTATATTTCCTTTTTTTATTAATAAAGGAGTGCTTGTATTGTCAATCTGTACATAATTAGGTGGTTGATGAAAAGATAAAAAAAACATCGAAATTGGCTTTATAAAGGTAGATAAAAAATAGTGCTAATAGTCTACCTACATCTTTATTTTTTATTTCAGTACATAAGACAGGCAAGATGCCCAAAACTGTATGCATCGATGCTTAAATATATTCTACTAACAAAAATAGTTACAAAAATAATTAGCCAAATATGAAAAAGTAAATGATAACATAAAGTGCGTAAAAGGTAGAATACAAATAGGTCCATAAACAATTTATTATTGGCACCTGTGCTGATGGGACGAACGACCGATTTGGTAGGTATTATATTGCCTGTCTTTAAGTAAAGCGCTTCATCACAATATCAGCTTGATGTGATTAACTGTAAAACATTTATTTTTAAGTATTTAAATGGGTTATCAAAAATGTCTATTTCATTATTACAGATTAGTGTTACATGTTCGCAATATAGGAGAGAAATGTCATGTATTTGTGTGGTAGACTTTAATATAGAAAATGTCTATTTCATTATTACAGATTAGTGTTACATGTTCGCAATATAGGAGAGAAATGTCATGTGTTTGTGTGGTAGAATTTAATATAGAAAATGTCAGTGATCCTCCTTGTTGATTTCCTTTGGTGTGTTAATGTTAATTTGGGATAAAATATTTGGTTTATCAACCGATGCATATATAATGTTGTGTAGAAGCAATAAATCAGAAAGTTTCCGTCTGGCTGTCAGAGAGTGTAGTTTATGAAGCTAAATTCGGTCGTTATACAGGGTGCGGCAGCAAAACTTCATTTTTTTAAATGCGCGCCATCCAGTCGGTTGATGTCGTAGAGGAGCGTTAGTGATCTCGCTAGAGAGGCGGAACTATAAAATTTTGTCCCGACAAAGTTTAGTTGCCATCATGCGTTGGAACAGTGAGGAGCATGCGTTTGCCGTTGAGGCCTACTTTTCGAACGGAGTTCTGTGATCGCAACCCAGCGCGCCCACGTCGTGCGCCTAGGACGTCACCTACCTGATTTGATCTTCAAGAACTTAGTTCAAAAACAAAAACATTCTTTGACTAATCTAATAAGCCTAAATATTGAATGAGAGAGCTAGATATAATGCCAGTAGCCGAAATAACAAATGGTAATATTTTTATAGTCTGAGAATGCCAAATTCTTTTAATCTCATTTTCTAAATCTGTATTATCAATATTATTCTTAGGTATGTGATTTCAATATAATTACTCTAGGCAGGTGGACCTTGATCGTATATCACTTTATTTAATAGTTAGTAATTTTAGTCAGAAAAAGGTAAAATGAGCCATTTTTTAAATTTTATTAAGTTTGTTTTCAAAAAATTTATATTAAAAAAATTATATGTTTGTTTCGAATCATAACATTTTGAAGCATATTTCATCACCTTCCAAAAACAGTTTTTATTTGTCGAATGCGTTCATAAATATTCCATTTATTTGGATATTATTGTAAAGCTGAAATATTTTGACCTGACGATAAAATAGGCCCGATGCCTGAGGGGTTAAGGAGAAAATACAACCGGCACATACGTCTTGCTCATTTTTGCTAAAGGTTAGCGACAAATAATTTTTGGCACTTAAGTCTTAGGGTATTGGCGATGGCCCATAAATAGACAATTTCTACAATTATTTAAAAATTTTGTTGGCACAACTTAGGATATTGGCGATGGCACAAATATATACAATATTCAAACTTTAAATTTTTGTTGGCGGTGAATTATTTAAATCAGGTATTCGTTTGACGTTGAAGAGTGCTCATCTAGTGTTCGCTTTGTCAATACTTTGTTGGTTTTCCTTTTATAGGTTTTAATTTGTAGCCGAAGTATTCTACTTGAATACAGACATTCCGCTCACGAAATAAATTCTACAGCCAATAAAACCTTTTTTTGATAAGGGAGAGAAATAAAGCCTCCGGGAAATAATGGAAAGTGAAAAAAGTGAAGTACTCAGAAACACTCCCGCGGTGTAAACATATCGCGGGCGTTGAGGGATTGATGTAATGCATGATTGAAATACCTTTCACAAACGATCGTTTCAATTTCACGAGTCAATATTACAGGGATTCTGAATACATTGGAACAAATATGTGCTCCGGGAACACGTCTCAAACTCGCTCCACATCGCGTGGTGCATTATGGTTCACGTTTCATAAAGCCGTTTTTCACGTGCGGAATGGGGACTCTGCCATATATATTATTCCTTTCTTTCTTTTCTCTCGGGTTTATATTTCAACGACGTGAAATTATTATCAAAAGTTGTCACGATCGTTCACAATTTGAAGATTTTATTGAATTTCTCCAGACAACGCTTATTTTCTACTATAAATATGTTTTCATTTATTTATGTATGAAACACTTACATTGCGGTAAGATTTATCACATTGAAATTATTTATTACGATGAAATTACCACTGGGAAGTGCACTCCAATTAAAAATGTTCAACATTTTCCGCATAGTGTGATGCTAATAGAAGATTTTCAAACATTGTTGTAACCCGGGAATCTTTGTCTTTCTTTTAAAAATAAAAATAAAAATAAAAATCTATAAAAGAAATAATAATAAGCAAAATAAGATATAAAACCTATTAGATAAACAAAAGAAGAGAAAGAGAAGAAAGAATAGAAATAATAATAAAGCAATGACATAATTTTTTCTTCAATTTTTTTCTATTGTCCAAGACTTCATATTATTAGCTTACGGTTAATAAAATTAGAACATGTTTTTTTTAAATTTACAAGTCTGTTTATAAATTTGTGTATATTATTACATTTTATGGCACTATACAATTTACACATGCGAGACATTAGAAATTAAAAAAGATGATATTGTTGTTAAATAACTGAACTGTAAAAATTAATTTGATAATGAGTAGTTGTGAATAGATAATGAGTAGAGCTTGTTGAAAGTTGACAGCAAATCATAAATTACACAAGAATACAGTAATAAAATAGTTAATTATGCCAATTATGAACTTTCCACTGATGATAGTTAATGATAAGATGTGATGACATTATGAAGGTGTAATTTTTTTTAAGAGTCCATTGTTCAATTTCAAAAATAATTGAGTGCTCGTGGGGTCCTGTTTGGCACAACCACTTTTCATTTCGTCTGTCTGCACATTTGTTTGAGGTTTGCGTGTCTGCAAATCCTGGATGATAATACCTGTCAGGGTGGTAGCCGTGCTTAATATTACCTTTTTATTCCGCAAGAGCTCAAGAGACTGTCAAGTCGGAGGACTCAAGCTAACTAACTAACTAACTAAACATCACGCCGTTTCCCCGCAGGGGTAGGCAGAGAGGACGGACCGCCAAACAACTTGATCTTGGCACACACGCCTTGCTTCGTTCACATTCATACATCGTCTCATACATGCTCTTCTGTTATTCTGACCCTTGACATCGCCCGACTCAAGTATCTGATTCACTTGGTCGTGCCATGTCTTCCTCGGGCGTCCCCGACTTCGTCTACCATTCACATTTGCGTCAGATATTCTCCTTACACTCCTTTCCTAATTCATTTGCTCTACATGCCCAAACCGTCTGAGCGTCCCTTTCTTAATCTTATTCATTACGCTTACATCAGCCTTGCATTCTTTGCGGATCTCCACATTTCTCACACGATCATACATGGTTTTACCACACATACGTCTCAGGGATCTCATTTCTACAGCATTCAGTCTACTTTCATCCTTTCTCTGCCAGTTCCATGTCTCACTGCCATACATCAGGGTAGGTACCAGCACTCCATTATGGACGGCTAGCTTCGCTTCTTTTGACAATTTTTTGTTGCTGCCAACGGCGTTCAGACCTCCATTAATGGAGTTACCGGCATTTACCCTTCTTTCGATATCTCTATCAGTCTTCCCATCTCTCGTAAACATACTTCCCAAATACACAAACTCATCCACATTGAGGACTCAACATTACGCAAAATCTACTTTTCACAAAACTACTAATGTGGATATTGTTCTTTAAATCGAGTTTTTCGAAAATATAAATTAATCGCAACCTATGACAGCTATTTTGCTATAACTGTTATAAGGCATCCGTTCTTTTAATTGAATAACTAAACATGCCTGAAATTTAATAATATGTTTTTATATTGCAAATTATAACTCCGCAAACATAAAAACTTTAAAAATCGTGAGAGTAATTTACTAATAATTATACTCAAATACCGTGCATCACGGAATCACTTCTACAAGCCCAAACACACGATTCACCATAACCTACAAATCTGCCATGATGAAGGATACTGTAACGCTGACTGAAACGTTGGCTAAAAAGGGATGAAGCTCAATACGGCATTATAACCAAAAAAACTCAAATAATATCATTTGGGAGGCGAGTATGGGTACCGTCCCCCCGGAAACCATATATTGGATTGCCAACACCTCTCCCATAGGTCACCCCAAGTGGTTCACTATGTTTGGTGACTTTGGTGACTGCGCACGGGATCCCTGAGATCATGGGTTGAGATTTGTCCAGGTCTAGGCGGCGTATGCGTTTGCCCACTTACTGCGTGATAAGCCGGAACGGGAGAGACTAGTTGAGGGATATCATTTTGCCTTGGCATCAGGACTCTCTCGACCCATCGCCTTGCGCCGAATTGAGAGGAATGGATTCATACATCCGTCACCTTTGGACCCACTAACCCCTAGTTTCCTATCCACCCCTCAGATATTTTTCCTTCCCAGAACTTCCTCACCTTCCTTTCTTTTAAAAGTTCCTCCACACAGCGTCGCCAAAGACGACATGGGTCCTAAAGAAAATTATTTTCCTCTGAGCGTCCTATGTGGAGCTATTGTAAAAAAACAAATTACTTAATATTTAATAAAACTTTTACCGTTAACTTTGAACCCTGCTTGCTGAATAGTTTCTGAGAGGAAACTATTTTATGTTTATTCGATTATGAAATGTAGTTTAAATTCAAGTCTACATCTACTGCCAACTTCAGAGAAACTTCTCCTACAAAAGATAATGGTTGCTAACATAAGAGCGCATAGTTCTCAAAGCCAAAGTGGGAATATAGTTTGGTAGAGGCAGATGAAAAATGCAGTCTTTGTTTGAGTAATAACCCGCGGAGGTAAAGTATAGAGCAGGGGTCACCAAATGGCGGACCGCGGTCCGGATCCGGACCGCCGACCTATTTTGCGCGGACCTTGTGTTAACAATAGAAAAATATTTTACACATGTAACTTGAACACGTAATTCGATAATTTTTACTGCGCTTTGTCTTTGTTGCAGTCAATATGACGATCTGTTGTTACATAATAATGTGAGATGGTTGCAAATGCTGCGTTTTACAACTATTTTTCACCATTTTAGAAGACTTGAAGACATTTCTTTTCAACATTGATCAGACGTCAGCAAACGCCTGCTTAAGTTTTCTTAGCGCTAAAGAAAATGTTACTTCCATTGCTTTTTATCAGATATTTTTAAACACCAATGATCTGAACCTTAAACTTAAAGGCAAAAGAAAGCTTGTATGGGAGCTCCTGACAGAAGTAAAAAGCTTATGTGAAAACTCGATCTTTTCAATTTTCGCCCTACCCTAATTTTTAAAAAATCAACAGTGACACCGAGCTTGACGTTGGCCGAAACAAGACGTTCATTAAGGATCTTAAATCGGAAAGTGAAAACAAATTCACAGATTTAAAGAAAATTGAGAATGTCGTCGACATTCTCAGTAACATTTACTCTGCATCCTGGTGATGAATGGATCAATGAAGCTGCAAATTTTTTCGAGGGTAATAATGCTGCTCTCCGATGCAGATGCTCCGCTCTGCAGATGAAAATGATCGATTTCCAAGAAAAAAAGTTTTAAAACAACAAAAACAGGAAGTTTCTTGTCATGTTTCTTGTTTGAAAAACCCTTGGTACTTCTTTTCATTGATAACATTTGTTTATTATTTAATAAAATAATGTTTCGGAACCCATTCTTCTACACATGTTTAAATAGTACAGTTTATTATTTCAATTGTAAGCCGGGAGGGGGGGGGGGGGGTTAGGCCTTTCCCTTCCGGACCGCGACGGTCATGTTATTTAAAAAACGGACCCCTAATGAAAGTAATTGGTGACTCCTGATATAGAGAGTATAGGGGAGGCTTCATTACATCGACTGGAGTTGCTTGTAGCCCGTGAGAGAAGCGCCACAAAGCCGAATGGAAACAAAGAAAATATCTCACAAATTTACGGCAAAATTCTCTAAAAAATCTGAGATCATCGCAATATGTAAAATACCTCCAAGATTTTTCACTTTTTTGTTAAGAGATCCTTACGAAAATGTGTTGAAATATAAAGGTTTGCGTTGGATCTGATTTGAGATGTACGGCCAAAAGTGTTATCGTAATTCGTTTTCGGGTTATTGTACCTTGTTACGCTTCATCCTTCTTTAGCTAACGTTTTGGACAGGTTAAATCATAAGGGCAGATGATGGACACTGTAACGCTGTACGAAACGCTATCTAACCCAAAAAATAATCACGACAATTGCGTTAGTTTTGTTTGCAATGAAAAACGTTTTTTACGTTAATTCCACACAAGAGGCCCTAAAATAAAATCAGGGTATATTTGGAGATGCTGTGTGTAAGATCTTTTTAGGGAAGGGAAGAAGAGAAGATAAAAGTGAAAGGAAATAGGTATGTGGAGTCGGTACGAGTCTGAGGGTTCGTGAGTCTAGGAAAACGGACGTATGATTCCATCCCTCCCATTGCGGTGCAAGGCCATAGTTCAAGAGAGTCTAAGTTAGATCTCCCTCAACTATTTTCCCGATTCGGCCCGCCACGCAGTAGGTGCGTCAACACATTGGCCGATAAGACCGAGACAAACCTCACTCCATGAATCCGCGCACCCCTGCGAAGTTACCGAACGCAGCGAAGCCCTTGGGGTGATCTACGACAGGGGTGTTGGTTATCCAATAAATGTACCCAAACTCGCCTCCCAAATTGTAAGTTGAGTTTTACTAATTTCCAGCATGAAAAAAATTAAATAAAATTTACTCTTCACTTTTGGTACTCCATTTATAACAAAACGAAGGCAAAATATAAGTTAAAAAACAAAACCGAAAGATGAAATTATTATGACATTCTCTGTGGTCGAGTGGTAAAGCTCTTAAAATGAACCCGGTTAACGAGGCGTCAAATCTCGGCGTGCGTCACTCTCAGCGTCGCGCTGGTGAAAGACCACCAATCAAAATTTAAACATTGGTTGAAATGGCTTTGACCGTGTTGTGTGACCAGTTCTGAATAACCAGATACTTCCCCACATTCCTCTTCTCCATCTCCTTCTTTCTCCAACTACCTGCAGCTTCACAACATATCACAATTGGATTTGTCATTGTCTCACTGGCTGGGAGTTGGAGACTCTTGAGGGGGTATTCACATAAATCAAAACAAATAAAACGTTAAAAATTAAAATGTTTTTTACTTTTCTTGACAATTCTGTGATTATCATATATTACAAGAGTGCATTTTGGCAGAGTTAACATTGCACTATTCGCTTTTTTAGCGTCATAACGCTATAAAATGTTCAACTACCCTTACACAACCTTAATCGGGCGTTATTATTACCCTAACGTCGTACGGTTTAAATTTAAGAATCCGGCTAAGAATGCCATTCTGACGCCGCGCATTACACAAAACCATCTTCGTACTTGAAGTTTGTTAAAAAGCTACTTTTGTTAGTCGATTTCGAGTTCAAGCAAGTGGTCAATAATGCCAAAGGATGGCGCCACTTACGGTAAAAGATCGCTTGATGACGTGTCGCCGGCAGGTATAAATGCAACGGATTTGTAATTTTGAGTATATCGTGCATCTTCGGATATGGAGAAATCGACGGTATTATGACTATTATTGTAACTGGCAGTTGTGAATAATAGTATCACGCGGCTATATACTACATACGACATTATTACCTGTCGCGGTTACTTTGTCCCGGTGACTAACTGTTACTGGATCATAGTGTATCCGAGGAACCGGCTATTTTTGGAAGCAGTTCCTATCGGATTTATAAAACGGTAACTAACACCAACACTCAAACTGGGCGAAACCGAACCAAAAGCCGCTCGCAGGGCCCAGCAGCAAAAACTGGCGGAGCGGTTTAACCGCTAGTTATAGTAATAATTCTGTCCCCCTGACCTTGGTAGCAATGGTATATACATGCTCGTATCTCTGTATTATCGATAGCTCTACCTTACTGTTACAAGTGTCATCTGCGAATAACACCTCAAACTAATGTCTAGGATACTTGCATTATTGCATTTTCATACAGTTCGTTTATCTTTATTTCTGTTTTCGCAGATTTTCAAAAGTATGATAAAAAGTGAAGGTTCTATCATCAGTGAAGTCTTCTGCCAACAGAGCCTTTGCCAAGTAGCTGTTGGCCAAATGGGTCGTAGCCCGGAATTGTAACGAATGAGGCCGCTCTTTCCACATCCTCCCTACTCCCCACTAACTACTCCCTAGCACAGCCCCATCCCACCCAGTCAGTAGTCGACTCACTTTGCTGATTGGCTCGAGCTCTGGCGGAATGGTAAACAGGCCGAAATACCAACTATTTATTGACCCGCTTAATGTTTCTGCCAAAACACCGAAAAATAAAACGATTTCATAGTTTTGAATGGAGTTTCACTTTTGTAAGTAAAATGTCAGCTTTTTGCAATGGCGTACCGCGACAGTTCCAAAATATTATCAAAATGATCATTTAAAAAATTGTTCACACTTTTTTTAACTTAACAAGTAAAACAGCAAATTGTAATATTTCAATTAAGTGAAAACAATATAAACGAAACCCAATCGAAAATTTGAAAACAGAAAAAGATAGAAATGTAACATAATAAGTTATATAATTGATGTTATCTAGAATTAATAATGTGTGAATATATGATTTGCGTAAAAGCTAGGTTCAAAAGTAGGCATGATAATTTAGTCAATCTCAAGGTATCCCTAATAAAAGATGCAAATTAAGCAATATGTTTTAAATCGCATGTCAAGATACAAAATTATTATTTCAGAAAGGAATGACTAAGACTCTATCATTATTATGTTTTTTCCAATGTACATATTTGTTACTTAAATTTTAAATTTTTCCGCGACCGGTTTCGACACAACCGCGTCATTCACTAGCAGGATTAAAACTAACTTAAAAATTAAATGCAAGTACCAAAAATTAATTAGGTGTGGGTAGTGGGAGGGATGATTTTGGGGGAGGGGGAAAGCGGTGTGAGGAGTCAACATTACACGGAAACATTGTTAGTAAAGGAGATTTGCAAGGCGCTTTTATTTTATTCACTAAATTAATTTTCGATTTAATTTTTTGTTTGTTTATTTCTAGGGTTTCTAAAGCGCACAAATTAAAATATGAATTTATATTGCAATGTTTAAGCTTTGTTTTTTCTTTGTTGAAGCTATGGCCTGACTCTTTTAAATGATTAGCAAATTCGGGGTAATTATTTTTTCGTCAACAAAGTTCATGTTTCCATTTAATTTTTAAGTTAGTTTTAACACGGTTGTGTCGAAACCGGTCGCGGAAAAAAATTAAACTAACAAATGTACATTGGAAAATAAAACTCTTCAAAAAACAAAACGTCTAGAAATTGTTACATAGTTAATGTCCAAGAAAAACTAAAAACTCTATTATTATTTAAATTAATCTCGGGTAGTGGCAACTGCTCGAAGTCAGTTACGCCATAAAACAATAATTGTTGAAGTTAAGTTGTAATCCATAGTGGATGGATGAATTTTAAGATTAAAGAGCGCCAGACGATTTTGAAATATAAATATGATTCTACAAAATCGACAAGTAGAGATTGAAAAATTAGCAAACCAAATTTATTTTATTTATTTATTTAACGGCCAGAGGGTTTTTACATGATTTGTAGTGTAATTTTAATTTGACAAATACTTTGAAACTTAGGAAATAATAAAAATAAAATTACATAAGATAAAATTCATACAAGTCATACAAATACATAAACAAAAACAGAAAAATACAGCTATTTTATAGGCTTACAAGATGTGTTTATTAATAGTGTTGAAATAAATATTCTGGATGATCCACAAAACTCGCCAAGTTGAAAATGAAAATGTCAACATCACCCAAGTACTTATTTCTCACGGTGTGAAGTCGTTGTATGGGAGAGTGGGCAATGTAGTTACGCTTATGAGTGCTGCTGAAGAATATTGTATTTTGACGTGTTGTTACTGTGAGTATTCGTAAGTTAATGAGTTGCAGAAGTTCACAACAGTCGAATTTAGAGGTTAAGTATTTTGAATAAAAATGTTAAGTCGTTTATTTTACATCTGTCTTCTAGTGTATGTATTTTTAGAGTATTTAATCGTATTTTAAGTCTCCTACTGGGATATTTAATTTAAAATTGATAAAACGCAGAAATTTTTTTGAAGTCGCTCAATGTTATGAATGTGAATCTTGTAAGATGGGGACCAAACCACTGAGTTATATTCGATTAGGCTTCTAACTAGAGATACGTATAATAGTTTAATGGCTTTTAAGGAATTAAACTTTTTAGTTGTTCGTAATACGAAGCCTAGTGTTTTCATACCTTTGTTGACATGATTTACGAATATGATTGGTGAAACTACAAATGTTGAAATCTAGTAATTAAAAATGATTCACGTTATGTCGCAGCCCGCCATGATTCGACCTCGGTGACAGATGCTCCTTCCTGTAGCTCGCCTTGAATCTCACTGACGTCAGACGTCAACCAGAACCCTTAGCTCCCAACAGGTAACGAACGGCTAGTAGTTACCTCAAGCAAACGCGTAGCGACCATGTAATCTTCTGGGTGGGCACTTTATAATTCTTGTTGCAGGTAGCTAATTGCCACAACATTATCCAAAATTAACTAAGCTATTGTTCCACTGAACCCAGTAATGTAAGGCTCTAGTGCGGTATAACAATGCCTAATGATTTAACCCCTCTCTCTAATCCTCTCGCACCACTTATTTGTATTTACAGTTGCATAATGTCTAAACTTCTATGTAATTTTGTGCACATTGTGTCCTAACAAAGGAACCTTTGGTTCCGAAACGTGTTGATTTATATTACGAAAAACTGTGGTTAAAACTATGTAAGTGCTTCATTATTATTTCATTAAAATGATGGCATAAAATATTTTTTCATCATATTGAGGAAGGAAATAATATTAATTTAATATAACATTTCATATGGATAGAAAAAGTTTTCGGTGATTGATTTTAGGCCGTCCCTGTTTGTAAGCTCATATCGAGTTGCTAAGTATATAAAGAATGAATATATGGCGGATTTACTTCGAGGGGAGAGAAAAAGTGAGGAGCAAACAAGGCAATAGAAATATAACTTGTAGGAAACTTTCCACCAAACCACTCCACCAGTGGGAGGCTATTCACTAACTAACATTAGAGAGAACAAAAGAATATTTTTTTAATCTTCACATTAGTAAAAAACATCACAAGTCTTAAAATATATTTGATGCTACCCGGCTGTGAATTCTTCTTTTTTTCGTAGAAAGCGATCGTTTTGTGATTTGATGTGTTATTTTAAATGAAATAAACATTTCTTTTTAAACCACCATTTTTTTAAATTTACCAACCGGTTTCGCTTACTTAAGCTTCATCAGAGTAACAATTTCAACTAAATAAAAATACATAGAGTGGTTTAGTGGTGTAGAACACTCTTCAAAGTTACAGAGATATTTTTTGAAGTGAAAACTTCTTTAGCACCGTTGTGTTTTGAAACTCGATGAAACGAAAAAAGCAAAAAAAAAAACAAAAAGAAACAAAAATACGTGCATCTCTGGGATAAGCCTGCGAGGGAATAAGATAGTATAATCGGTCTCCTCTTTGTGCGGTGCTTCGTAGCCTATTGGTCTCCTTTTGGTGTGTTGCTCCGTAGTCTCCCCACTCTTGTGTACTTTAATTTTCTGAAGGTTTCTCTTCTACCGCGTTTGAATCGCACACTCTGATTTTTACAATAAACACTACATTTTTTTGATTTTATTCTTAATTAACAAATAAATGAATAAATAAACACTGCACATAAAATTTAAATTTTATTCTTAAATAAACTTATTTATATAGTGTTTTTATTGTATGTTATTAGTAGGTTACTTTGTCCCAAGATATAGATATTTACATTAATCACTCACTCCGTGGTTTCTTTTTTCTCGGTATATAAATATTACAATGATTTTGGTATCAACTCAGAAGTACGTTAAACAAGTTACAGTGTGCAAAATGAAACAAACATGTTAAAGTGCATAACTATATGCCAATGTTGGTCCGACGGCTTTTTCACGTTAAAAAAAATGTATTGGTAACTATCACCGACTAATGTAACCCCTATGAGAGGTTAACAAGCAAAAGGAAGAAGAGTTTTTCACAGAAGTAGAGATTAATTTAAGTGAAATTATTACAAAATAATTTTCTTATAATTTTAACCATAAGTAACAATAAAGTAAACAAAATTAATTTAAACTTAACTACTCGGACCCATAAGCTTGTTTTCAAGCTACCTACAACATTACCAGACATAAGTAATGACGTACGAAACGTACCTGATTTTTAAATATTTATATTTATAATATAAATATTATTTATAATTAAATATTAAATATATTTATAATATAAATATTTAAAAATCAGGGACATTCATTTTCTTTTCTTGAGGTTTTCAAACGGTCAGTGAAAGCTTTCAGAGCTTTTTAATACTTACACAAGGAAACGGTTCTGTTTGTGTCGTTGGCAGTTTCGTTCCAATTTAGCTGCTTTTCCATTCTAGTAATGTTTACCTCTTTGCAATAAGCAAAATCTAGAGACTGGAGGGTTTGTGTTGCATTAGGGAACAAGCATTCTGATAGACTCTTATGTCAATATGTGATGAAAGGTTGTCTCCGATTACCGACTACTTTCTGGACATTTCACCCGGTGGACCAAAGTTAACCGAAAATTTACCGATATTTCGTTTCTTAAGAGGAACGTATGCGTGGCCTGTTTCATACAAAATTTAGTTCCGGATTAACGGCTAAAATATCAAACTAATTGTTTTCAATTTTTTTTTTGATGACAGGTTAGCTATATAAAAAGTACGGATATGAATCCAATTTTAGATTTTTGTTTTAAATTATAAAATATAGGCTTCAAAAGATGACAATTTATCGATGAATTTAGGAGGCTACTTTGGAATTTTTTTCTGACCAAATGGATGCTATTTTTGAAAAATCCTTTCATATCCTGCCTCAGGAATATGATGAAGTATACGATAAAATTTTAGTTTGCACTGAAAACAGTTATATTTGCGTCAAAAACCGGATCTAGTTACGCGCAAATTTATCGTAAAATTACCTAGGTTTTTTGATGTCATCTCATTCACTCTTTTGCTAGTCACGCGGGAGCGAAACGTGCGCGGGCCGGGGGGAGAGGTAATAGAATCGTGTATCTGTGTGTGTGTTGTCAGACAACGCAGGTGCATGTTCGTTGTTTGTTTTATCATTTTAGATCTGTTTACCGAAAACTGGAGAATGCATTCAATAATGCCAATATACTTGTGTTTACTAGGTAGTAGGTAGGTAGTAAGAAACACTATTTTGGCAGTTCAGCTTTTATTTTTAAAATATTTTCTACGATACAAGGATACCTAACTAGGTATAGATATGTATGGCAGTAAGGCATGGAAACTGGCAGACGAAGGATGAAGTAGACTGAATGCGAGGCGGGTATGGATACCGCCGCCCCGGGAACCATTTATTGGATAACAAACACCTCTACCAAGTGGTTCACTACGTTTGGTGACTTAGCAGGGGTGCCCGGATTCATGGGGTGAGGTTTGTCCGGGTATTAACGGTGGATGCGTCTGCCCACCAGCTGCATGACAGGCTCGGATCGGGAGAGAACGATTGAGGGAGTCTCTTTGACTTCAGCTGTAGGTACTCTCTCAAAACATCGCCTTGCACCGCAGCGGGAGGGATTGATTCATACGCCCGGGACACTCCTGGACACACTGACCCCCAGATTCCTTCCCACCCCTAATACCCTTCTATTTCCCAGAACTTCATCTCCTTCCTTTCCTAAAAAGACCCCTTTTTCCTCAGGGCTTCCTGTGTAGAGCTAACTAACTAACTAACTAACTAACCATCACGCCGTTTCCCCGCAGGGGTAGGCAGAGAGGACGGACCGCCAAACAACTCGATCTTGGCACACACTCCTTGCTTCGTTCACATTCATACATCGTCTCATACGTGCTCTTCTGTTATTTTGACTCTTGACATCGCCCGACTCAAGTATCTGTGTAGAGCTAACGTTAAAAAAAACTGTACAAAAAGATCCCTCAGGCGTATGCAAGGAAAACCAACATACCTCCGAGACACCGATTTTGGAACCTTACAGTATAATTGAATGTGAAGTTACACATATTATTTGACTTTCAAATCTGACATATCAATAGACGCATCCGCCGCCAAGACCCGGACAAACTTCACCCCGTGAATCCAGGCACCCCTGCTAAGTCACCAAACGTAGCGAACAAATGGTTCCCGGGGCGGCGGTACCCTTACCCGCCTCCCAAATTGTTGAATGTGGTGAGACTATGGCATCCTCAATTTTGGTATGTTGTGAGGCTGAAATTGGTGAGGAGGGGAAGGATATGGGGTAAAGGAAGGTGGGGAAGCACGACATTCAGATCTAGTCATTAAACACAGTTAAAGCCATTTCAATTCTGGATGGTGGTCTTACACCAGAGTCCTACTGAGAGTTATTTACATTCTGGAAAGTGCCGCAAATATACCATATATTATTTTTAAATGATTGAATTGTGAAAAAACACAAATCAATCAAATATAATTTACCTACTTGCCCACTCCGGGATTTGTACCTGTCACCTCCTGATCGCTAGTCGAGAGAGAGTCTTACCCTTCGACCATGGAAGTCATCATTAATTTTTTTTTGTTTTCATGAAAGTGCCTAAATATGTCGATTAGATGGTTCCATGCCAACTGAGAATAAATTCAACTCAACACCTCCTTGAAAAGTCAAAAAGCTATGAAAAAAATAATTTTAAATTAGCCGATAACCCTAACCTAATGTAACCTATTTTATATTTATAAATATTTTATCACTCTAAATGACTTATCTGAGATGGTTCTAAGTTGGTCTCATTCCGAGTTGTCCGGTCACCGATTTTATTTTGTATGCGAATGTTAGGCCGGGTTGTTTAATCGTACCTCCAAATTAATATTTGACAAAACTTCACATTTTGAACTCTGTTCTAACATGTAAACATCAAATCGGGGTAAAATTCTATATTGTTTTCTTTTGTTATAATTATAATTGTTTTCAATGATTCAATCAAGATAAAAATATCACAACATCGTTGAATATAAATTTTAGTATATTGTGAAACAATCAAACCTAACCGAAGAATTATTGTAAAATTGTAAATTTTGTTGACACCCAGCGTTTGTACTATAAACAAACTAACACTACTACAGAATATGTCCAGAGACCTCCGCATGTGTGTCCCTCGTCCGCTAATGCTAAGGTACTAAACGAAAGGGACCGTTCACCGGCTTCCTGCAAATATTCAAGCGTAATATTACATATATTTTCTGCTTTGTTCACTACATAATTATTTAATTTTTATGTTCGCTCGCGATGTGCGACAATACGTATTACGATTTCCCCCTTCACTACCGCCTCTCGTACGCCCCTTTCCTGTACTTTACTAGAGCAGGACACACGACAATTATACCTATCATTATGCTTTTTTGGATAGTCAATCTTCGCCCGCGTGAACAGACCTCTTAATAAGTCTTTTAAATTTACAAATGTCACATTTCTAAATACATGTTTAAACACAAAAAATAGTGTGACCGGACAACTCGGAATGAAACTAACTCAGAACCATTTCAAATAAGTCATTTAGAGTGATAAAAATATATGTATAAAAAATTGGTTAAATAGGTTACGTTAGGTTAAGGTTATCGCTTATTTTAAAATTATTTTTTTCATTGATTTTAATGACTCTTCAAGGAGTTGTTGAGTTGGCTTTATTGGCGTGGCGTGGAACCAAAAAATTGAGGTGTCATTTTTGATACATTTTAATTTTGATACATAAGTTTATATTTTGCAGTAGGTATATTATTTAGAAGCATATTACTAACTTAACAAAAATCACAATTACTCTGACAAAATCTTTGAACGATACTGACAGATGCATACATGTACGCAAAGTGACCAAAATGGCACTGAGACAAGCTCCTGCGATGACATTTATCATTTTCGATGGGAACCACAATACTGGCTAAAGCGGTTGCGATGTGACGAGAATTGAAAATTCTTTTCCCATTTGGGCTTATCTTTTCGAAGGTACCTATTATATTTTTCAATTTCAATTTGTTTTTATTTTTCTCTTGATGTAATAGTTGTATATATATTTCGTTTAATGGCAGACTGGGATGCTCCTAATCCCTGAATTAAAAACATAAAGAAAAATAAAAATTTATATTTATATGTATATATATTCCCACTGTCCACTCGCACGTGTATTTTTATTGTAACTCTGAAATCGGTGGGTAAATTATAAAGTAGTTTTAAGTTTAAAACAAAGTGTTATCTTTCTTATTAAACATTAAAAAAAGAATAATCTAAATGGCGAAACTCTTCCTTTTTTAAATTTAAAAATACACCTTTAACATTAAGGGCGTGTTCAACTATACTCTTGATAGTTTATTTATAGGATACAGTCTATTTTCAATTTATAATTCATTTATTTATTTACTTCGAGTTTAACATTCGGTACTTAAACCCATAAATATATAATATTCATTCCGACAACATTGAAAAGATTAAACATAAGTTCCTAAGGTATATAAACTATAAATTGTATATTCCTGTACAAAACATTGATTACAATTACCTACTGGATAAAATATCCATATTAAAACTTTCAGAAAGAAGAATAAACAAAGACTTAATACTATTACATAAAATACTGCATTACAAAATTGACTGTCCTGAATTGCTTCAATTAATCAACATCCATATTCCCAAAAGATCTGGCCGACATTTATTACTTTTTTACTTTAGCAACACCAGGACACTGTCTTACCAAAATTCCCCAATTCCGAGACTTCACAGCATCGGAAATAAATATTCTAATTTAGCAGATATATTTCACATTACACATAACCAGTATAAATATTCAATTTTTTTTTTATGTGAGCCTTCATATCAATTCTACTAATGTATGTTTTGTTTACAATTTTTTTTTCTTTCATTAAATTATATTTTCTTTATTGTTTTAATTTTCAAGTACTTAAAATAAATGTGTACCCAACTTATAAATTAGAATGTAAAAGCCCATCAGGGTAAGTAATAAATAAATAAATATTGGATAAGTTAGCCGAGTTTTCTGCCTATTAATTACGAGTTTTTATTTTTTATTGTTAATACACATAATCGTATGGATTAGCTATCAAGAGGATGGTAAAATTCTCCCTGAAATAACAAATATACATCTTTACACTAAGCATAACTTGCGTTGAAATGAGAATAACCCGTCATAAATATCGAATCCTACCGATCCGACCGCGACCTACCCAACGGCTATCGCTCCCTTGTGTAATTTTTTTTCTCGCGAAAACTTAAGAATCAACTCCTCGGTATCGGGAAGTAGTTGAGACGTCTCAGGAATTCATTACAGCAATAGCTCTGGCAGACGTTTCGGAAGTTGCCGACAAGTTCCTCGCGCGGGTGGCCGATAGCGGATAGCAAACAGCAGATAGCTGCTAGGTACTACGTAATTTTATTTGGTACTGTACGCCTTCTTTCTTAATTCTCCCTCCCGAGCGTGTGCATGATTGATGACAGAAGATTTTACCATTTTATGAATAAAGAAGTCAGAACGCCGCCCTGCTTTAACAAACCCTCCCTCCCTCCCTCCCTACCTCCCTCCCGCCTCCCGCGGAAACTATAAATAGTTTTGAATGGATCTGCTTACATTGGTAAGGTACCTACGTAAATTTGATTGTTGTTTTTTTACAAAGTTTTCCATGAGTTAAGCTGGGAAGAACTAGAATTCGAGAAATGGTAATAAAAACTAAAAAAAATACTATTAAATTGATAAAATAAAAAATTCATATAATAAAATTCATATCTTCAGAAGGTTGTATTAGATTTTGGAATGCATTTTTCTATAACTAATCAATAACGATTGAAAAAATGTTTCTTAAATTCTATATTTTGTTTTAATTGTTATCCCTTATTTCTAGAAAACACAGAAACATGTGGCGTTTAACAAGATAAAATAAATTAACTGGAAAATTCTCCTAATTATTTCTAACCGATATAGGGGGTATTTCACGATCTCTTTTATGGCTTATCCATGGGATAACGTATATTTTAGGTTGACGTAATGTTTACTGTAACATTTATTTATAAAGTCCAGTTTATCCTTAGGATAACGATTTACTATTTTAATTTTCTATATCTATTAATTTATATACACTGAGTTTACTATTCTAACCTACGAATAGTGGAATTATTTTATTGAATATGGCAGCTGAGTTTTCGACCTATTGCGAGTATTTGTTTATTTATTAATACACGGTATCATATCCCCTAACACTAGCAGACAAATAAACATTTACAAATATTTTTACAGAAGATTTTACATTTACAAATATTTTGGGGAAAAAATTAAGAAATTGTATTACTTAGGGAAGTTATGAAAATGCACAATGTCTGTAAATAAATATCTAAAATTTTATTTTTTAGAAAAGCTGAAGGGAAAAAAATCAAAAACTTACGCCCCATGTACAGTTAGGCTCGTCAAAACTCACTTCTCACGTACTAACTCACTACCCAAAAGGTTCAGACGAGCGGGAAAAACTACACAATATATAAATAGAGAATCTCTAAATTGTGTTTATCAAAAAACAGCTATCGATTTTCTGAATATTATTTGTTGTTGAAGAAAGGTTTATAAATTAGGTTTTGCAAGTAAATTATTTGAATTTTTTAAGGAATTAGATTTTGTCACTCCATGTCAACATTAAATTCTAATAAAATAACTTTTTATATAAATAATCAACACATGATACTAACAGACGGCCTCTGTGGTCCCGAGGTAAGACTCTGGACTCACAATCCGAAGGTCGCGGGTTCGAACCCGGCGTGCGCAAATAAATTTTATTTGATATTTGTGTTATTTCACAATTTATTTATTTAAAAAAATAATATATAGTATATTTGCGGCACGTTCCAGAGTGGAAGATACTCTCAGTATCGCCCTGGTGTAAGACCACCATTCAGAATTGAAACGTTGCTTGAAAATGGCTTTAGCCGTGTTTAGTGACCAGATCTGAATAGCCAGGTACTTCCCCACCTTCCTCTTCCCTATCTCCTTTCTCTCCCCACTACCTCCAGCCTCACAACATACCCCAATTGGGGATGCCATAGTCTCACTGGCTCCAGACGGGAGCAGTTGGGACTCTTGTGCGGTATTAACTGTAAAAAAAAAAAAAAAAACAGGTACTCATTTTTTTTTTTTTTTTTAAAATTATGTATTCATTATTATTAGTTGAATAATGTAAGTTATTTTAAATACTCTAAATCAGTTAAAGAAGATGATTCTGATTTCCCGAGTACCATTTCCCATTTCCACCATTTCTCATTTCCCTTTATGCACCAAAATGGAAACCATTGTAATAATACTGATGGTTTTTTTAGAAAATAAAGAATGAAAATGAGTATAAAGTAATATAAAAAGAGTATGAAAAAGATTAAAAAAAATATATAAAAAGCATGTGAAGGAATATAAAAAGTTTGTAATTTAAGAATATCTAAAATCAATATAAGTATTATAGAGTAAGCAACAAAAGGGAGTTATTATGGTGATGATATCCATACTAAAATTATAAATGCGAAACTGCTCGAGTTTGTTTATGTCCTTTTGAGGCATTAACCAATAAAAAGACTTTAAAAATTCATTCACCAATAGAAAGCTAAATTATATGCGCAGACTATATGTTGTATATGATGGTAAGCTCTGGCGTTATGAAATTATAAATATTAATATATTATATTTGTTATACGTTTTCTGTCGCTAACAAAAGCGAGTTAATTGCAAATGTCAGAAAAAAATCATTCCCATGGAAACGGTGTTGATATATTTGTGGGCTCTAAGCTGGTAGGTACTCAGCCCCCTGGTCAGCTACTGCCCCAGAAAATTCAAATATTAGAATTTGTTTTGTTTTTATTGGACAAGCTGGAATGTCAGATAAGAGTTCCTATATTAAAAATATAATTCGTAACGATTATAAAGACTGAATAATAAATAGTGTAATTTTGTATTATATTAACAAACTTCCAAATATTTAATTAAAAATAAACATCCGAAATGTTTGTAAGCGCATAAATTCCGAACGAATGAAAAAAATTCGATAATTCTTTTTTTCTTTGTGAAATTTAGGTGGCAAGCTAGATGTTTGAAAACTGAATGTAAGGGAATGAATGTATGGAATGCGGGAGGGGGTGGGGTTGGGAGGAGGGGGATAATTGATAAGTTCAACCGCTACAGTAATTTCCCGTAATACCATGCGAGCGAAGCCGCGGGGAAAAGCTAGTATTATATATTAAAATATTTAATCTTCAGGCTATTAAAATGTTATTTACATTCAAAAACTTTAGTGGTGGTATAGATATCTATATTCTTTGAAGAAATTCTTTAAAGAAATTTCGCCCTCTTTTTGGATATCCATTTTTGGACACCGAATGCAAAGTGAGTAATTGTACTAGATCTTGTGATGTCGTTATTTAGTGCGTTGAATATTTTAGGTGCCATGTATGAGTATTGTCTCTGTGTGGTTTTTGTTTTAGAGATTAGGAATAACAATGCTCTTGAGACTTTAAAGACTTATTAAAACAAATTACAGACTTATCAAAACAAATTAAAGACTTATGTTGGCATCACTTTTCAGTCAAATCATTAATTTGTTAACCACATAATGGAAATCTCTAATAAGGGTTTACAAGCGATGGGATGTATAACGAGGCTAACTAGAAATTTCAACAATATTAAGTGAATACTAAACTATTAGATTTTGCAGAAGTCAACTTGAATACAATTCTCCCGTCTTGAAACCACATTATATTCATTTACAAGCTATTAAAAGAATACAAAATATTTTTTTACTCGCTTCTTTACAGTGGGTATTCCAGCAATTATGTTGAAATATAACTTTCTTTTTAATACTATGAATATGCTGAAATGATTGTCAGACAAAAATATTTTCAATGACTTGGTATTTCTATCCATACTATACTATATACTATATTATTATAAATGCGAAACTGCTCGAGTTTGTTTATGACCTTTTCACGCATAACACAATATAAAGACTTTAATAATTCTTTCACCAATATAAAGCTAAATTATATGCGCAGACTATATGTTGTATATGATGGTAAGCTCTGGCGTTATGAAAATATAAATATTAATATATTATATTTGTTATACGTTTTCTGTCGCTAACAAAAGCGAGTTTTTGCTAACGTCAGAAAAAAATATTTTCCATGGAAACAATGTTGATATATTTTTGGGCTCTATGCTGGTAGGTACTCAGTCTACTGGTCAGCTACTACCGCAGAAAATTCAAATATTAGAATTCTTTTTTTTTTTGGACAAGCTTGGAATAAATGTCAGATTTGAGTTCCTATATTAAAAATATAATTCGTAACGATTATAAAGACTGAATGATAAATAGAGTATTTTTTTATTATATTAACGAACTTCCAAATATTTAAATAAAAATAAACATCCGAAATGTTTGTGAGCGCATAAATTCCGAACGAATGAACAAAATTGGATAAGTAATTCTTTTTTTCTTTGAGCTATAGCATTATGAAATTTAGGTGGTAGGCGAGATGTTTGAAAACTGAATGTAAGGGAATGAATATATGGAATGCGGGAGGGGATGGGGGTGGGGTGGGGGGGGGGAGATAATTGATAAGTGCAAGCGCTACAGTAATTTCCCGTAATACCATGCGAGCGAAGCCGCGGGGAAAAGCTAGTATAAAATATTAAATCACGTAGTCCAGATTTGATTCCATTGATAAGCTTTCGGAGTCCACCACGTAATACTAGAAGTCGGAATTCATTTCAGTGCAGAAATTCCGGGACTTTTTCTTCTTCCTTGCATTGTCCCAACTCATTGCCAAGGTAGACTAATGGGGTCGGCTCTTCTTGTTCTCAGGCTATATTGTCTTTGGTTCTGGAAATCGCTGTCATCCAGGCCTTTTCTCTGCAATATTTTAGAGCATTGAGTCATCCAGGAGTTTTTTGATCTTCCTGTGGATGATTTTCGATAAAGCTCCATAGACAATGCCTGCTTCACTGTGTGGTCTGGTGGTCTCCGTCTTATGTGTCCATCTCAACTGTCGTTTATCCAGAATACTATTTATGTGTATATCACGAATGTGTAAACTTTCAATTCTACTTCTTTTAATAATACTCCTGCCGACCATCTAAGCATTCGCATTTCTGCTGTTTCGAGTTGCCTAGAGTAGGAGTTGTACGTAGTCCAACATTCGGAGCCATAGATTATCGCGGGTCTAACAATAGTCTGGTAGATCATTCCTAAGTTTTATAGGCATTTTCAGGTCACACAAAATTCCTGTTACAGATCTAAATTTCATCCATCCCACACCTATTCTATGGTCGACACCTGTTACGCATCTTCCGTCTCTGTGAATGAGTGAGCCTTAATATTTAAATGAGTCACACTTGGCTAATGTTACTCCTTCCAGTTGCATCGAAAGAGTTACAGCATTTGTGTCTTCAAAGGGCAAGTACAAATATTCAGTCTTTTTCCTGCTAATTTCTTCCTGCAGAAATTCCGGGACTAACTACAATATAGAACACTAATGTAAGGAAAGAATTATACCAATTCAGTGGACATCCTCAATTTGTCATTAAACAAAAGCATAATGTTGTTACTGAAGGAGTTCAGTTGTGTACAATAAATTCTGTAAAATTTTTATTATCCATATTATGCAAAAGCCCCTACCAAGGGCGTTAGTAAATAAATTATTGTTCGCGATCTCGCCTCGTCTTGCTTTACGGCTGAATAATAAAATCCGCGGATAAACAGAAAAAAATTAAAATCATATTTCAATTTCACATTGTTATTTAAAAACGGTTAAATCGAGTACTTAAATTACCTAAACAAAAGCGGCGTTTTTATAGAACAGTAATGGGAGCTCGCTCGCGGCGGAGGGCGGAGGGCACGACGAATAACGAGCTTTTAATGATCTGTATTATGTATTATCTCTCCAGCTTCTTTGTAAACAGCGGTCAAACAATGGCCACGGAATAAATGATGTTTTCCAGTCTGGTTGTGCCGGAGATTAGCGGCAGATAACAATGGGGTAGTCGGGTTATTGTAGACTAATGTTCACCCGTGACGGCCGCATTTGCTACTGCCACTGCCACTGCCACTGCTTGCCAACCGTTTCGATGAACTGCAACTGCAAACGCACTGCGGTAATATTGAGGGTTGTTTTTATTTTATTATGAAACAGAACAAGACAAAGAAAATAAAAATAACCGTCGCAACTAGGGATCGAAACCAGGACCTCTCTCTTACGGGACTAACGAGCCGTTGAGAGCTGATTTTTTTTCGTCATTTTTATCGATATCATGATTTACCAATATTATTCCCAACTGACTCCCTTTTATTTTTTACTACTATTATTGAATGATTATGAAATTCTACCTAAGTGTATTTTATCCTTTTTGTAAATTTGTATGCTTTTTATACATTTGTATCCTCGATATACCTTTTTTCACACTAACACCACACGGGAAAAACAGAGAAAAACATTTTCCTCCGGGCCTATGTCATTTTTGGGGATGCTGTGTGGAGGATCTTTTTAGGGGAAAGGAATATTAAATTTAGTAATAAAAAGGAAAACAGTGTGTGGAGAAATAAGAGAAAGAAACCATTACGGTTGAAGCATTCTCCCGGTAACAGAGGTCCTGGGTCCGATCCCCTACCTACTACGTGGCTGAATCCGGAGAAACTGGTTGAGGGACCTTGACCTCTCCTGCCAGATTCTCTCGACCCACCGCAGTGGAAGTGATGGATTCATACGATAGTCACTCCTGAACACGGTGACCGGCCAACTCGAAATGAAACCAACTCAGAACCATCTCAGATGTCATTTAGAGTGATAAAAAAATATATAAAAAATTGGTTAGATAGGTTATGTTAGGTTAGGGTTATCGGCTAATTTAAAACAATTTTTTTCATAGATTTTAATGACTTTTCAGGGAGGTGTTGAGTTGACGTCATTCCCAGTTGGCATGGAACCCCTGAACACATACCTTTTTTTCCCACAACTTTCTCTCCTTTCTTTACCTAAAAAGACCATTAACACAACATTCCTTAAGATGATATAGGCCCTGAAGAAATCTTTTTTCAAGGCCTGCTGTGTGAAGATAAGATAGAAAAACAATCTGCAGAATATTTGCCAGCGGCAAACGTAAAGCTTTAAAGAACAAGTTGCGCTACCAAGACTTCAACTGCATCGCCTTTTACCAAAATATATCACACTGAGATAATGTACTGTGAAGTTTTGCATCTTCGTTATATAATAATATATGGAATTGGGAGGAATCATGCATCAGTGAAAATGAACTATTTCTGCATTTATTTCGAATTCAAGAACCAGTTTCCACCAATATGCTGGCTTATTGAAGTCACTGGGTGACAACCGGCGGCTGCTATCACCTGGATGGAAGAATTTCGCAAGACCGCTGCCGGTGCAGCGAGTTCAATAGAATGCGTGATTTGAACACATTCCATGACATAATTGGGGTTCAACGGAGGCCAAATTCGTCGGCGATAGTTGTGGGATAAGGGTTTTTACACAAGACCTAATTTCACCACATCAATTAATTAAGTAGCTGAGAGTTGATTTTATAGTGCCAATAAACACGAACGTAATCGACGTAATGTCACTTCCCTGGGTCTCAGAAAGGCTGACGCGGTAGCTATTAAATAGGCGGCTACTGACGTCAGCATAATTCTTTAACAAAGTAAGGAGCCATAACAGATGTACATAAGTTGCGAAAAAAAAAATTAACAGCTAGAATAATAATGTTATCTACAGTTTTTAGTTAGTGACGAACAATAATTAATTAATGAGTAAATTAATGTAAATATAGTGTTAAGGGGATGGTAAAAGTTTTACTGATATTATTAATAAAAATTAAGTGTCACGCCAATGGGAATAATGTATAAGTGTTTTTTAAAACGTTTGTATTTTCAATGTTTCTCAAAAGATGTCGTTATAATGGATAATTTTGTATGGTTTTAATGTATCTCAACAGAGACACATTAAAATCTAATGTATGAGGGAGAGACAAAACTGTCGCCCGTTCGGATATTATACACGAACGATTACGAAGATAGCCGAACAAATCGGATATCGGACCTAAATGTGGGAACCTTCAGTAACGATTTCTTCTGCTCCAGATTAACACACATTATTCTTTAGAGCGGACGTTAACTCCAGTTAAATATTCATTTTAATTAAGACGATAATAAACACGACTCGCAATCTAGACTAACTAAAATATTATTGAAACTCCCAATCATTAGAGTTGTATTGTTCGTCAGAGAATATAACAGTAGCCCGCAGAATAGGAATGAAATTGTATTTAATTAAAGGCGGGTTATTTCACAGAAATTCAAATGTAACATTGTCATCAAATGATCATTCAGCATTTTTTTACAGTTGAAAGGTCCCTTCGAATGCCGATTCAGATTTTGAACAAATTGTGATCAGCAGAAGAGTACAATTATCATATATAATATATCATGTTAAACTTGTTAGCTTATTGCAATTTGATAGAAAACTGAAACGTACCTAGAATAGTCGTTTATCGGGGATCATTCAAATGTAAAAAAAAAACAAATGGCGCTGAATGGCCGCTGATGACTTTTGAATATCTGTGAATCAACTGGCCCTTAGCCTTAAACAAGGCATTTGAAAGTAGACACATGAGAGGACAGCTCTTTCAATTTTTTTGCTTGAATCTTCTAGATTCTAAGAGAAGTTCTAATTTTGAATTCTCATTTTAAAATGAGCCCCGTCAGCCAAATCATACTACTTGCAAATATTGTACTCTTTAATTAAAAGTTGAAAGCTCGGTTCGGTTGATATCAGGGTAGAACTAGAGACGGTACCTAGCGCCAACTTCCCGCGTTGGTTGGATGGTAGTTCTATAGAAAGTTCAATCACTTCGTGCCTCTTATTCCGCAGGTAGAAGTAGTCTGGTTGGTGGTTGGTTGTCTGCCTGGAATAGCCCGCGGTGGAACGTTGTGAATGATTTTCCGACTCCGGAAAGCGGATAAGTGGAAAGTTCGCCGTGTTACGTGTAACGAGTTATTTGTTACGTTTGCGCTCATCTTGTTACGTCTCTGCGCTCCTGGAAACTCCAATTTTAATATTTAACTTGGAAGCCACGTTTTATTTAGTTCAATTTGTAAAAATGCGGTCAGCATTATCTTATCCAATCTATCTAATTAGAGTTTTAAAACTCATTTCTATGTAAAAAAAAATTCTGCGCTTAGCGGTTCAAGAGATTGTCCAATTTATTATAGTTTATCAAGAAACCCATACGTAACACTAGAGCAGGGGTGGGGAACCTTTTTATCGTCGGGAGCAATTTCGATGTTTGTTGTATCAACCCCGGGCCGCACATAGATTTTTAATTTATTATTATGACCTCATTTTACCTTAAGAGCCGATTTTTTTTTATATCACATGTGACGAACAGTCTTCCAATAAAAAGTCATGTACGCAAATTCTGTGGCTAGAAATTTACTAACTGCTCTCGGAATGCGAGAATGGTATCCCTTGACTAGCGTCAGCAGAGGATTACGCATCACTAATTTTTAAATTGTGTTCAGAACACAAGGCAGGTTTTAACTAAAGATTGATT
This sequence comes from Glyphotaelius pellucidus, assembly GCA_936435175.1. Classification (NCBI taxonomy): domain Eukaryota; kingdom Metazoa; phylum Arthropoda; class Insecta; order Trichoptera; family Limnephilidae; genus Glyphotaelius; species Glyphotaelius pellucidus. The sequence continues at coordinate 286,389 of OW386544.1, forward strand.
CTGCGTAAGAGTCCACAAGCTTAAGTAATAGCTACACAATTTATCGTTATACCTATACTGAACACAAAACTGTTTTAAATTAAATCTGTAAACGGGGAATTAAAACTACCGTAGAAAATTAAAATGTTTTTTTTTATTCTGGCAGTAAGTATTACTTTCATAATATGCTTAAGGTTTTCCTATAGAATGCGAATTTTACAGCTTATGATTTAAAACAAAATTTATAACTCCATTCGAAAAATTTGAGATTAACATTTGCAACTGGATTTTTGACAGATCATTTGGAACATGAAATTGATTTTAATAAGACGACGGGACTTTCTGTTTTATATATGAATATATGAATTCTCACAAAAGTTCCAGCTGCTCCCGTATGGAGCCATCGAGTCATGCAATTCTCCCATTGAATGGAGTGTTGCCTCCTCAATTGGGGTATGTTGTGAGACTGAAAGTAGTGGGGAAGGGAATTAGTTGGGGAAAAAGAAGGTAGGGAAGTACCTGGCTATTCAGATCTGGTCACCAAACACGGCTAAAGCCATTTCAAGCAACGTTTCGATTCTGAATGGTGGTCTTACACCAGGGCAATACTAGAAGTATCTTCCACTCTGAAATGTGCGGCAAATATACTATTTATTATTTTGAATTAATTACTATATGTATAATATACTATATATTATTTTGAAATAACACAAATCAATCAAATAAAATTTATTTGCCCACGCCGGGATTTAATCCCGCGACTTTCGGATTGCGAGTCAAAAGCATTACCTCTAGACTGCGCTCAACGGTTCTTGATATACGGCTACTGACGGCTACACCAAAACTAAACGCAGAAAACCATTTTAAATTACACTATAATCACAGCGCTTAGAGGATTTTGTGAGTTTTTTTGTGAGATTTGTAAGTTTTCTGTTCTGTTGATGGACACTGTGATGTTGTCCGAAAGGTTTGCTTAAGGAGGTAGCGCAACAACATAAAAACCTAAAAATAAATCACGATAATACGTTTGGCAGCAAAACTCTCAAATTATATGTGTAATTCCTCCTTTAAAATAATTTTAAAAAATGTTTCATAAAATGTGTGGTTTAAAGTAGTTAGGTACACATCTTATATTTTACTATTTATTTGTGTGTTATCAATAAAATGATTGATTTAGCGTATCGATGATTTCCCCATCAGATTAGTTCGGCTCCTCCCTTTCCACATTTCTGATCGCAAACATTTCCCGGTCGTTAATGTCTTGAAGAGGAAAACATCCCCTATTAATGGCCAAATCAAACATTCGAGTAATGGACGAACGGGACCAATACGATAAGGACATTAATCTGGGGACCTTCAAATCCCAGCGAAATCTTTATTTTATGTTGTAACGTTATTTATTATCGGCGACAGGAAATCTTTATTTTATGTTGTAACGTTATTTATTATCGGCGACAGGAAATCTTTATTTTATGTTGTAACGTTATTTATTATCGGCGACAGGAAATCTTTATTTTATGTTGTAACGTTATTTATTATCGGCGACAGGAAATCTTTATTTTATGTTGTAACGTTATTTATTATCGGCGACAGGAAATCTTTATTTTATGTTGTAACGTTATTTATTATCGGCGACAGGAAATCTTTATTTTATGTTGTAACGTTATTTATTATCGGCGACAGGAAATCTTTATTTTATGTTGTAACGTTATTTATTATCGGCGACAGGAAATATTTATTTTATGTTGTAACGTTATTTATTATCGGCGACAGGAAATCTTTATTTTATGTTGTAACGTTATTTATTATCGGCGACAGGAAATCTTTATTTTATGTTGTAACGTTATTTATTATCGGCGACAGGAAATCTTTATTTTATGTTGTAACGTTATTTATTATCGGCGACAGGAAATCTTTATTTTATGTTTTAACGTTATTTATTATCGGCGACAGGAAATCTTTATCGGTTTTATGATACTAATTATTTCAAACAACAAAATAAATTATCTTAAGCTATTCGGGCGATATTTTTAATATTTTTTTTTATGTGAATACTTCGGAAGAGTCCCAACTGCTCCCGCGTCTGGAGTCAGTGAGACTATGGCGTACCCAATTGGGATAAGTTGTATGACTGAAGGTTATAGGAAGGGGAAAAAGAAGCGGTAGAGAAAGGTAGGTAAGTACCTGACTATTCAGACCTGGTCACCAAACACGGCTAAAGCCTTTGCTGCAAAATTTCAATTCTGAATAATGTTCTAAGACCAGGGCTATACTGAGAGTATCTTCCGCTCTGGAACGTGCCGCAAACATGCTATATATTATTTTTAATTGATAAAATTGTGAAATTACACAAATTAATCAAATATAGTTTATTTGTGCACGCCAGGATTTGAATCCGGGTCCTCCGAGTTCCCACTACCCCTCAGGTCACGGAGGTATTTAGTATCTACATACCGGGTTTATAGGGTGAGGTTTGTTTGAGGCGGATAACCGGGACACGCTGAACCCCAGATTCCTACCCACCCCTTAAACCCATTTCCTTCCCAGAACTCCCCTCTCCTCTTTTTCCTTAAAAAAAAACCTCCACATAGCATCCCAAAGGATGACATAGGCCCTGATGGAGATTATTTTCCTCAGGGCCTCCTGTGTGGAGCTCATGTAAAAAAAAAAACATGAAAATAGATAATTGTATTCGAATTTCTGTGTATTATACATTTTTTCAATATTTAACAAACGAGCCGTTTTTCACTAAATTGCCGCAAGGTATATTCATTTGTTTTAACTAATCGAATTTTCTGGTTTGTTTGTCTTCTTAATAGCATTAAAAATAATCAGTAATTATTAATTTAATTAATTACGAATTTCCTCTTGCAATCGACGAACGCAAACAAATTATTTTGTCGAAAGGGTTTTTGGTCAAACATTACTAAATGAATTTTAACAGAAGTTGGTTAATTTAAATATGCAAATGCGTATAAGAAGAGTTTCCGTGAGTGGCTTTGTTTTTTTTATAAAAATCAACAGTTTTATTTTTTTATTGATGAAATTTTATCCACTAAATTTTACAATTTACATGAGAATTCTAAAAACAACCCTTCATTCAGTTTTCCTGCCCCTTAAAGCAGGATAAAACCCGGACAACCCTAGGTACTTCAAATAGTACTCAACAATAATGTAATGTTACATCGGCACTTACGTTTTAATGTATTTCGAAAAAATAATGAAACATATCATCAGTGTCTCCACAAGAGCACTCGCTCAGTTTTTTGACAAAAGCTACAGTTTCAGACTAATTATAACATTTACAAAAATAAAACTCCCATAAACAAATATAAAACTCCGCTCAGTGACATTTCCGCCCCCTGAATTTTTAGTCTCCGTCACCAACAAATGAAATAATGTGGAACGCACGCGACGTGAACTGAATGTCCCAGTTAAATCTTCCTGGCTGAGATGAGCCACTTTCCTTTCGTTTATTTGGTATTTTGAATTTAGCGACACGTATTAAAACTTGAGCAATACTTTAGCCAGTTAGTACAAAGGGGAGATTCTCTTATACGGATTTTAATAGGCTTCCAGTGAAATATAGCAGCGTAGTTGTGACTCGTGACTCGTGACTGAATTAAATCACATTCTCAGATTAAATGCGTACAGTTGTTTGTTCACATTACTTTTACCTTGTTAGGAACTTTTAGAAAATCATTTCTACAAACTACTAATAGTAGAAAATTTTTTTGTTGATGACTAAACGGGAGATTGGTTATTGAGACGATATTTACTGTTTAACGAATTCTTTTCATATTTATGTAGAGAAAGAGTATACGACGGCAATGTTTTCGAAAAATATTTATTTTAAAAACGTAATACGAGGTTATTAGTAATATAACACTTTTTATGACCGATTAGCTGTCATAATTGTTAATGAAAAAATAACAAATGCTTGGTTTTCATTTAAAAAAAATATTAGAACAGAACATTCCTCAAACATGACTTCTTACCAATACCCATTGATGAGATGGCATAGACTAAGCCTAGGTTACAAACTTTTCAAAAATACAAACGAAATTTTAGGGAAATTGGAACATACGTCACAAATAACAGTTTTGCTGTCCTGAAAAGGCAAATGCATTTAATATGGCGCCAATTCTTACAAATTTGGCATTGAAGCCACCATTCTCTAGCTCGTGAAATATATGGAATGGAGAAATATGGAGTCACATCTGAAAAAAAGTTGTTAAATTAATTTATGTTCAACTAATACCTTTTTATTCGATATAATGTTAATTCATGAAATGAATGGAACAAATAGCTCGTGAAATATATGGAACAAATATTTAGAGAAATAAAAAAGAGAAATAAAGTCATATCTGAAAAAAAGTTGTTAAATTAATTTATGTTCAACTAATACCTTTTTATTCGATATAATGTTAATTTATGAAATGAATGGAACAAATAGCTCGTGAAATATATGGAACAAATATTTAGAGAAATAAAAAAGAGAAATAAAGTCATATCTGAAAAAAAGTTTTTAAATTAATTTATGTTCAACTAATACCTTTTTATTCGATATAATGTTAATTCATGAAATGAATGGAACAAATAGCTCGTGAAATATATGGAACAAATATTTAGAGAAATAAAAAAGAGAAATAAAGTCATATCTAAAAAAAAGTTGTTAAATTAATTTATGTTCAACTAATACCTTTTTATTCGATATAATGTTAATTCATGAAATGAATGGAACAAATAGCTCGTGAAATATATTATGGAACAAATATTTAGAGAAATATGGAGTCTTATCTGAAAAAAAATTGTTAAATTCATTTATGTTCAACTAATACCTTTTTATTCGATATAATATTAATTCATAAATCCAAAACGGTGACGTTTCGCATTCAACAAAAAATTCTCAAAAGATTTCTCTTGAAAGATACCACTTCCTCAAGGGGTATGCCATCTCAACAACGTGTACCGTTATGAACACGTTTGAACCTTTTTTTAAAACTACTGCGAAAAAACGCAAACCGTTTTCTCTAATATAATCACAAACTATTTATAAGCATTTGTACATTAGGACTTACCTTATTCCTTGCAAGGCCTCGGCACCAGGTCGATTCAAAATTTCACAATATTAATTCAAAATAGCGATTTTACGACAATCACGTGTGACGCTCGGCAAAACATTGCGGACTGACTAGCTTGCACCTAACCTAACCCTCCAAACTCAGATCAATCTGAAACCATATTGGACCATATTGTGGCTAGTTTTGAAAATATGACAACTGCGCCATCTCATCCGCTATGCCATCGTAGGCACTCTTCCCTTATATTATAAGATTGTTTTTCAAGTGCTTTTATAATTTTAATTCTTTCACCAAGAAAATGTAATTTATGGTTTCAGTAAAAAGACCGAATTTCTAGCGAATATATCTTAGAAATTTATATTGAACGTTTTCGGTGGACTCGTAGTGGATTAAAATAGACCAAATAGAAGAATTAATTCAACTCGACTTAAAAGTAAAGTAGAATTGTTTTTAAAGTCTCTTGCATTTCGGAAAATGAATTCAAGTATTTTTAATCCTTCCGTAGTTATTGTATGGGGATTTGTGAAATAAAATTAAATGCGGAATCGAAAATAATGCAAAGATGATTAATTTTGTTGACAGAGGTTATGGAAATTCGTTGGTTTGATATTGATATTTGAAAGGCAGATTTATTCTAAAAAAATGTATTACTTACGTGCATTTAAAACTCAGGTAAAATTTGTTAAGTTTGCATCATTCTTGTAATTTATTTAAATTTATTCGAATGTGAAAACAGTGATGATGTACGAGTATAATTTTGAAAAGCTTAAAGAATTTCAGAAGTAAATACAGTAACGATATAATTTAATAAAGTTTTAGGAAGTATTGGGCCTACATGTGATCCTTGAGGTTCACCGCTTGTAGCCACAAACTTATACGACGGGTTAAAAATATTTATTTCTTGAAGAATTCTTTTCATTAGGTAGGTTTCAATTTGGGAGACGGGTTTGGGTATTTATTGGATGACCAACTCCTCTGCCATAGGTCACATTAAGTATTTCGGTAAGTTTGGCGATTCAGCAGGGGTGCCTAGTTCATGGGCTGAGATTTCTCCGGGTCTTAGCGGTATATGCATCTACCCAGAGACTGGTTGAGGGAGTCCTTTTGTCTTCTTTCTTTTACTTCGTATTGGGAGGGATGGATTCACCTGGAGACACTCCCAAATTTCTACCCAACCCTCATACATTTGTCTTTCCCAGAACTTCATTTGCTTCCTTTCCTCGAAAGACCCCCCGCACGGCATCCCCAAAGATGAAAGGCCCTCAGGGGAATTATTATCTTGAGGACCTTTTGTGGGGAGCTAATGTATAAAAATTCTAACTTCTTTATCCATTCTAACCCTCTATTCCGAATTTGAAGAAGAACTTTATGGTTTACCTCGTCAAATGCTTTTAGAAAGTAATTGTCAATTAGGGTTTTATTTTGACAATACTAATCAATTTTCTATTTCCCATGGGCCTAATTTTAAAAAGGGCGTGTATTTTACCAGGTCAAAACATTGTTTGCATAAAAATGTGACCTTATAAAAAGGGCGCGTTTTCAAACGAACGCCGGACGCCCCAGATACATCCCTCGCCAGGGTGTGTCATGTAGTACCTAGGTCTGGAGTGATGATATCATTTTTTACTACCATTAATTAAAATAATTAGAAACAGTAACGGTAAGTTAAAATAAATAACATGTTTCTTTGTTGGTTGTTGCAGCCCTGGATATCGGGAACACAACGCCTACTGGGTGGGGGCCTCGGACAGAGCGTCGGAAGGTGACTTCCGATGGTCGGACGGACTGCCCTTCTCTTTCACACGTAAGTTGTCAACCCTGCTATATTGTCTGTAGTCCTATTCATAAGTAATTATTTTTCAGGGGAAAACCAAGACCAGCTGAAAGGTATAAAAAAATATTTGCCTACCCTTGTTTATTTTAATTACCAGTCAAAATATGAGTGCTAGTGTAGCCTTTGATTTAAACTTTTCACTCCATGTAATATAAGGAATCACTGGAGTAAGTCAAGTACATCCCTTAGCACCCTGATTAAATAGAAGATAGACAGATAGAAGCATTTTACCAAGCAGACGATTCTCCATTTTGGGAGGCGGGTATGGGTTACCAAAGACCGGGGAACCATTTATTGGATAACTAACACCTCTGCCATAGGTCACCCCAAGTAGTTCGCTTTGATGACTAAGCATGGGTACCCGCGTTCATGGGGTGAGGTTTGTCTAGATATTAGCGGCGAATGCGTTTGCCCACCTACTGCATGGCGGGTTGGATTGGAAGATCCACCCAGACTCTCTCAATCCATCGTCTTGTACCGCAGTCGTGGCGGATAGATTTATACGTCCTGAACACACTGCCTCCAGATTCCAACCCTCCCCTCATACCTATTTCCTTCCCAGAACATCTTTTACTACCTTTCCTTTAAAAAAAACCCTCCACACAGCATTCATTAAGATGATAAAAGGTCCTGAGGAAAATTGTTTTCCTCAGGGCCGCCTGTCTGGAGCTAATGTAAAAAAATGCTTGTAATGGGGTGAAACCGGTATTGTACCAAATAATTAATAAGAACAAAATTATAAGTTAAGCATGAAATCACGATGTGATTACATCGCGAAATGACATACTTACTCAAAAATAGAAATTTTGTATTGAATGAAACTATAAATTTGTTTACGATGCAGCACTAAGCGAATTTATTAAATAAACAAAGGATCATCAATTCTTGTAATGAAAATATTGTACATAATTATGTAGTTATTATCTTCGCCGTAAAAAATATGCTTATCCCCGGGCAATATTGGCAGTTAAAACAATTTTCCAACGCGCTACACAACGAGCCGCACGAAATATGACCGCTTAGCATCTGATACTACCGCGGTAAGGCCCCCGCTTACTGCTTACTGCTTAGTTCTAATTTGTAGAGAATTTCATTTGTGTACAGATTATGCTCAGAGGTTAGTTACCTAAACAGTATTTGTTGCGAATTTCAATATTACTGCGTAGAGATATACTTTGTTGTTGTTACATGCAAAATTAACTCCACATTACGAATTGGAAATATATTTTTTTACGAAATAACTAGCGCAAACACGTGGAAATCGTGGGATGTTATAATTATGAGATTTGTGAAGCTGAAAGTAGGTACTTATAAAAAATATTCGTCTCAGAAATCGATACAAGAGCAACAACTTTTACAACTTTTCTAAACCGCCTGGAGCTAGTAAGACTATGCCACCCCAATCGGGGTATGTTGTAAGGCTGAAGGCAGTGGGGCGGGGAAGGAGATGAGGAAGAGGAAGGTGGAGAAGAACCTTGCTATGCAGATCTTCAATTTAAGTGACGTTTCAATTCTGATAGGTGATCTTCCATAAGGGGGATACCGAGCGTATCCTAAATTTTAGGACAAATATACCTTATTGCATTGCAAATGATTAAATATTGAAATATCACAAATCCTTCAAATAAAATTATAAGCATAGCGCCCTACCCCTCGACCACGGAGGCTGTCGATTGTAAATAAACATGATACTTACGACATCTATCAAATATTTAAACAAAACAAATACACATTTCTTTGTTTTTCTTTGTCGATATCATATTTCAAATTCAGAATTAACTATATTATCCTCAACTAAGTTTTCCCATATTTTGGCAGCTAGCTTTTTGAATGATTACGAAGCTCTTTTAGCTTTTTTTGTAATCTGGATAAACATATCCGATTTTATTTATATGGAACACCTATTGTGAAAGTCTAAAGGAATGCTTCGCTTTTGTTGGAATAACTTTTAACTTTTTCCTGGTGAGACAAAATAGTCTGGGTTCAAGTCTCAGTTACGTTGCCACCGTTTCCTTTTTATTTTCCTGTGTTTCATTCTGTTTCATGTTTCGTTTAGATTTATTCAATGATATATTAAAAATAACTTTTAACAAATAAAATTATTTGGCTACTTTATAGCTTGTCTGATGTAATTTACATGATAAACATCAATTTCCAAAATTTTAAGTTCAGTGAACTCGAACAAAGTTACAAATTAAGCAGGAATATTTCACATTTCCCATGCACCAAGAACCAGACATTATATGTTTAAATTTCAAAAAACCGTACGTCAGAGTTGTAAGTTCCTGTGCTAATGAACGACTACAAATTAAAAAATGTTTGAAATAAAATTAAAACCTGGACAGGTTTTCAAAATTAGCCTCTAGTCCGTGGTAGAAAAATAATTTAAACATTTTCAGGACAGTTTGGAACTTTCATATGTACCTGTAAAATGAATACGGAATTTTTACAAATTATGAATACCGTTAAAAATGTGTGGAAGATTTAAAGTTTTTTTTTCTGATTCTCTCATCGATGTACCAATTTGTTTTATTTTTATATTTTCTTTGATAAGTATTGATATGAAAAACCGCACTTCCCGAAACGGTTCCAACTGGCCACAACGTCATCGTAACATAGAAAACGCCACTGGCTGGTAAGACTGTTGCACCAAAGTCGCCCAATCAAAACGAACATGCTGTTTTCCGGCAAATCGAAAAACATATTTATTCCTCATTCGATAATTTATTCGTCAATGTAAAAATTAATTAAAAATAACTTCAATATTGTAATTTAATTCTAATTTTAATAAAAATGTACAAGCTCAGGTATGTTTTTAGGTTTTCACGGCCAAAAAGTATTTTTGTTATTGTTTTTGGGGTGTTATGCCGTGTTTCGCTACCTCCTTCTTTAGCCAACGTTTCGGACAGCGTTACAGTGTCCATCATCAGAGCAGATGAGTGATATCATCATCTGCCCTGATGATGGACACTGTAACGCTGTCCGAAACGTTGGCTAAAGAAGGAGGTAGCGAAACACGGCATAACACCCCAAAAACAATAACAAAAATGTATAGGCTCACCTCACGAACAATACGGAACGTCCGGTTGACGAAGTTCGATACACAGATAATATGGAATACCTATTTCTTTTTTTAATTATTAGACAATCAATTATGACATTTGTCGGAAGTACCAACCTTATAAAATAAATTCTCGACAAAATAAAAACAAAAAAGTACCGAATTCGAATTGTTCCAAGTGATATGGATGATCAAGCTGCGAAAGTTGGGTGTTATCATAATCTAGATGTACATCCCAGGTTTTGAATGGTTAGTTTGGCAAGCAGGGTTTATCTAACGGGTATGTGTAATTATTCTAATACCTTTCTTTCCATGTTCTTCTTTATAAATACAGGTACAAACTTGTCAATACCTAATGCATTCACTTCGTAACATGAATAAATTATTGTTTTATATGGCAATAATATTTTTTCTATGATTGGCAGCGTTGATTGATGATTGATCGTCGATAAAAATAATATAAAAATGTTGCTGTAATATAAAAATGGTGTAGCGAAGTTCGTATACCGCGTAAGTGAATTAATTTTAACAAAATTAAAATGAAATATGGATATGTTTTACACATTTTTTCGTCTTTCCCATCATAAATACTCACTTTTCGTCATAATAAAGCTAGATTTATTTGTTCGAATGGGAAATATTCCGTATTAACTGAGAAGCGGAGTAAGGACATATAACAATTTATTTTCTTCCAATGAAAATATCCTGGGACTTTGTTTCACTCTTTTATTAGGTTTGGAGGACCATAATTATTGTAAAATACAGAAAAAATAACCGTCGTTTCCACAGACGAAAAACTGAATAAAACGAATTAACCCATTGACTTAAGACCGTATTATTTTTCCACGGGTTGATCGTCGTTCTTGGTTATAAAACTTTTTTACGCTGTATGAAGTCAGTATATTAAAAAAAAATGTTTATTTTTAAAAAATCAGTAAGACTTATTTAATTTCAAACCCACTAATGATGTTTTCCGAGTAGATGCAGAGATACCCCGCAATACCGGTAAAACAGCGTAACTCGATCCTCATTATAATTTCCTTTGAATTAGATTTGTTAAGCAACGCCTGAAAGTGGATTTCTTTTACAATTTTTTAGGGCTCGTAATGAACTCAGTATTCGTCCCGTCACACCCCTTACCCCTTACCGCCGCTCCCCTCCTCCCGACCAGAGGGAGAGTATCTTCACAGCTACTCTTCACGGCCTACAAACCGGGAAAATTATTGTCATTAAGTTGTTTGTGTAATTTTTTGATTCAGTAATTTTTTTATCTGCAATTGAACTTAATTTATATGATTTTATGCCCAGATCGGCTTTTACATAAATCGTAAAGCTGTTAGAAACCGTACAAAAAAGGTTTTTAAGCGGACAGTATTGTAAAACTGACAAACTAAATACGTTAATGTATATTTGTTAAACGTGTGACAAAAATTTTTTAAAAATATACCAAGACAAGACCCGAGGCAAGACTTTCGACTCACAATCCGAAGGTCGCGGGTTCGAACCCGGCGTGCGCAAATAAATTTTATTTGATTAATTTGTGTTATTTCACAATTTATTCATTTAAAATAATATATAGTTTATTTGCGGCACGTTCCAGAGTGGAAGATACTATCAGTATCGCCCTGGTGTAAGACCACCATTCAGAATTGAAACGTTGCTTGAAATGGCTTTAGCCGTGTTTAGTGACCAGATCTGAATAGCCAGGTACTTCCCCACCTTCCTCTTCCCTATCTCCTTCCCATTTCTACTACCTTCAGCCTCACAACATACCCCGATTGGGGATGCCATAGTATAACTGGCTTCAGACAGGAGCAGTTGGGACTCTTGTGTGGTATTAACTGTAAAAAAAAAAAAAAAGTGAAACAATATTTTAAGACAAATACTAAAATTACTTTCCCTGCGCTAATATTAAATTTTGTAAGATTCAGATGGGATTCGGGGATAGCTTCATCATCATCATCATTATCTTCATCCTCTCATCCTATTCAGGTCGGGGACCCATTGCAACGACAGGGCTCTTCCATACTCTCTGTCTTGTGCTGACTGTTCGGCCTCCGTCCATGGCAGTTCCATCTTCTCCTCACACACTTTCTGGAGTTGCCTCGCCCAGCTGTGTCTGGGGCGGTCCACTGGACGTCTAGCGATTGCGATAAAGGGATAGCTTATTTCGATTAATTGAGTTAGTAAATATATCGATATTACTTACCTACCCTCTAAATGTCGTAAAACTATGAAAGTAATGCACACAATAGTAAGGATGGGCGTACGCTGAGACATCGGTCGCGCAGCATGTTCAGCGCAGTTGTGGAATGTATGAGAAACATGCACGTCTCAGCGTACGTCGCTCCATACACTTCCATACAGCACAAAAACCAAAACTATCTTGCGCTGAACATTCTGCGCGACCGATGTCTCAGCGTACGCCCATCCTAATGCTTGTACAACATGTGACTTACAACTCTATTTATAATTACGAGAGATTGGAGGGTTGAGTAATTTCATTTAACCAAAAAGCTTTAATAGTTTAAAATGTTAAATACAGTTTTTAGAAATAAAAATGTACAAAAAATCAACATAAATTATTTTACCGAGTTGTACTTTAAATACTATTTGATGAAACCACTGAAAAGTAACATTCCCAAAAAATTTGGCTTGGAGTGTTTTACCATTTATAGTTTTTATTCTAACGTAGTATAAACCAACTAACTAAAAGTCGATAATATTATATAAATACAGGTCGCTGGCGGTGGGTCACCATTGAAAATTCTACTTATAACCTGCCCTATACGGAACCGGTTCACCCATCTTTTCGGAAGCCGTATTATTGACTGACTTCAAATGTCAACGTTCCGTTCAAGACTGAACTTTTAAAATAGCATACCTTTGAAAATAGCAAATATCCGGAGCTTCCCGGCGCTAAAACCTTCAAATAATAAGGGTGATAAATAAACCGGCTTTTCCCTTTCTCGAGAAGAAAAGTAAACACGGGGTGGTTGTCTGTGTAAACACCACCTCGGGAATGTGTTCTTTGCATTACACGGGAAAGTATTTGGGAATGTCTTCTAACGGTTTAAAATCAGAAGTTTTCATATCGTAAAGGTAAGCTAAAAATTTATTGGAAAATTTATTAAAATTATCAGACTTCATTTGTTTATACAAATCAGGTTATTTTAACTGTAAGCCGGCCTCGACCGCCGGGTTAGTCTCTCGACTAGTGATCCGGAGGTCGCGGGTTCAAATCGCGGTATGCACAAGAAAATATTATTTGATTGATTTGTGTTTTCACAACTAAGGTTTCAATTTGAGATTGGAAGATACTCTCAGTATTGCCCTGGTTGAAGACCACCAATCAGAATTAAAACATTGCTTGAAATGCCTTTAGTCATGTTTGGTGACTAGATCTGAATAACCAGGTACTTCCCCACCTTCCTCTTTCCTGTCTCTTTCGCCTTCCACTTACCTTCAGCCTCACAACATACCCAATCGGGGATGCCATAGTCCCACTGGTAGTTGGGAGAAGTTGGGCCTCTCGTATCGTAAACTCTGCACAGATTTTGCTGAAATTATTAGGTCAATTTAGGTAAATTTAGGTAAATTTACCTTTTCGTTTTCAAAAACAATGCAAGTTTCAACACTTATTTTTATCAAATGCTTACTTCTTAATTATTAAAAAAAAATCAGAATATTCAATTTACACGCGGTAGAAGTTAAACTTCGGAAAACTAAATTAGACAAGAGTGGGGAGGCTACGAAGCACCGCACAAAGTGGAAACCGATTATACTATATCATTCTCTCGCAGGCCAAATCCTATAGTATGGGTTTGTCTCTTTTTCGTGTCGCTATTTTTCATTTCATCGAGTTTCAAATCACAGCGGTATTAAAGAAGTTTTCACTTCAAAAGTAGTATTAATGCTTTGGCGATACCGGGTATTACCTAACTTCTGAATAAGTACAAATCTAACAAAGACAAGTGTTGTAACTAAAACTATGTTTGCAACTTTCAAAATATTTCTATTGAAGTTTAAGTATTTCAAGGAATTACTCTTCTTAAGATGAAGCTATACGTGAAATCCTATTGTTTTTATTTATTTAGTAAGATGTTTTACATTTAAATACATAATTTATGAAATGTTTTGACTGTCCAACTAGGATGATTTCCGTTTTAGAACAGTCAAATCAGGATTAGTGTGAACATATGGAACATGATTTGTACAAAAAAGAGGGAAAATCGAGGAAATAAAAAGAAGAGAAATAATAAAAAATAAAGTTAGAAAGTTTAAAACATAGTAACTGTTATTTGTTTAGCATAATTGTTAGATTAATATTGATTTAAAAAAAAGATAATATACATGTAGGTTCTTAAAAACAGAGGATTAAAATATATATAGGTAACTTGGGTATGCATTGCATAGTAGAAAAAATAGAAAAAAAAAGAGAAGAGAAAGAAATAAAATTAAGATAAAATAACCAATTAAAACACATAATAGCCGTGGTTTGTTCAGCATAGTTATTGAAATGATAATAAAAATAAATAAAAGGAATATTAATATATTATTAAAGGCAAATGATTTAGATTCATCTTTACGATGAATCGGTTTACATTGTGAACATCAAAAAATATGCTACGGATAAATCGAAGCTTTTATTAGCTTTTCTTTGCATTGGAATTACAATAATAATAATAAAGTTTTATCCCGGGGTGTTGGGAGGAGAGTGCAATCCCACACGTCCCATATTAAATAAAATCGTTATTTACAAAACAAAAAAAATAAGCGTAAACCACAAAAAAAATGTTTTTTCATGACTTAACTATGAAGTAATATAAGAAACAATTTTTTTTAAATACTCCTTTATGGCTAAGACTTTTTTTGAGATTTTGTATGTTCTAACTTTTTTTATTCTCATAAAATTATGCACAAAATAAATAAAAACCACTTTTTTGCTTACTTGCATCTTACTTTAGTGCAAATAAGATGATTTTAAATTTTGTAGGCATGAGAATCGAATTATTTGTAGCGTTTATATTCCTCTTAAATAATGTTGGCAAACAATAAAAACGAAATCCTTGATCAACCGGGAATAAATAGCATCTACTGAGTTATCTTTTATTACGTTTATAGTTGTTTTGCATAGTTTTGCTGATTTAGCAGGGGCGCCCGAGTTTACGGGGTGAGGTTTGTCCAGGTCTTAGTGTCGGCCTACTTACTGCATGGCAGGCCGGATCTTGAAGAATTGCTTGAGAGATACCATTTGGCCTCTCCTGCTGGATTCTCTCAACCTATTACCTTGCACCGCGGTTGGAGGGATGGATTCATACGTCCGTCACTCCTGGACCCACTGATCACCAGATTCCTACCTTCACCTCATACCTTTTACTTCTCAGAACATTTTCTCCTGCATTTCCGTCAATTAACCCTCAACACAGCATCCCCAAATATGAAAAAGGCACTGAAGGAATATATATTCCAATATTCCTCAAGGACTCCTGGGTGGATTAGCTATTCATTATTTTTCGTTTTCATGCAAGACATGTTAGAGGGAAAAGGACGATCGTTGATGACGTATGCACGACCTCTGTGGGCTACAATTGAGAAGATGCAGGCATAGTAATTTATTTCAAAATTATGTGTTTTGCGTCATCTAATATTTCCGAAGGACAAAGGAAAAGGAATATTTATAAAAATAAAAATCAAATTTTCCAATTTAACGATATCATTACCCACTTCTTCACTGTGAAAAAATATTAATAATTTAAAACCAGTAAAATTGATCATTCAAGAAGAAATTAATATTTCTGGTTAAGTTTTTTTATAGGTCTGGTAAATTGAAGAAGAGATCATCCAGAGTTCTATCATAAAACTAATATAATACCCCTCCAATCCATTCAGATCGTGGAACAGCCTAACTACCATACACAGCTAAACGGGCAATTAAACCTTTGATAAATAATAAAATCTTCTGGCGGGAGGCCGTAAAACTACCCTTTTATAGTCACCGACATCCCTCCCACCCCCTCCCACCCCACCCCAAACACTGACCCAATACCACCCTGCTGAAGCAAACTAGGCCTTTCTGACGTCATCGAACGGAAAGGATGATTATTTTCTGTGGAAACATTATGTACGCACATTTCACAGCAAATATCGTTTATTATTTAGGGGACTTTCAAAGCTTGAGGTATCTATTTATGAATTATGTAAAACCTTTTTAACGCACCAAAATAGTCGATATCGATTATTTTTTTACCGTATTTCAAAACGTAGAAACTATAACATCTAGTTCGTTTTTATAGCAGGGCGTGCGTACGACGATTGTAAGGCAAATATTTATTCATTTGGTGTGTAGCTACGACATCCGCGATGCTTTTTACTAGATAGTAATGAACAAATACTAAAATTCGTGCAATTAAACAGTTTTTCAGTATTTCCTAGAAATTGTTATAATTTAATTACATTTAATCATACATGTTTCATAACGCTGATTTTCTTTCATTTTTGTATTCCATTCGGACTATAATAAGATCGGGGGGAATTCTGATTGTTGAATTTTTCATTCTTTACCCAAGTACGTAAATGTACAATACATGAATGCCCATTATTTTATATTCGCTTCAATAACTATTTTCGCACAAGTGCGTAATAGAGCACATCATATCGATTAGGTTTTTCCATATCCAATAGTTTTGTTCGAATAAGTCGATGGTACATAATTTTATTAATTTTTAACCTTATTATTTTATTTTATTTGATCCTTACAAAGCTTTAATTTTCAGTCAAAGCAAAATACATTTGGTAATAATTAGAATGAAGCAATTATATTTACGTATTCAGACTGTAAGACAGTCATTGAAAATCTTAATCTTTTGTCCGCAGAATTGATGTCAACGCTGCTGTTTTTTAAGTACGTTACGTCAATTTCATTTTAAGGTATAACAACCTTTGAAAACCAATATCTTTGTCAAGAAATAAATATATTCTTTCATACTTTTTTATTGTTCCGTAAGAAAAAAAAAACATTTCAATTAAAGAGTTTTAAAATATGCTTAGACCTCCTTGCCTGATTAGTGTGGGCATTTTTTTTCTTTTGGCAAACTCTTAATTATTATAATTTTCATGCCCTTCCAGTCCATTAAAAACATTTAAAAACAATCTTCCACATCAGTTTTTAATTGGCGACCAGACCTAAATAGCCGTGCACTTCCAACTTTCCTCTTCTACGTCTCCTTTCCACTCCATTCAGCATCACAACACATCCCAAGGGAGTAGTAGGGACTCTTGTACGGTATTCACATAACAATAAACAAAAGGTACGTATACAGTTTTCGTAACCCAGGGTATGACCTTGTGATTGCAGATTTCAGGCTCTACAAACTTCAAAACAGAGATTAAGAGATGATTAAAAAACTCGACAACATGCAGATAGAGCTCACATATAATTTATAAAGGCTCGGCAGCATTGGCGTGCAAACCATAAGTCGGAAAAACTATCTACCTTTATTTGTGCTCTGATTTCTGAAAAAAAAATCGTGTATTGTGATCGTTCTCTCATAAAAAAATTTATCGCTGGGCCAATATTTAATGTTTATTTACAATCTAGACTAGAAGTAAGGACAGAATTAATTTTTCTGGTTCAACGCGCACAACAACGATCGAAAATATATAATAAAATCCCTTCACGTCTGAAACTGTGTGAATTGTCATCCATCGGTCCAAAAACATCAAAATGAATCGTAAATTTAGGCAGGACAGATTTAAAAATTTTTTTTAAATATCACGAGTGCCTAGTTTTTCTTCGGTTTACATGCTTTCTCTCTTAATTTTTCCCTATTTTTATTTTTCTATTCAACCCGTAGATCTTGTAGAATTGTCTTGATAATTTTCTATTATGTATTTAATACCAAAAATTATAACAATACACGAATAATAAACTTTCTCTTGATTCATCGCCTTAAGCCGCAGTATTCACCCAGTAACTCCTTGACACGCTGAACACCAGAGCACATCCCTTAAGTCAGAACTTCCATTTTTTTTAAATCCCAACACAGCTTTCCAGCAAGCAAGCAAGCCCTGGAGAACCCTAATTTTCCACCTGGCCCCTGTGTGGAGTTAATGTATAAAAATGAAATAAACAACAAAAACGTTATTTTGCATATGATTAGTAAAATTATGGGGTCCAGTGTATCCATATCATCTGCCATCATGATCTAGATCCTGGACCAACCTCACCTCATGAACCCGGGCACCCATGCACTAAACGTAGAGAACCTCTTTAGGTGATCTATGGCTGAGGTGTCGGTTATCCAAAAAAGGTTCACGGGGCGGCGGTACCCATATCCGCCTCCCAAATTTATTTCATCTTCGATTGTGCATATAATCATGCCAAAATTATTTGGCTCAATTCTTTACACTTATATTTTTGTTGTAAGTATTCATTTTTTTAACGTAATATGTTTATAATACATTATTCTTAATGAGTTTAATAAAAACTCATTTCGGGAAGGTCAACATTATACAATTAAAAAAAATATATTTTTACACAAGAGCACGAATTTAAAGGGTAGTTTAATGAAAAGTGCATAGATTTAAAACATATTAGACACACTTGAAACAGTTAGTTGAAGAAGTTCGAGTAGAGTTTATCTTCAAGAAAAATGCAATTATCCAAATTTACAAAGTTAATATCATCAAAAAATTTGAAACCCACCAATCAAAAAGATATCAAGACAACATCAAAATACCAAAATTTAATACCAAACTAATGCAAAACAGTTATATTTATTTAGGAATAAAGTATTTAAACAATCTTCCGATTGAAATAAAAAAAATCAAAGACATCAATAAACTGAAACTCAAACTGAAGCTACACTTCATCAGGAATAATTAATTAAATAATTACCTGTTTTTCACTTTCTTTCTATTTATTAACAGTCTATATTCATCTCTATTTTATATAGATTTTTCGAATTTCTCTAAAGTGCACAATATTTTAGAATGTAACCATATCCTATGTATGTACACCTTCACATAAAGATGATCCAGAAGTTTCAATTGTTCCCATTATATACTTACCTATTGCATCTATTCTATTTCTGTAATAATTAGTGTAACTCGCTCATCAAGCACAAGAACTAGCTTCGTCCTTGGTGAGAAAGTAATTAAAAATAATTTCTGTACCGATATGTAATTTATATAACACCACTGTACACTTACATATCTATATTAAATAAAAATAAAAAAAAAGAATATTTCATAATTCCATTTAGAGAGATATACAAGAGTTACACAGAAAGATAGTTAAATACATCACGGGCTGCTATGTGGAGGGTTTTTTTTAAGGAAAGGAAGGAAGGGAGAGTTCTGGGAAGGAAAGGGTTATAGGGGTGGGTAGGAATCTGGGGTTCAGTGTGTCCTAGTCATCCACCTTCAAGACCTTGGCAAACCTCACACCATGAACCCGTGCACCTCTGTTAAATCACCAAATGTTGGGAATTAACAGAGGTGCATTTGGGGTTACCTATGGCGGAGGTGTTGGTTATCCAATAAAGGTTCCCGAGGCGGCAGTACCCATTACCGCCTCCCAAATGTCAAATGTGTTGTATTGTGTATGTGCGACGTTTTGTAAGGAGTTTGTTCCAAATTTAGTCGAGTGTGTAGATGATGATAGGTGTATTTTATTTTGTGATCAGTTTTTTGCTGGTGTATATCGGAATTAAAGGCTGGTTTAATGTTGGTGTGTGAAGAGTGTTGAATTATTTGTAGAATATTTTGGCAGAATCGTGAAGGGAAGTATTTGTAAAATAATAAAAATAAACCTAAAACTAAAACCGTCTATCTTTGATCAAAGTGCAATGCACGCCACTGCTCGGCAATTATAATAATTGTTTGTGTTGTGTCGTTAGATTGGTTCGGGGGCTGGGCGGCGCACGGCGGATACAACCGGCAACCCAACGACGACGGGTTGTCAGGGCAGGACTGCGTGGAGCTGCGCAGGGCCTACAGTCCGCCCCCCCCGGCGCCGCCCGCGCCCCCCTCGCTGGCCGACAGCCACCGCTGGAACGACCGCGACTGCAAAGCGCCCAACTTCTACGTCTGCGAGAGGCCGCTCGCTGACGGTAAGTTCTGTCTCTTATTCCATCATCCACGAGTTCGCAATTCTCTAATTCTGATGCCCTGGTAAATGGCCACCATCCAAACTTTATTCAGTGACCGCTTCTGGCTCTAGACATGTTTTGTGATCAGATATGAGTAGCCAAGTACTTTCCAACCTTCTCCTTACAATCCTTCACTTCTCCTTCCCTCCAAATTAGCTTCAGCTTCACAATGTACTCTGTAGCCTTACTGGTTCACGACCGTTGGGAGCAGTCGGGTCTCTTGTAAATATTTATATTTTTTAAATTACATAATATAGATACTTATACCTATCTTCCCGAAAATATGTGAAATAATTAGGCCGTTTATGAAATTTAAAAATAGAATAAAAATGTTTTTAGGCAATATTTACAAGTATTTAACCGTTTTAAAAAAATGTTAAGCATTCCGCTACTTTTATGGGTAGTTTAGAAGCAGCGGCGTGCAATTTGGGTACGGGTACCGCCGCCCCGGAAACCATTTATTGGATAACCAACACATCTGCCACAAGTCACTGCATGGCATGCCAGATCGGGAGAGACTGGTTAAGGGAGACCTTTTGACTTATCCAGCAGGACTCTCTTGGAACATTATCTTGCATTGGGAGGGATGGAATCATTCTTCCGTCAATCCTGGACACACTGACCCCAGATTCCTACCCTACCCCTAATACCTTTTCCTTCCAAGAAAATCCTCCCCTTTCTTTCCTAAAAATACACTTCTGTTCCATTACATTTTTTTACAAAATACATGTCTGGCATTTTCACCAGCATTTGGTAGAGAACGGTATTAGAACGGGCAATCTGCCTGGCTAGGAACTAATATCGACCTACAAGACATAATAACACTTGTACACAATTTTTAATATTTACAGTTGTCTTGAAATATTATTATAATGTTAAAAAATAAATAAAAATTTGACCCTCCACACAGCTTCCGCAACAAAGGTCCTGAGGGAAATTATTTTCTTCAGGGCCTCCTGTGTGGAGCTTTTGTAAAAACAAAGTCTGTAAAGGCTAGAAAGCTTGTGTATTGTTTCTTTTTTTTATTTCTTGCTAAGGCAAACCTGATGAGGTACAGAACTCATTTTAGGACACGAGGAACAAACAATTCATAGGTGGAAAGGAAATAGTTACAATTTTACAAAGGTATTTTGATATTAAAAGTTCACATACAGTACAGACAAAAAATAAAAGACAGGCTAAGTAGAAACAAACAACAAAAACAAATAAAGAAAAAAAAGATATAAAAATAAGGTTATAAAAATATGGATGATTACAGACCCATGAAAAAGAAAAGGAGAGATTTTCTCTCCTTTTCTTTTCTTGTCATGTTCTATTCCGTCTTGTTTTTTTTTAAATAAGACAGAAACTTGTGGCTCACCAATGGCAAAATCATCAAAAGTGAGATTTTTCAAATATGTTACGCACAATTCTAATCCGAACTTAAAAACTACTGCCTAACTTTGTTCACAGAGCGACGCACGCCGCTGCACTATAACATGGTGGCTGCAACATGCATTATGCCAAAGCTGCACTGGTTGAAAGATAAACAGGGTAATGGATGTTTTGGATTTACTTTAACCAGTGATTCCTGACATTATTTGGAGTATAAAATGTGAATGAAATTTTGGTTTCCGGTGACTATTTAGATGTTTTTTTTTCAACTAAAAACAAAAAAAATCAGTAATCTTAGACAGTTAGGAGCGGGGTGATCGGTTACTGGGCCGAGTGACCAGTAACGAAATATTATATTTTTTTCTTTATTTTGAAGAAAAAAACATGAAAAAAAACTTCCAAAAAGTTACTGGACACCAAAATTTTATTTCCATTTTTTTCCTCCTAATAATGTCATAAAATCACTGGTTAAAAGTAAGTCAAGTAGGTCCCTTAACACCCTGTATAATGCGCACAAAACAATCAAAGTGACTAAAGGAATAAGCGTAATATTTTACCCCCTGTTGTTGCGGATGCTTTTAATGCAAATTATTAAAGCCATGATTTAGTACGGAATCTGACAGTGCTTACAATCCACACGGGGCGACGATAGCTGCAGTTTTTGCTTGCTCCAAACACAGCTTTTTGCTAGAAAAAGCAGCCGGGAGCCATTTGACTCCCAGTGGGAACAGAGCGTTATTTACACGTGCCACCAATGAGGAATGTTTTCACAGCCACAGCTGTGTGGAAAAAAAAAACATTTGATGTTTACATTTTCTGAGATAAAGAGAGATTTTCGGATATATAAGTTCAAAAGGCTCTTCAAAAACCACAAAAATTATGTGAAAATCAAAAAAAAATTGGACTTTTTTTTGTTACCCAGCTTTAGAGTGAAAAATTGTGAACTTTTGGAATATTTTATTGAAACGATTTCGGAAATGTGCAATCAACAGTCCATATGATTTTTTTAATTAGGTATTTACGATGAGAATACCTACAACTCAATAAGTAGAGTTATTACATATCTTTTACACTATCTGTCTCATTAGGGATATCCAAACAAGCTTGTTTACAAATATTTGAATTGAATAACAGTATATTTTTCGATACGCTTAATTTCTACATTTTTTTGTTAAATCGGAAGCTAAAATGTTTGAAAGATTAATTCTGCCAATACAATTTGTTGGCAAATTTTCTAGGATTAGAAAATTTGTTAAGATTTGGATCGACTAATTATTTCACGACCTTTGTTGATGCTCCATTGTTTAGTCAAGTTTTTAATTTTTTGTTTATTCTTAATTGTCTTATTTTGTCTGGTAGGTTATTATATATTTTAGATATTATTTGAAGTTTCTTTGTCCAAATTTAATACAAACTTTGTATTTGTTTTAGGTAATTGTAAGAGTTCTGTGTTTCGTGTATTAACATATGGACTCAAGGAGTATTTCCTGAGTTGCCAGCTCACTGGATATTTTCCCGTACTTATTTTACAAACTAAAATATTAATTACAATTACCTTTATACAAAGCTCTACTATCGGTAAACATCAACACTAGGAATTCGCTCTCTCAGATTCTAAATTATTTAAACAATTTCTGACATCTTCTACGAGAGGAGGACATTTAATTACATTTTCTGTCATCATCTAACATTAAAACAAGGTACCTACTAGAGATAAAATGGGATTTCGGAGGGCTGTAATAATAAACATATAAAACAAGGAGTAATACTGGCAAGAGCTACGATTTGAGGTAGTTATAATAACGCGCTCGTGTTTTATTTGCATAATTCTTCCACTGGCAAACCATGATAGTACAATATGTACATGCTTAATGTCACTCTCGTTTGTAATATGGAATAGTAGGATGGGGCTTAGCAGCATCAAGTCACATAAAACGACTAATTATAATTCAGAAATGCATTATAAAGACCATTTTACATATGTTTAGATTTTGTAAAATTTGTAAATTTTGATGTCATGAAACTATGTATATCCATGACAACCTTCCACCTATTTCCACGATAACCTTTTAACATTTTCCTCTTTATATTTAAAAATTCTGGTTTTTATGAAACTCTGTACCTTTTGGTAACCAATAAAAAACTTTTTTTACATGATAACATTTTAACATGATATCATTTAACGAGTTCCAAAAAAAAAATTTGTAGATTTTATATAGCTATGTTTTTTATAGTATATTATTATTATTATGTGTAAGTATGTGGATGCATGTATATATATGTATGTATGTGTATATATAAGTGTATATATGTGTATGTTTGTATGTATGTATGTTTATATGTGTGTACATGCATCCACATGCGTATATAAGTACCCGTCTCAGAACAGACATTGTCTAGTGAGGCGGGTTACTTTCTTGTTTTGTATACGATTTTTTATTTTAATAAACGCCCGGGTTGCCGGCAAAAAAAAATTCAAAGGACACATAAGGACGTCAACCACAAAAAATCTTTAAGTATTTTGACGTTCGTAGTAAAAAAATCTATTCCAAAAACATTCATCATTTCAAAAAAAACAAAAAGTCAAACACTTCACATAATGGGGCCATCCATAAATTACGTCACACGATTTTCATGACTTTTTGACCCCCCCCCCCCTGTCACATTTGTGAGACCCCCTCCCCCGTAGAATTTCATGATTTTTCGACCCCCCCATACCCCTTGTCACACTTCTCTACTCCCCCCCCCCCCCCTTAAGGTGTGACGTAATTTATGGATGGCCCCAATCATAAAACCAGAGCAGAGCAAATAGACAAGCTGAATACACCTTTGTGGAAAAGAAGGGAATTTTTAGCTGTAAATTTATAGGACAAACTCCTTCCTGGTGTCAAACAAATAAAATCAACATATAAGTACAATGAAAATTGTTAGAAAAAGTATGAACTGACTTTTACATTAAAAAAAACATCTATCGAGGTTACTGAAACTAAATCTTGAAGTCGAACTGGAAATTGCTGAAAACCAAGCGCGCCTCTGCACAACATCTTCTAGTGAGGGTGACTTTTATAAATTCTTAAAATGTCAAGATGATATAATAGTAATTAATAAAAAAAAAAAAAAAATCGAGTGTAGTTAGTTCACACGCGGTAGAAGTGAAACCTTTGCCCACAGAATCTCAACCAATAGTTAATAATTGAAAAGTGAACTCATAATTAAAGCTGCGAATGCGGTAAGTTTCATTCTATCTCATTTTCACGCAGGCTAAATCCTATAGCTGTATGTATTTATCTCTTTCTAGTTGTTTCCATTTCATCGAGCTTCAAACCACAACGGTGCTTAAGAATTTTCACTTCAAAAATATATTTATAATACTGCACTTACATACGTTACTAAATAATTCGCTGAATACGTATTTTTTCGCTTCTACTCGTTCTCGAATTCAACGGTTTGGCTATGTAACGATTTACCGGCCTCTGTTTCCTCCTTCCTACAACATGGATCTCTTCAAGACCCATGTTCACTCCTTCTCAAATATGACGTTGGCTCTGAGGAAAATAATTTCTTTCAGAGTCTCCTGTGTGGAATTGATGGAAAAAAAATAACAATGATCTACCATAATAAAATGTAATTTCAACCGCTCAAACTTTAAACCTTGCGTAATCCATTCGTTTCTCATTGTAAATAGCACATATTATTGCCTATAATGGTGTCATACATGATATTATAAAAATTAGGTAACGTTTTATTTTTATTACGGATATTATATATCGATGTTTTTCATTGCCGATGACATTTAAAACATCGACCAAATCGCACAGCTGTCACTACATTTCCACACGAATTTTCAAGATTTTGTGACAGGAATCACTTTTTCTGGACCGCTAGCGCTGCGTAACGACTAGTAGGTTCATGTGAAACGGAGTTCTATACGATGCACCTACCATGAAAGAGTATTCTGTTCCCGTGAGAGGCTTCTAACTAACTGTCACTGCTTACCGCTTTCTCTTTCAACAAAAAGAACAAAAGGACCACCACTAAATGGGTTTCCATTTGGCAAATGGATGCAGTCAGCTGGAGCGGACAGAAGAGAATGCATTTTTAAAAAGCGTGGAGATGAAATACAAGAGGCAATTCCTGAATCGAACTAACGTTTAATCAGTTTAAAGTAACGAACCGTACAATTCGATTATTTCAATCGCATCATGTGTATTATAATGCGAACCTGGGGCGTGTAAATAACCCCAGAACACTCTGAGCGTTAAAGTTAAAAATATGGTTGTGAATTTACCTTGCGTGGACAGTAAATTTAAAAAAATAGCGATCTGACAAAATCTCAAAGGAAAAAAACAAAAACACTAACCTTGATTGTTGATCTCTGCAATGTGGGAGGCCTTCCAGTAATTTCAATCCACTTAAACTAAGCTTAGTACAATTTTTGTAATTTTAATTTATATTCACAAGTTAGTTGTCAACTTTAAACAACTAAAGGAGAAATTACAATGATTTGCTAGACATTAAAAACACAAAATGATGTGAAGGTTATTCCAATGGTCACAATATCACTTTCAAATAAAAAAATTTAAAACTTCATTATTTCTTCAAAAGGAAAAGTGAGCGCCATCTCTTGATTCATTTGGTCGCATGATGATTTAGCAGTTTTTTGAATAATACATTTCAGCGCCTCTTGTAATCCAAAGAGACCTCCAAAATCACCATTTTTGCAATATAGATATTTTAATTATTTTTTGAACAACCAAAAACAACAAAATATATTACAATGCCTAACCATCACGTGTTATAAAATTCATTCATGTCATAAATAAATTGTTTACTTTTCCAAGAAAAATACCCTTCTTGCTAGGATAAAAATAAGTTTTATTACCGAAAATGGTGATTTGCATCTGCGTGGTTGAATTTCAAAACCTAGTTTCGAGTGCATGTTGACGCCACGCCGTACGCGTTGCGCCACAAATAACATCAGTGTACGTGAAATTCCTAACAAAGCTACCGTTGTAATTCGGTTATGAATTCAAGAATTCGTCACAGATTGGCGCCACTTTCGTCAGCAATTCGGACGGAAACGTCCTCTCCTAGGTATAAGTGCCATGAATTTGTTAAAAAGTAGTATCTCTCCGGATACGGAGAGGTTGACAGTATATATAGTTGTATCGTGCGGCTATATATTACATATGACGTCAATGCCTCAGTTACTTTGTACCGGTGACTATCACTCGATGACAGTGGATCGGAGGAGCAGGCTATTTTTGAAACCAGTTCCTATTGGAATAAAATGGTCAAACACTAACCGGGCAAAGTCCAACCAAAAGCCGCCCGCAGGGCCTAGCAGCAAAAACCTTCGGATCTGGTTTTTAACTGCTAGTAATACCATTAATGGTAAAATGGCGCGGAGTGCAAGAGAGGCATTTGATTAGACAGCATCTACTGTTTAAATTAATTTTGAAAATTTTCCCTAAATTGTGGTTGAATCTGCTAGAGAAAGCGTAAAATTTTATATTGGTAACAATGTTTGTAAAATATCATTTAATATTATTCGTTTTTTTTATTTGACTTAGAATCAGAGTGGATCTTGTTGTGTATAGGAGTAACTCTTTGTGAAGTAATTTTTTAGCAACATTTATCTACCCGTAAATGAACATATACAAATACATAATTCAAGAAATCATTTAATAATAACTTTATTACTGTTATTTCTATTTTTACTTAATTTAAGTAGGTGCCTATCTACTAACTATTCTTAAAAACTTTACTTTAGATCTAGGATGCCCAAATCGTTTGGTGGGCCAAAAAAGATTTTGCTGAGCTTAAGTGAACCAGTCGGGGGAAGGGGGGTCCGAAATTTCTAGTGCAACCGTGCACCTGGCACTTTTCAATAAATCAAAATCCTTCTCAGGAGACCGAGCTCCAATAACAATAAAGTTCTAAATCACATAAAAATAAATATAATTAATTTGGGAGAACGATTTTTGCTTTTCTTATTAATACCAAAATCATAGAAAGCTGAAAACTTAATTTTAGGCCGAAAAAAATCTTCTAACAGGCCGCGTGTGGCTCGTGGGCCAAAGGGTGGGCATGCTTGCTAATATAGATCCTAATAATAGATTCATTTTCCGCTTAGCGTGATGAAGGTAATAGAAGATTTTCAAATATTGTCATGTTATTCATACCTGGGAAGAGTTTGTATTTATTTTAAATAAAAAAAAGTGTTAAAGAACTTTAGAACCCTAAAAACAATCAAAGAATAATTTCAATAAATTCTCAAAACTCAATCCGTAACTTTAGTTTGTAAAGTCATGAATTAAATATGAACAAATCCCAAGTGCTCCTAATATAAATACCAACTTTGGTTTTTGTTCGGGCTCAAATTGGATTTATGATTTTCCATCAATTATTTTACACGAAAGAATGTTGGTTTATTTATTGTACGGATTACTTCGTGTCTTTGAAATCCAAGAGTTGATTCCACGAAATTGCTTTAAAGTTCTTGTTTGTTTGGAATTAACAATCTGCCTCAATGTCACTTTATATTTTATCAGCAAAATTTCAAAGTCAAAATCTTACGGAAAGTGAAATTACTTCTCAGGAAATATTTTGATTTCATTTATGATTTATGTAAAGAATTATTGCAGGTAAATCACTGGTAAGATATAATGGTTCCTTATCTTTTACGCGAGATGTTTTTCTTGAAAAATACTTAATCAATTTATTCAACGGAATGAAAATTTATTTGTTTCATCATCGTCGGAGAATAGGTACACCTAACTATCAATACTATACACCAAAATATCATAAAAATGTTTAATATTTAAAGGCATTAAAATATTTGACCCATTTTCCAGAATAACCTTTACCCAAATTAACTTTTCAGAACTGTTTTTTTTTTCAATTTGGGAGGTAGATATGGGTATATCCCGCCGCCGCGCCGCCCCGGAAACGATTCATCGGATAACCAACACTTCTGCCATAGGTCACCCCAAGTGGTTTACTTCGTTCGGTGACTTACTGGGTGAGGAACAACATTTGACCTCTCCAACCAGTCACTCTGAACCCAACGCCTTGCACCACATAGGAATGGATTCATACGTAACCTCAGATTCTTATCCACCCTTTATTTCTTCCTATAATTTCCTCTATTTCAATTACTTAAAAATGCCCTCATCAAGATGACAGAGCCATGAGGTTAATTATTTTCCTCGAGGTCTCCTGTTTGGAGTGTCATCGTAAGAAGAACCTCTTTTTTATAAACATCTAAATTACTAATATCCAATCAAGATAGATTATGAGTAAGGTTGCATGGCTTTCACATGACTAAATAGTTCCATTAGACCGTTGCGCGGTGATGGAGTCACATTATAAATTTCTACATTTCAGAAAAGCCTCACATTGCATTACACACGTATTACAAACTTCACCAAGTACATCTAAGTAGAAGCCACGACACGTCGCGGTCGCCCTATCATCCGAAGTCGAGACAGTCGAGTGGTTGCTTCGAATGTCAACTAGACAAGTATCTCCCTCCGCAAAGTTCACTTAAAAGACTGTCTCCAGTATAATCGAGAAGTCCCCAGGGAAAGTTCAAATCGACGATGTTTTAGATGAAATCGCTTCATTTCATCTCATTGTGGGGGTTTTTATTTTAACTGGAAACGATTCCAATCGGGTAAAGTTAAAATGTTCTTCACCAACGCGTAGTATTCAAAGTGCAGTGACTATTGTCGGGGGCGAGGAAATGCTTTTCATGCGAATGGCTTTCAGATACCTACACACCTCTTAACCATTTTATTGTTTTTAGATTTATGCTGCCGAACCATTAATTTAATATTATTTTTTCGTAAAAAGCTTTGTGGTTAGACATCATATTTATATTAACTCTGCCTTAGTAGTTAGTTATTATTATTTCCCGATGAAGCTTGGTCAAAGCGAAACCGGTAGATATATAAAATAATAAATTCGTGGTTTAAATACAAAGTGTTTGTTTTAATTCTTCTAAATTTAATATTAAATTAGAAATTTCCCAAGTTTCTCAGATTCAAAACTCTTTTTCCCAATGGAATGGTTGGAAATTTTCAAAATTTGTCATGTAACTGCTTTTTTGGTTAACCAAATTATTATTTTATATCATTAAAACTCATGATGCAAATGACAAATGCAACTTGAAAACGATTAGAATTTCACTCAAAACTTTCGCTTGTCAAGATACATGTAGCTTTTTAAAATAAGTAATTAAATATTTTTATAAAATTTTGTCAGAATAACTGCTAACTTGTAGCCTCGAGGAATCATTTTATTTAAGTAATATATAAAGAAGGAATCATGAGATGCGAACATGTCTAAAAGAGAAGAAAACTGTTTTCAGAAACTGATCAAACTGTAAGCGCGATAGCGAGAAAGAGCAACTCCGGTTAGTGTACAAGCAATAAAAAGACAGCAAAGAAACTGGTTGCCTCGGCACAACATGAGGCATTGAAAGAGCTGTATGGGTTAGGATGGGTTGTTTCAAAAAATTTGATGAATTCATCAAATATTTGAAGTTAATTTTCACGTTCTGTGTAAGTTCTATTCAAGTTCTGTGATGATTTCAGTTTTATGAAGCAGCTGGCCTATGATGGTAAAGTAACAGAACTCGAATAGAACTTACACAGAACGTGAAAATTAACTTCAAATATTTGATGAACTCATCAAATTTTTTGAAACAACCCGTCCTTAGAGTTTCATCAACAGTCATCCAGAGGAAGACCGATGAACTCTTGGATGACTCGATGCTCCAAAATATTACAGAGAAACGGCCTGGATGAAAAAGACACCCAAAACAGAAGAAGATATTGCCTGAGAACGCCTGAGCCGACCTAAACATAAGATATATTTCTAGTGGTTGTATAAAAAAAATAACAATGAAATTAATTTAAATAAAGCACCTCTTTTTGTAAAATAATGTTTTTTTTTTGTGAAACCTATTACCTAAAATGTCTATATTTAATTAATAAAGATACCTTGGGCAATATGTTTAAAATAAAATTAAAAAGAAAAAAAAAATTAAATATCTTTTCCTTAAATACTTTTATTATAATAAATATTTAGAAACTAACGCAGGCCCGTGAAATATCAATCCCACAATTATAATATCATCGTGATATTATAATCGTGGGATTGATAATAAATAACATGTTAGCTAAAAATCGCACACAACCCGCGTCGGAACCTTTAAGGGTAAGAGGAAGTTGAGATGCTGTCGGACCTGGTGGTTTCTGGACACCTGGCAAAAGGGTCAAGGTCGGAAACTAAGTCGATGCCGTTGTTTCTTTCTCGGAGTGTATCAAATCTTGGAAGCAGTCAAAGCTACAAAAGGTTATTGGGCCTGCCAGTTATGTGAACGTAAGGTATTTATTTATTTGATTTTTTTGTATTCCTGGAGATTTTGATGATTGGATTTTATGGATTAGTTATTATAATTTATCCATTCTTTTATTTGGTGGATTTGAAACCCTCCGTTTTCAGGTTAACAGAAGCTACTCGCACCAACCTAAGAGTCTCATGCGTTCTGCAAATTATGTAATACTGTTATTTTAATGAACTTATAAAAATAAATAAAATTACACTATAATTCGAGGCAAATTTGAGTTAATTGAACCAGATTTCGCGCAGGTCTAACACGTAGCACTGAAAACCAAAATTAGTATGTTTGACGATAAGTTGACATAATTTGTGAATGTTATGAATAATTACCCAATGTAATAAATTGTGAATCCAGCAACGGATTCTCGGAAAAATAATGTAATTTGAAGTCTAGATAACAGAATACGTTGCCAGCTGCGGTCTGCTCGAATCTTGACGGACGTTTTTCATTAAATCATTTCCTTGATTCTCCGCCAGGGAAAATTTATTTGGCTCGGCCAAGACTTGGCAATAACAGGTTCCAATTAACTTTAGAAATATTTCCAAGAGTTTGAGGTGTTCGCTGGCTCCGTTCGCAATCGGGTCGAGCTGGAATATAGATCAATCCGAACGTACTTAGATCCAGCCCAAAATTATTTTCACTGACTTGGCATTTCTATATAAAATATTAAATGATGTAGTTGATGGTCCGGTATTGCTTGCATTGATAAGCTTTTGGATTCCACTACGTGATACTCGAAGTCGAGATTTATTTCAGCGCAGAAATTCTGCGACTAACTAGTGTTTTTTTCTTTGTCTTGTATATTAATGGACGTAAATAATTATACCAACACAAATGGATATAAATAATAACAAAATAAATACTGCATATTTTTTACAATCCTTATGTAAAGCCCCTAAAAAGCCCATACAAATAATAAATTGTGCACTGACCCACTCCATTTACAGACATATGCAAAAGTATGTGCTAGAATTAAACTGCTGGCAACCTGGCGTTCATTAATGTAATGTAGTGTAGTTGCAAATGAAAGTACGTTACTCGCTAAACTAGAGGACGTCTGTTCTGAGACAAGTAAAAATACTAAAAAAGGAGAAAAAATGTTAAAAATAATGAAATAAAAATAGTGTTGGAATTACATATAGATACAGTACCAAGATTAAAATTATTTATTTCTAAATAAACGCCCTTTTTCGGGGCTTTTACATATATAGCATAGAAAAAACATTTTATTGTACATAACTGAACTGCCTCAATAACAATATTTTAAATTTATTCAAAGATAAATTGAAGATGTCCACTGACTTGGTATAATTGTTTCCCTCCATTAGTATTCTGGGCAAAGAGGAATAGTCCCAGGTAGGCAAAGGTAGTTAGTCCCAGAATTTCTGCACTGAAATAAATCCTATTATTATGAAGTGGAATTCGGAAGCTTGTCAATTAAAATAATACCGGACTATCAACTAAATCATTTTGAATTTTATATAAAAATACCAAGTCAGTGAAAATTCTTCTGTCTGACAATTTAAGCATATTCATATCGTTTAAAATTGTGTTGTAGTTTAACATATTTGCTGGAATACCCATTTTAAAATTTAGAAAACGTAAGAATTTGTTTTGTATTCTTTCAACAGCTTGTACGTGCATATTATATTGAGGATTCCAGACAGGAGAATTGAACTCAAGTTGGCTTCTAACAGAAGCAAAACATAACATTTTAATACACTTTATATTGTTAAAGTTTCTAGTTAGCCTAGTTATAAACCCCAACATTTATATCACAAAATAGACATTAAAATTCAAAATATACTCAACATAAAAAAAAATATATATAAATTGATCCGTGTAAATAAATATTTATAGAAGAAGCATTTAAAAATAATTAAAAATTGCATAAAAATCATGGATTTAACACATAATTTATAAAAAAGTGTATATTTCATTAGTAATGCATCAAATAAATATAAAAAATTTACAAAGCAAAAAATAGTTATACCAGAAGCAGGCGGTCTATTTGATGGAGTCCCCTATCTTAACAAACGGATTGCAATCTTCAGAGTACAGGAGTCGTGTGGGTAAGCCTTGTTCTACCGGTATTAGGAGAAACGGAGAAAAAAATCGGAGAAACTTGCGTCGTTGGTCCCTTCAGCAACGGTCCACAGTCGGGAAGCACAACAAACGCGCACCCAACATATGCTGGTTGACATCTATCTCAAGAAACGAGTCATTTCGACGACTCTTTCAACAGCTCGACTGTGAAACGATTTGTGGGTCTCTGTGTTTCCTTTCTCCTACAATATTGTTCTCTTCAAGACTTATGTTCACTCTTTCCTCTCCTCAAAATGACCCTCCACACACCATCCTCAAAGGTGACATGACTGACATGTTTGGAGTTAAGAGGGAATAACCAGACAAAACTGGAAATATGTCACTTTTAAATGAAATCTTAGACGTATTGACTATTTTCCACAAAAAAATATAAATTGATTTCAAAAGACTGTTTTTTTTTATCTTGCAAAATGTTGTTTTAAAATTTGAGAAAATATGTTTATTTTTAGTACAATAAGGTTTTGCCATAGGATTCAGATTTGTTAAATTTTCAAACAAAATTTTGTATCGTACAACATACATTTCAAATCATATAATCATGCAGTAAAATAAATCAATACGTTATTTGGGAAATCTATTTTTCAGAATTATAATTTAAATTCAAACAAAATCATAAAAAAAAGATCCGCGCCCTTGTTTTCTGATGAAAATACTTCAGTTTGTCTATTAATTTACGGTCTTATAAACTAACATATTATATGTAGACAATATTGAAAAATTATAAACTTATGATCAAAAAATAATTACAAAAAGTAAATAATAGTTTTATCTTCACGAATTTGAACATTTTCGAATGTGGGTATTTATCAAAGCAAATTTTGAATGAAACAAAATTCATATTGAGGTATTATGTTAAAATGCTGGTATGGAGAATAATTAATCTTTCTCATCGGAACTGCCCTGTACAGTTGCAAGGGTACGATCACAAGATCATATTTCGACGAAATTTAAATTTTCGGCCGCTGGTCAATGGTTCTTAATGTAAAAGAAGTCTTATTCCGTGATACGAGAAATTTTGCACGCTCGACCCGCTAACAAGAGGATTGTGGCCATCGAGATTCCGAAAAACCATTCTACCCTTTTTTTCACCCCGAAAAAAAAATCTGTACCTGTTGTGTTTATTTGTTTGTGCGTTTGTTGCAGAACCGACGGAGATTCTGTCTGGTCCCCTGTGCGAGGGCGCGCTAGCACTGTCCCGCGCGCGCCCGCGTGCCCAGCTCACCTCGCCCGGCTTCCCGCGCGCGTACCCCGACGGCGCGCACTGCGACACGGCCGTCACGGCGCCGCCCGGCTATCGCATCGTGCTGGACTTCGAGGAGCTCGTGCTGGAGCAGGAACCCGAGTAAGTCTTGATTCATCAATTCAATCAATTAATTTTTTAATTAAATACACAAGTGATTTTACTAGTGGTGGCTTTTTTATTTTATAAAATGCTTGATTTGCTGTACACTTTTATGCTGTATGATCGATCAATTTAATATTGGTTTGACGTGGTACAATATCATAACCGCCTCTTATTCATTCTGCGCGAGATCTTTAGGGTTTTGTAAACAAGGTTCGTAAAGGGACCAAAGTGGTACAAGAAAACAAACGCAAATGCTTTTAAGTCGAGTGGAAAAACCACCCGTTTTCATGGAAAAACCATTACCGAAGACACACAATATTTCTAGTTTTCTATCAAAGACCCTCAGTCAATTCTAACCCTTTACAATGCCTTAATTAAAAATAAACTAGAGTTTGGAAGCGCTATTTGGAATCCACATTACGGTAAATATTAAAACATGCTAAGGCTCTTATCTTTCAAATGTGGTCTACGTGACCATTTTAGATCATGCGACGTACGTCTTAAAAAACTTTCAAATGTGGTCTACGTGACGATCTTAGATCATGCGACGTACGTCTTAAAAAGTTGAAGATAAATACACTTAAAATTAAAGGACAATTGATTGATCTCATATGTTTACATAAAATAATTCACGATCACCTTGATACTATACCAACTTAGCAACATTGAAATAAATGTCTTAATTTTTATTAAGACGCCATAGCATGTTTCACAGTGACTGAACAACTCGGAATGAAATCAACTCAGAACGACCTTTGAAACACGATGAAAAAATGTATTAAAAAATTGTTTAAATTTGTTACGTTGGGTTAGGTCAGCGGTTTTTAACCTGCGGTACGAAGAGTAGCAAATATCGTGGCACGAATGTAGGTTTGTACAATTTTGCATGTAAAATCTTTGGTTAAAAATGCACGAAAAGAAAAGGAGAGACTGGCGTCTTGGGTTAAGTCCTGTAGAAGCGAAATCAAGCGACGAATCGTTGGCCAGTCGAAAGATTTACAGGTAGCACGTTTATAGGTGATGTTCCTCGGACGACTGTTTGTGATGAAGAGAAACCGTTGCCTATTTTAGGCATTCTTTTATAGTGGCTGTTCAGTTTGTTTCACAATATTTCGAGTTTTGTGTAATATTGTGTAATTTAAAATATTGTAACATTGAAAGTATTGCAAAATTGGTATTTATGTGACGTGCCGTTCAAATGCATAATTTGACTTCGATAATATTGCATGGCTTGAAAAGTTTGCCGTGTTTCATCTAGTGTGCATAACACGTTCGATATACCCATCATTGAAGAAAAAGATAATACTAATAAATTAAATGAAACATGAAACAGAACAAGACGCAAAAATACAAAGGTAACGGTTGCAACTGGGAATCAAACTCAGGATCTCGATCTTACCAGAACAACGCCATAAGCACTCCTTTGGACCTAATTCTACCTTTAACTCATTCTTTTTTGTCATTCACTCTTGCATATTAAGCTAATTATTTTTGTTACTATTGACGTGATGTCTTATAAATCGATGAATGCCGTTTAAAATTATCGTCCGTAAACCGGCTTTACAGACAACCAATTTTTTTTCGTTTTAATTTCTGTTTTACACTGTATTTAAATCATCCATGTATATAAATGTATTTACCTGATTTAACAAAACTAATAACATTCCAAGTACCAAATCGTGACACGAGACTTCCAGATGCTTCCAGAACTGTTCTTTGTTTAAAACTAACTGCTTGGAAATAAATTCAGTTCCGTTGATATTTTCATTTATTCTTTACCAAAATTTATATCAGAAATTTTTTAAATTCTTACATAAATTTTATTATTATTATTCTAATATTGCCATTTCTTTTTAATTCTGCTAAAAGTTTTTTAATACAATGTTAAATAACCTACGTAACTATAATAACGTGTAAAAGCCTTCAAGGCGTGAATAAATAAATAAATTTTTGGGCAACATGCCTGTTATATACTTAAATAAAAAATATTTTCAACTGATTTTTTCCATATTTAAATAAATAAATCTTCCAAGGACAACTGGATCGTCTTAAACCATAATGAACTTACTCACTCTTCTAATTTTTAAGGTAGAGGGGGCTCCAAATCATTATCTAGCTCTACCAAAAAGAAGAACCAATCAGAGAAAAACTATCTATGATTGGTCAAGACAGTATTTCTCTGATGTAGAACTCAGTAGGTCCTCTCTGGCAGAGCAATATCATGATTTGGAGCCCTAATTTCAATCTCTAACTCAGAAACTGCAAAAAGTAAGTTAGTTCACTATGGTTTATGGTTTAAAAGTAATTCATTTCCTATTTTTAGTAGCCAAGGATTTGGTTGTAACTCCACATCAGAAGTAACTCAACAGTAGAGCGCGTAGAATCAAACTATTTACAGTTTTCAACTGAATTTTCCATTCGATCGCTCATTTTAAATTAGTCATTTAATCATAAGCACTCGTTTAGCATAACAACATCAGCTAACTAGGGTTTAACCAATCAGCAAATGCCGCCTAATTGGGCCACACTCACATCACACATCACACTGCCACGCCCCGTTAGTTATGCAAATTCAAGGAAAACGTATGACTAAAAGTTATCCAATTTGTGCCAAGTTTCTGCCGGGCATATAACGCAGATTAAGGAATCATTCTGGTCGGGCCGGAGCCGCCTGTTTGTCTCTCTACGTCGGCGTCTCGGCCTGACGCGATGCAAGTCTAATAAATCTTCTACTCATTTGTGAGCGTAAGTTACGGAGCCTAGCTAGGCTCATCTTCTGTAAGTAATAGCATGTGTTTGTGGACTAAGTACTCAGTACGATACTTTAATGGTAGTTGACGTGTTAGGGTACGAACACTTAGCACGGATTTAATGACAATGTACCTAACGATCATAGGCATATATGAGAAGGGTGTTTGTTAAGGTGGGTCATTTAACAAAAAATGTTATTTTTAAATTCTAAGAGCGAAAAACTACGTGTTTAAATTTTTTAAATTTTCTGATACGATCTTCTTCCTCCGGATTCACTTCAAAGTTTTGAAATTTGTAAAATTTTTTCCAAACCATACTTTTTGTAATCTTCCATAGCAAATGTAGTATATTTTGACGAAATCTGTTACAAAAAGTTCCAAAATTGAGTTTCACAAAAAAATACCAAATTTAAGAGTAAGAAGGATTTTGCTGGTATTCGAATAAACTGCCTTGAGATATTTTGAATTATATTCAAATATATTTTTTATTAAACAAATTAAAATATTCTCTCTATTTTGTGTTTTATTAAAAATTTATCATTTTTAATGGTTTATCTAACATTTTTTAAAGATTTAACAAGGGTAAGTTTTTCTCTATGATGTGAAATTTCAAAGACAATCCGGAGGAAGAAGATGATATTAAAATATTTTTTTAAAAATTACGTGATTTTAAATCTCCATTTAACACCCTTTTATCACTATTAGATAAATCAAAATAAGAAAAAAAAATCCCCACACAGTCGTGACCCACCCTAGTGTTTGTTCAAATTAATCGCATGGAAGAAAACAATACTCTAATTCAAATATAAACGGGTGGTCAATTATCTTAACAAACTGATTCCAATCTTAAGAGCACAGGCGTCAGGTGGAAGTGCCGTCCTTGTTCTACCGCTATTTCAATGGAAGATCCTCCGATAAAATAGCGTCATCGACCTCCTCGGCACCGGTGCGTAGTTGGAAAACACGCCGAACGCGCGCCAAAATTGTAATTTGTCATGGGTCGTCTTTACGACCCGTTCTTGAGTGCAATTACAATTGTCATTACGCATTTAATTGTAGATTTTATGGGCTTCAATTCTTGGACTTAATCAAAACCTTATTCAGACCTTGATTTGAAATCGTCTTTTTACATACTATTTTGTCGTTACTATCCACGCATATGTGCTCCCATTTTTAGTCATCTCTGATTTTCTCCATTAATTTTGATTTATGTCATATTGTTAATGAAAAATTTGTGATTAAAATAATAAAAAAATTCTTTAAGCGGTCATACCTATTTCCTACGCGGTCTTACATCACCCAATCTCATTTCTACTTTAGTACTTCCAATACCATCAATTTGGGAGGCGTGTACGGGAACCGCCGCCCTGGGAACCATTTCTTGGATAATCAACATCCCTGTCATAGCTCGATCCAAGTGGTTACCTACATAGGTCAACCCAAGTACGTTTGGCGACTCAGTTAGGGTTCATAGGGTGAGGTTTGTCTAAGAGAATCAGGAGACACTGATGGAGAGAGACCTGACCTAGACTTCTCCAGCTGAACTCTCTGGACCCATCGCCTGGCTCCGCAGTGGAAGGGATTGGATTCTTACGTCTATTCCTCCTAGCTATGTTGACCCCCAGATTCCTATTCACCCCTCATAATTTTTTCCGTCCCAGAACTTCTTCTCCATCCTTTCCCTAAAAAAGATTCTCCACACAGCATCCCCAAAGATGGCATACGCCTTGAGGGATTTTTTTCCTGTGTGGCCTCCTGTATGCTAACGTAAAAAAAAATAAAAATTGATCCATTCCTGCAACGTGCCAACTTTTAATGTTAATGACTACTGCATTAATCATTTATTAAGTATTAAATTAATTCCTTTATTCACCGTACTGTCAAATTTTCAGGAGAGATATAAGCCTTAAAATAAATAAATTTGTAAACAGCAGCTGTACATTGTACAACGCCAATAAAAATGCTAATTGTCGTGTGAAGGATCGTGTCACCATGTAATCCGATTACTTCAGTTTTCATCCCTTTGAATGGCGTGATACCCCCAAACATGCCCGATGAGGCGTCCGACAAACAAACTAACCAACACACTGACAGACTAACATGCCTGCACACCAACACCCTGACACCCTTACATACTTACAAACCATCAAACTATCACTGACACGAGTACGTGTAACTCAGTGCGCGTGCATTCGGGCCATGCAAACAAAAACGACGGTAACATGGTGCAGAATTAGTGGAGTTTTAATCCGAGGAATGACGGTATCAATTATTTATTTTCAATTGGATATTATTTATGCTATTATATTTACTTTAAGCGATCGAATATCAGTAATTCTTTTCTACTGCACTGTTTATGGGTATATTTACTGTGATGTACTATTCGTCAGAGATTGCGAGTCTTGTTTATTGGACAGGTCAGTGGCGTCGCATTCAGGTAAATATCCCATACACAACTAATAAATCAGAAGGAACTGTGCAATTTTCATGACGCCAGAGTTCACCGTTCGAAATTTATGGCTGCACTAGGAACTTTCTTAGAAGAGGGGAATTAGGAAGCGTAAAATTCGCTGTACTGTTAATATAGGAGGCTGAATTGATGGTGTCCACGTAAGAATTCACATTCCACATAAAATGTTCCAAACTGTGCATACATACATATTGTATGATCACCATAAGTTATAATTTGAAGTCTTTACGTACACAGGTAATTTGCACTTGCATTCGAAAATACGAACATAATAGAATTTTATAATAATACACTGCTTGCTTGTTGAAGGTTGCCACTACACTGATTTGCATGTGTAGGTAGAGGGAGGTAGGTAGGAGTTTTTGGGAAAGAACACATATATTCCAAACAACCACCGCCCTGAGAATCTTTTATTAGATAGCCAACACCTCTGCCATGTATCACCCCAAATAGTTCGCTACGTTTGGTGACTAGCATGGGTACACGAGGATGAGGTTTGTCTAGGTCTCTTGGATCGGGAGAAACTGGTTGAGGGAGTCCTTTTGACCTCTCCAGACCCATAGCCTCGCACCGCAGTGAGCGGGTTGCACCCGTAAGTCCGTCACTCCTGGATACATTGATCCCCGGATTCCTACCTACCCCTTGTACCTTTTTCCTTCCGAAAATTTCCTCTCCTTCATTTCAATAAAAAGACCCTCCACACATCACTCCGAAAGATGATATAAGCCCTCCTGTGTGGAGCTAATGCAATAAAATAGCTGCTATGCTTTAGATATGTACAGTTAAGGTTTACAAACACCGTATTATTATTTCAATAAAAGTTGCAAATCTCTTACACCGTGGAATTTATTAAAACAGTTAGTTTTCCCATTAGGAAAATTTTCCTTTTGAGTTTTAAATCCACAAACCTAAGTTTCTTTTGTTTTCTGTTTCTGGCAGATGTTTATACACTTAAATTGCCACAGTGAGCAGGAAGGTTCTTTCAGGGAAATTGTTTTTTGTTTATTTAGGATTTATCTTTAAATCTCGTTGCGTGTTTATTCGACGAGTGTTTTAATGGAAAGAATTTTTTTAAAAGATTGCTACAGCAGCCACACTTCCGTAAGTTCGTTTTAATTCAAAAATGTGTATTTTTGAATTAATTTAACAACCTTAATTTCACGAATTAAAATAAAGTTTTATTTATATTTTATTATTTAAAAACCGAAGAATACCAACTGCTCCCAACCTGGAGCCAGACTATGGCATCCCCATTTGGGGTATGTTGTGAGGCTGAAGATATCTGGGAGAGGAAAGAGATGGGGAATAGGAAGGTGGGGAAGTACCTGGTTATTCAGAACGCCGAACAAGCAATTTTTCTTAAACTTTTCTGTGTGGTTTTCTTACACCTGATTGTATGTTTCACTCTGGAACATTCCCAAAACATAACTTATATTATTTTTAAATAATTGAATTGTAAAATGACATGAGTCAATCAAATGAAATTTACTTGCGCACGCCAGTATTTGAACTGCGACCTCCGGAAAGCTAGTCGAGAGCCTCACCCCTTGACCACGGAGGCCCGGTAAGTCTTATTATTAAATAAAGGCGTTTAATTTACATATCTATGACAGAAAAAAATATGGCGAACATTTTTACTGGCAATTTATTAATTTATTATCAATCATTAATTTTTTTTTTCTAATAGTTCATGTTTAGTTTTTGAGGTCTAAATTTGAATTCTTGTAGTTCGCACAATATTTTAACAGATCTGATCTGCGATCACAGATCTGCGCAGGTATTAAAATGCCTTTGCATATTTCCAAAGAAGACCGAAGTCATGCTTCAATGCAGGTAAAAATTTAACATTGAAAAAACTGCTACACGGAGACAATTAATTAATTATTTATTTATTTATTTACGATTTCAAAGGCTTTACCCGTGTACATTTATTTTTGGTAAATTGTACAAAATAGTATAAAAATAAGTATAATAAGAGTAGAAAGGAAGTAAGTAAGTAAGTAATTGTATATGTAGTAAGTTTGTTATTATTATTAATAAATGGCAAGTACCCAGCATGCGTTACAATGCCCCTCAAAGAAATAAGGTGTGTCCCTGCGTGTCCTTTCCCATGCGTCTCCGTCCTCACCCCCGTTCCCTTCTCGCATCCCCTTCCCTTCCCGCATTCCCTCCTTCGACCCTCCCGCGTCACCCCGTCAGGCGAACCACGCCATCCCTCGTTCTCCCTCTACCTTCTCCGCCTTTCCCCCTCCCCTAACCCTCCTTCCGTGACCCTCCCTCCTCCGTTCCCCTCTTCTCTCCCGTATTCCCTTCCCCCTCCCTCCTTTCCTATAAACTATATGATATACACACATTTTTCAAACGACTCGCGCGCTACCTACTGCAATGTTTTTATAAAAAATTCAAATGGCGTAGCTCACCATTATATATTTAAAAAAAACCTTCGCAGACATGCGCACAACAAGTCTCATCGCAATCAGTATAGGAACGAACAAAGGACAAACAAGTAAATATTCATTTTTATACATGTTGACAAACATGAGTAGTTTGTTGTAAAGCATGTTTGTAATTAGCAAGCCTAACAACTGTTAACAAAACAAATTACGAAACCAAACTGTACTACGCCATCATAGATACGTACTTACCATAACGCTGCTTTGTATTTAAATTGTTCGTTGATTGCATATTCGTAGAAACAGTTACGAAGAGCTGATTGTAATTAATTGACACCCAGTTAAAGGCAGTTAACGATAACGAACCGATCATCAGTCCGCTGCAGAATTAATCCCGCCGCAACATCCGGCTTTGGAGACTACCGGGACTGGGATAACACAGCGTGCAGGGAGATACCAGGACTGTGGGAGCAGCGTACTTAACTGCCGCCTGCTACTGCTATAAAATCTAGCAGTGTCGTGTGCCCCTATTAGATGGCTGATTTAACCCCATTGCGATATGCAAATTAGCCATTCAACAGAATAAGTAGAGTTGCAGTTTATACCTCGGCATTATTGCTGATCTTGAGGCCGACTAGAGAACAGATCTGAGCAAATTATACTCGCTAAGTAAACTTCTCTGTTTGAGAGGAACTGCTGTGCGGCTGATTTTGATTTGGGTTCAAATACCTATCGAAACGTAATAATGAGGTATAGCGTATACCAAGTACGGATAAATGCTATTTTAATTATTTGTGTCTCAAAATTAAAACATAAGTCATTAAAGAAACTGATTTTTCATGATTTAAGAGGCAATTTTGGCAATTATTTGAGTGTTAATTTTAATTTTAAAAATAATTTCGCCTAACCTACAAAATCAAAGAAATAAAGTTTAAAAAAAATATGTTAAAAAACAATTTGATGGGCTTAAATTTAAATTTCAACCGTCAAAAGAAGAAGAAAATCGTCGTAAAGAAATTGAAAATTTAGACCCGAAAATGCGGTTTTGTGATGTTTCTTTTAATTTCATGTTTTATTATATTTGCATAGTAAATTGAGCAAGACCTTTTTTTAATAATTACCATTGACTCTTTTAATTGCCCGTAATTTAAAATTTGAAACTAAAAATAATTAAAGTAGTAAATATTCTAGATAATGACTAAATAATAATTACCAAATAACCTAAAAAATCCTTTAGATCAAAAAACAGAAATTTCCTTTACCTCGGTCTCGTAACTTTTCACGTATCGGCGGTTGTTTTAATAATAAAATTGACCTACAAAAATTTGACCGTCATCAGAACTGAACTCGACGGATCCTGCAGTATATTCGAATTCATAAAATCTTTTAGCGTGAATGGGAATTCCCAGTAAATGTTATTTGAACTAAAATATCTCTGAACGAGGTTATCGTTAGCTATTCAATGGTGTATTTGATTCAATCCGAGCTACAGAAATAGCCGATGAAAGCTTATTTGTGAATAGAGTCCGGTGACAAAGAAGCTACTTCGTGTCCTCAGCCCGCTACGCCGCGCCAATACGCCGCTACGCCGCTACGCCGCACACTCGGTCAAGAATGCTTGAAAACGTCTTTCATTCATGGGGACGTTTTACAGTAAAAATT
Organism: Glyphotaelius pellucidus; assembly: GCA_936435175.1. Taxonomy (NCBI): domain Eukaryota; kingdom Metazoa; phylum Arthropoda; class Insecta; order Trichoptera; family Limnephilidae; genus Glyphotaelius; species Glyphotaelius pellucidus. Next base: position 330,013 of record OW386544.1, read on the forward strand.
TGAATGTGGCATGGAAGGTTTTAAAAAAACAAAAATATTAATTTCATTATAAATGTAAACTATATTTTCTCTGTATTATATATATACAATTTGATTAAATAACTAACTACCAAAAATATTTTTAATTTTCTTTTTCTGACATGTTTGAGTCGTCATCACCATCATCATCACTACTATCATCACTACTATCATCACTACTATCATCACTACTATCATCACTACTATCATCAAGATCATCACCACCGTCATCATTTTCACAACTACTATCATTACCATCCTGAGTATTTGAATACATTCCACTTATAATCAGTAAGGGCCCATTCATAAATTACGTCACACAAATTTCATGATTTTTTTACCCCCCCCCCCCCCTTCTCATCTCTGTCAAACATCGTCACATTTGTGATAACCCATCCCTCCTAGTGTGACGTCACATATTTTGCAATTTTACATCTAAAAACTATCAAAATTCAGATTTTTACACGTGACGTCCCAGAGCTGATGACCCCCCATACCCCTTGTCACACAATGTCACACTTTTCTTCTCCCCTCCATCCCCCTTAAGGTGTGACGTAATTTATGGATGGCCCCTAACGGCGCTTCTTTGGGAATTGTGGTTAGCTTTTTTGACAGCTTTCTTTTGCTCTTGATGAGAGTATTTAATGTCAGCAACAACAGTGAAAGCATCAGTATTGGTATTTTCTCGGCAACGTTTTCGGAAATGATGCCACCTGAATTTCTTAAAATCCTATTTTTGTGCTTTTTCTATCAATTGATTATCGGAAATAACACAATTTTTATTATTTCTGGTCCGTGGATAAAAACTTGTGCAGTGAGGGCGGCATTTCGTACCACGGGTACGTTTGCACAAAATATTTGGTCGTGTCTGGTGCAACTTTCGAAATTTTCACATCAATTTCATGTCCACAAGGTATAACTATCTCCCTTAATTTCGTGTGAGAAATATGATCTAAAAGGTATTAAAAAGAGAAAATACCACGCTTTATTCAAATCTAAAAGTTAACAACCGAACAATTAAAATGTATACATGTATGGAAACAAAGTTTCCGAATGCAAATTGAGAAAAAACTATGAAACTTTATGAATTTTTTTTTTTTACAAGAAACGACAAAAAAGTGAGTAAGATGGGCCAATTTTATAACATTTTTATGTTGGCATTCAAAAAATGTATGTTTTTAAAATTAAATATGCATTTCTAATAATTAAATTTCATAAGCTGCAAAAAAAGTCTGCAAAAAAGTCTGGCATGTTATAAATGAAATCATAGATAAGAAAAAACATAAAAAAAATGAAATACATAGTATTACTCATAACAATATCAAAATACGATGCGAAGAAAACCCTTCAGCTGCCGCTAATATATTTAACAACTTTTTTGCAAATGTGGGCAAAAACCTTGCAAATCAAATAGAAAAATTACCGTCCAATGACGAACAGAACATTAACGTCAATATCTCAAACAAAATTGACATGTTTTCCCTTACTTCAGCCCAGGAAATCGAACAAATCATTTCAAGCATGAAGGGAAGATCAGCACCAGGTTTCGATGGAATTACTGTCGAAACACTGAAAGCTATCAAAAAACATATTTCAAAACCATTGACACATTTAATCAACATTAGTCTTCAAAGCGGAATATTCCCAACGATATATAAACAAACCATCATCACTCCAATTCATAAATCCGGCAACCCAGAAGAAGTGACAAATTATCGTCCAATATCGCTGATTTCAAACATTGCCAAAATCTTTGAAAAAATTATCAAAAAAAGATTGACTGAATTTATTAACAAAAATAACATAATTCACGACAACCAATATGGATTTATGAAAAATAGAAGTACCCAAGATGCGATTGCCAAATTATCGAACATTATTCAGAACACATTAGACAAATCTTTGAAATGCCTTGGAATCTTCATAGATCTTAAAAAAGCTTTCGATAGTATTTCTCATGATAAACTTATTGAAAAATTAAACTGTGTTGGGATAAACGATAAAGCTCTAAAATGGATAAAAAGCTATCTATTTGAACGATACCAAGTGGTCAAGATAAATAACTCCCTAAGTCTACCACTAACAAGCAATTTCGGGATACCTCAAGGCACTGTGCTAGGTCCCCTACTATTTATAATTTATGTCAATGATATTTTCAAACTACCACTTAACGCAGACATAATATCATATGCCGACGACACAGCTATCATAGTGAATGGGATCGACTGGAATATAGTAAACGAACAAGCAAATAATAGCATGAACACCTTAAAACATTGGTTTGATACAAATCTCCTTTCATTGAACACTAACAAAACATACTACATACACTTCTCAATTAACAAACTAAAAACACTCCCCAACACTAAAATAATTATCCACAATAACAAATGCAACAAAATCACATGTATCCAAGGCTGTTCAACGTTGAAATCAGTATCAGAAATTAAATATCTCGGAGTGATAATAGAACAACATATGAAGTGGAAGAGCCATATCTGTGAATTGGTTAAGCGTATCAGAAAGTGTATATATATATTCATAAGATTAAGAAATATTTTAAAACCCAACAATCTAAAAAGAGTATACTATGCACTAATCCAGTCATTAATTCAATATGGAATTATTGGATGGGGGGGTTCATACAACAATATTCTTACCCCGATCAAAGTGATCCAGAAGCTAATCATTAAAGTAATCCTAAAGAAACCCTCCACATATCCAACAGAAACGCTTTTCGCAGATTTCACGGTGCCTCGAGTGGAGAATATCTTCAAGAAAAATGCAATTATCCAAATTTACAAAGATAATATCATCAAAAAATTTGAAACCCACCAATCAAAAAGATATCAAGACAACATCAAAATACCAAAATTTAATACCAAACTAATGCAAAACAATTACATCTATTTAGGAATAAAGTATTTCAACAATCTTCCGATTGAAATAAAAAAAATCAAAGACATCAATAAACTGAAACTCAAACTGAAGCAACACTTCATCAGGAATAATTAATTAAATAATTACCTGTTTTTCTCTTTCTTTCTATTTATTGGCAATCTATATTTATTTCTATTTAATTTAGATTTTTCTAATTTCTCTAAAGTGCACAATATATTAGTATGTAACTATATCCCATTGTATGTACATCTTCACATATAGATGATCCAGAAGTTTCAATTGTTCCCTTATATACTTACCTATTGCATAATGTCATTCTATTTCTGTCATAATTAGTGTAACTCGCTCATCAAGCACAAGAACTAGCTTCTTCTTTGGTGAGACTGCAATTTTAAAGAATTTCTGAACAAATATGTAATTTATATTAACCCACTGTAAACTTATATATCTATATTAAATAAAAAAAAATAAAAAAAAAAAAATAAAAAAAAAAAAAAAAAAAAAAAAAGCGTATTTTAAGTATTTTAGATATTTTAGATACGTATTGGATTTTATGATAAAATTTGTTCGAGGGCAAAAAAAAAGCAGAAATTTAAAAGTGATTCGTAAATTACAATAGCTATTGATCTTTAAAATGTTAGAATGGAGGTGCTCGGAGCCTATAAATGAATCTGAACATTTTCAGACATAAAGATCACATTTTTGCATTTAATTGACGAACGCTTTTACTCATCAATACGCCTAACGATGTTAAAAACACATTGTGAAAATATAAGTTAAATACCAGAATACGATAGATCTATAATCTCTTTTGGGATGTGTATCATGTTTCTTCCAAAATAAATATATGAACTTAAGAGTCGTGCTGGCACTCATAACAAGCGTAATGACTTCACGAGCGATCGGCCTCGATAAAGAGATTGGGTCAATCGCGTCTACCTGCGATGTACAACTAAAGGGGTACTTGCCTCAAAATAAAACGATTTTGTAAGATTCATTTTTTTGTAATTGTATCGAAATGAGGTATTTGGCTTCACTGTGCGGCGCTACACCGCTACTTCTGTAACGGTAACGCTAACGACCGAAGGTTCTAGAACGTACAACACTCTCGTCTAACGACAGGCGCTGAACGAGCGACGAGCAACCAGCAACGAGCCTGGAGCCCGCAATCTAACGGCGCACAGGAAATTTCCTTACGCTGATGCCAATGATCGTAAATTATACTTAATAACGATAGCTCGTACTTTGGGGGAAGGTTTAAGGGAGAAAATTTGCATTTAATATTACATTCTTTTTTATTCGTTCCATTTGACTAATGTTGAGTTATTAGTTATTATGTTACATTGAAAGAAATTCTTTTACTTATTTACTGTTAGTTGCTGACTGAGTCTTGTGTTAAAAGCGATGATGATCAAATTCGTGTTTGCTAATTGTAAAGCCACGTTGAGGTTTTGACAGATGCGGCGCTCTGAATACAGAATTCAAACGACTTTACTCAGCAATACAAGAAGGAGAAGTTCAAAAGAGAATATTTGTTTTCTGTGGTAACTTTTATTTTATGTGTTTACGTTTTTATTTTGAACTAAAGAGTTCCCGGCATGCGTTGCTATGCCACTTAAGAAAAAAATGTTTCTTTCTGCGTGTCCTGTCCCGTTCCCCTTCCACTTCCCCTTCCTCTCCTCCCAACCCCCTTCTCGCGATCCCCTCCCCTCTCCGGCTTTTAATACATTCAGTCCCGGTACATTCAAATTTTCAAAATGCTCGCTTGCCACCTATCGCATTTTTTTACAAATTTTCTATCAAATTTAACTAAAAAGTAACTAACTAACCATCACGCCGTTTCCCCGCAGGGGTAGGCAGAGAGGACGGACCGCCAAACAACTCGATCTTGGCACACACTCCTTGCTTCGTTCACATTCATACATCGTCTCATACATGCTCTTCTGTTATTCTGACTCTTGACATCGCCCGACTCAAGTATCTGATTCACTTGGTCGTGCCATGTCTTCCTCGGGCGTCCCCGACTTCGTCTACCATTCACATTTGCGTCATATATTCTCCTTACACTCCTTTCCTCATTCATTCGCTCTACATGCCCAAACCATCTGAGCGTCCCTTTCTTAATCTTATTCATTACGCTTACATCAGCCTTGCATTCTTTGCGGATCTCCACATTTCTCACACGATCATACATAGTTTTACCACACATACGTCTCCGGGATCTCATTTCTACAGCATTCAGTCTACTTTCATCCTTTCTCTGCCAGTTCCATGCCTCACTGCCATACATCAGGGTAGGTACCAGCACTCCATTATGGACGGCTAGCTTCGCTTCTTTTGACAATTTTTTGTTGCTGCCAACGGCGTTCAGACCTCCATTAATGGAGTTACCGGCATTTACCCTTCTTTCGATATCTCTATCAGTCTTCCCATCTCTCGTAAACATACTTCCCAAATACACAAACTCATCCACCTGCTCCAAGTATTCGTCGTTCACAACTATCAAATTTATTTATTTATTTATTTATATACGCCTATTTAGGCTTTTATACGCCTATTTAGCTTATATATAAATAACAATATTTATGAAATTATACTTATAAATAGTGCAGGAAACAATTGTTTTAGACAATTGCACAAAAATAATTATAAAGTAAAAACATTATTGAATTAGATCCACACAGTATGTTGGTACCAAATATTTAAAATATAAAAATCCAAAATAGCTTTTTTCTTTATGCAGACAAAATACAAATAAATAGCTTCATCAAGGTATTCCTATACTTGATAAAAAAAAACTTCAATAAAGTATGCTTATATATTGAAATTGATGTACTAAATATATCAACAACATCGGAGTATTTGTTTCCTAGCTGTTGAATCCGTCGCATAGGAGTGTAATATTGCGATGTTGAAGTAGAATTGTCACAATAATAAGGTAGGTACTGTCTTGTAACTGACCTGCCTGGAGTGTGAAAAGAGATTACATATAATAAATCAGGGGTATCAAACATTGAATTTACGATTTTATAAAAACAGGTTAAATCGGAAATGATTCTACGATCAGATAATTTTATTAAATTTAATGAACAAAGTACATTATCGTAATTTAGGCATTCTCTATTAATGCCCATTTTAAAATTTACATATCTTAAAAATTTATTTTGGATTCTTTCAATCGCATATGAATGAACCTCATAATTTGGGGACCAAACCGTGGAATTATATTCTATTTGACTCCTTACTAGTGACATATATAATGTTTTTACAGTATTGACATTATTGAAATCACTAGATACCCTTAAAATAAATTCCAACATATTCAAAGCTTTATTGGTTATTATTTCTATATGCTTGATAAAGTTGAGTTTCATGTCAAACCAAATACCTAAGTCATTAATTTCCGAGACAGATACTAACGACATATTGTTAATGGAATAATCGAAAAATATTGGATTCTTTATTCGATAAAACCTCATAATTTGACATTTGCTTATGTTAAGTTGCAAGCGGTTATCATGACACCATAAAATAAATCTCAACAAGTTATTCGACAATATATGGCAATCATCAATGTACCTAACATTTAAAATAAACATAAATTTGGATAAGCTTCAAAGTATTAGATATTGGTCAGACCGCAGGCGTAGGTGAGAATAAATTAATTTATTTAAAAATTTTCCAAAATTGAATTTTAATTTAACAATCGATGGTTTGCAAAATGACATCGCGAATTGCGACAGTTTTGTAAGAATTTTTGTAATTATTAAAAAAAACTTTTCAGATGTATTGTCGTGTGGTTGTAATAATCCAGAAAACTTCGCGAGGGCGGAAAGAAGGTATTTTAATCATCCACATCAAATCCTCAAAGTTTCATCGCAATCGGATTAACTGTTAGCAACGCATAATTTCATGATGACAAAACTCACTATTGTACATGTAAAAATTGCGGGCATGCGCACATCAAATCGCCAAAATTTCATTGCAATCGAATGAATGGTTTAGCAACGCATAGCATACATACGTTCATACATAGACAGAAACAAACATATTTTAATTTTTATATATATAAATATTATAATAAACACATTATTTAATAACCTCGTCCTTGGGTCAAAATATGACTCATTATTTACATTAACCCACGGGAATTTGGGCTTCACGTTTACAATATCTAAATATCATCAAAAGGTCAGGGGTTAATTTAAGAACACGATAACTTTAACGCTGATTTTTAGAAACATGATATTTTGAGCAAAATTGCGATGAATTACGAATGAAAAATACTGCAATCTTCTGTTGAGTAATAAATACGTATCTGTTGCCCACGACTTTTTTAAATTCCCAGTTTTGTTTATTCATTAAAACCTCGTCATAAAACCAAGCTCTCTCTCTACCTTGTTCAAAATTGCTCGCGTTTTACACAGAATTCTTCAAATCATATTATGTGGATATAAATTTTCTACTTCTTTTGATCGTCGGAGTGCGTACATTTTTGCCAATAAGTATACAAATTCTACTCTAAGAGTAGGTGGGAAAAGGTGATGAGAGTAGTTTTTTGAAATCTCGTACAGACAGTGGCCTTCCACCTGTTTTGAAGATCAAGTGTGCAAAATGTCCTCAATCTCGGAATTAAACTGTAGATTGATTTTAAAACAAAAGCCACACCGGGACACCATTTTTGCATATTTAGATTGAAAAACATGAGTTTTCGATTGAAATTAATTTGAATGACGCAATAATCCCTTTTATGAAGGCTTTTGCGGTGATATTCAATAATTATTTTATTAGCAAACCACAAATGAATGTAACTAAATTGAATGCAGCTTACCAGTCACTGCAAAATCAAAGCTAAGTCAGGCGAGGCAAATGAAATGAAGTCAAGCAAAGCAAAGCCGAGCTCATTGAACGCAACACGCCGATGTTCCCAAGTAATGAACAACCCGTAACGTGTTCTACAAGAAGACCTCCAGTCTAGAAGCTCTCTCCTTTGTGCCGCGGAATACCTTCAGGCCAACCCTTAATCTAATCCGCCCCGTCTGCAATCTGCAGACTCGTCCGTTGCAGTAAGTATGCACTATACATGGAAAGAAGGTTGAAAGTGTTATAACTTATACTCGGACAGGGTGTCCCATTATCTTATTTTGGTAACTACCCGGCTTCACCCGGGTTATCAACAATTCTGATGAAGCTTGTGTAAAAACAAAGCCTGGTTGAAACCGTCAATGTACACATTATAAATATATTATGTTTAAATTGAAATAACACAATAATTATGTTTGTAACCACGATTTATTCCATTTTTCTACTACCGACCGGTTTCGCCTTACACAAGCATCTCCAGGGTTCAAAAACTAAACTGATCAAAAATATACATTGTTTCTTCAAAATAGGCATATTTACTTTGGGGTGTCATCATTAATTTAATGAAAAACAAATACCTTTGTATAACACCACTATTTTATTAACAATATCAACATGTTTCGAAAACTATGTTTTCTTCGTCAGGATAATAAGTCAATAATAAATAACAAAAGACAAACAAGTATAGACTAATTAGAACATAGACAAAATATTAGAAAGGAGAGGTGATTAATTACCTAAAATATATCATAAAAAACAATTATATAAAATAAAATATCAAAATTATTTTAGAATGGGTAAAAAATTACATTAACATAATAAAAAATCTTTTAAAAGGAAAACAAGAAGTCTAAATAACAAAATAAATTATTATAAATATAAGTATTAATACGAAAATAAATTTAAAAGATGGCTATTTTTAAAAAACGTTTGGTTATTTATAATATTTAATTTACTATTAACACTTTTTCTAATTTCTAAAATTTCTAAATTATCTAATTGTATACCCGTTGTGTTAGTGTGTAAAATTTTTAAACCTTTATTAATATCAAAAGAATGACCTGTTTCCAAAATGTGGTTTGCAAATTCTGAATAATTATTATTATTTAAACATCTTAGATGTTCCTTAACTCTAATGTTAAAATTTCTAGAAGTCTTCCCAATATAAAAAAATATATATTTTGTCTATGTTCTAATTAGTCTATACTTGTTTGTCTTTTGTTATTTATTATTGACTTATTATCCTGACGAAGAAAACATAGTTTTCGAAACATGTTGATATTGTTAATAAAATAGTGGTGTTATACAAAGGTATTTGTTTTTCATTAAAATATACATTGTGTTTATATACATATAGAAAAGGACAAAACATAATATAAGGAAAGAGTGAGAGGGTAAAATCAACATCTTATGTACATAGTGATGGAGATAAAGAGACAGGTGGTATCTAATAATTTACAATGTTACAGGGACAAAACGTCACTTGAATAGGTGATTAAGAATTTTTACTAGTTTATAGGAAATATCTCTAGTATGGGGCTTTAGACACATTTACCTGATTATAAAGGATTTGGGTTTTTGATTTAACAGCTTTCTTTTTTTTGAGTGCTTCTTAATTATTTAGTCTGTTACCATGACCATTTCTATGTCAAATCTTAGCACCGGTGCTTCGATTAAAGGTGTGATCTTTATCAATAAGATGATTGGCGAATTCAGAAAATCCATTATTATTTAAAAATTTAAGATTTTTTTATTTTAATATTGATATTATGCGCTGTTTTACCTGTATAAAAAGCTGAACAATCATTACAATCTAATTTATTAATTCCCGGATGCCTAAGTTTGTCGTCTTTATCTTTTGAATTGATTAAAAATTTTCTGTTGCTGCTGAGCAAGCAGAATCTCTGCTTCAAAGTAGTTTGAAGATTGTATGCACATTTGTTTTATACAAATACGGTACAAGCTCACTAATTAGACGCCATGTAAAAGTTATTAAAATGACGTGGTATATTAAATTGCCTTTAGTATTTATTTTACAAAAATAGACTTGTGCAAAATTCGAGTTGCTAAGTATTATTATTTAGTGGTTTTCCAGATCATAAGTGACTATCTAAAATATCACTGTAAGTCATAGGCAAGTAGTTTAAGACTTTTGATAAAAAAAGGGATTGAAAAAATATTTACATGTAATAGATCAATTTTCAGCGCCACAACGTACGTATTTAGATATATACTTGTTGAGGTTCCGGAGTTGCCCGGGCTTTACGCATAGTTTTTCGAAACCAGATGCATACAGTAATTTTCCCAAAGATATTGATATATAGGGAGATGGGCTGTTGGCAGTTTTTACTGGGTGGGACTGTGCTTCCTGGTATCGCCGATATTTTTTTAATCAATACTACTGCACACCTTCGAAAAATGATCTAAATTCCGTATTCAAACTATTCCCATTAGGTAGTAGTTCCGCCATCAGCCGATATCTTAGCATATCTCCTTACATTTCAATATCTTTGAATTTTCCTCTTATTTCGAACGTCATGTGTGCAAAATTTCATCAAGAAGTATCAAAATTCTGATTTAAGGGAAAAGAAGTTGAGGGTAGTTTTTCAAAATCTCATGTGGACAGTGACCTTCTTATTTTGAAGCTCAAGTCAGTGTGCAAATTTTCAATAATCTCGGAATAAATCTGTTGATTTACGTAAAAAACTAACTTCACGCCGCGTGCCCTTCGCAGACACTACTTTACACAGTCTATAGAATATTAGAACTTCCTAAATTAAAACTTTTCACCGTGTAGATACTCTAATTAACTTTATCATTACGTCAATAACTAACCCTGCAACTTTATTTTGTTGATCGTCCAGTTGATTAATCAGACATCTCCAAGTACTAAGTTTTGAGATAAAGAGAAAAGCGATATTCGAATGACCACCGCAAATCAAATATAGATTGGAACTTCCTAAATTAAAACTTTTCACCATGTAGATACTCTAATTAACTTTATCATTACGTCAATAACTAACCCTGCAACTTTATTTTGTTGATCGTCCAGTTGATTAATCAGACATCTCCAAGTACTAAGTTTTGAGATAAAGAGAAAAGCGATATTCGAATGACCACCGCAAATCAAATATAGATTGGAACTTCCTAAATTAAAACTTTTCACCATGTAGATACTCTAATTAACTTTATCATTACGTCAATAACTAACCCTGCAACTTTATTTTGTTGATCGTCCAGTTGATTAATCAGACATCTCCAAGTACTAAGTTTTGAGATAAAGAGAAAAGCGATATTCGAATGACCACCGCAAATCAAATATAGATTGGAACTTCCTAAATTAAAACTTTTCACCATGTAGATACTCTAATTAACTTTATCATTACGTCAATAACTAACCCTGCAACTTTATTTTGTTGATCGTCCAGTTGATTAATCAGACATCTCCAAGTACTAAGTTTTGAGATAAAGAGAAAAGCGATATTCGAATGACCACCGCAAATCAAATATAGATTGGAACTTCCTAAATTAAAACTTTTCACCATGTAGATACTCTAATTAACTTTATCATTACGTCAATAACTAACCCTGCAACTTTATTTTGTTGATCGTCCAGTTGATTAATCAGACATCTCCAAGTACTAAGTTTTGAGATAAAGAGAAAAGCGATATTCGAATGACCACCGCAAATCAAATATAGATTGGAACTTCCTAAATTAAAACTTTTCACCATGTAGATACTCTAATTAACTTTATCATTACGTCAATAACTAACCCTGCAACTTTATTTTGTTGATCGTCCAGTTGATTAATCAGACATCTCCAAGTACTAAGTTTTGAGATAAAGAGAAAAGCGATATTCGAATGACCACCGCAAATCAAATATAGATTGGAACTTCCTAAATTAAAACTTTTCACCATGTAGATACTCTAATTAACTTTATCATTACGTCAATAACTAACCCTGCAACTTTATTTTGTTGATCGTCCAGTTGATTAATCAGACATCTCCAAGTACTAAGTTTTGAGATAAAGAGAAAAGCGATATTCGAATGACCACCGCAAATCAAATATAGATTGGAACTTCCTAAATTAAAACTTTTCACCATGTAGATACTCTAATTAACTTTATCATTACGTCAATAACTAACCCTGCAACTTTATTTTGTTGATCGTCCAGTTGATTAATCAGACATCTCCAAGTACTAAGTTTTGAGATAAAGAGAAAAGCGATATTCGAATGACCACCGCAAATCAAATATAGATTGGAACTTCCTAAATTAAAACTTTTCACCATGTAGATACTCTAATTAACTTTATCATTACGTCAATAACTAACCCTGCAACTTTATTTTGTTGATCGTCCAGTTGATTAATCAGACATCTCCAAGTACTAAGTTTTGAGATAAAGAGAAAAGCGATATTCGAATGACCACCGCAAATCAAATATAGATTGGAACTTCCTAAATTAAAACTTTTCACCATGTAGATACTCTAATTAACTTTATCATTACGTCAATAACTAACCCTGCAACTTTATTTTGTTGATCGTCCAGTTGATTAATCAGACATCTCCAAGTACTAAGTTTTGAGATAAAGAGAAAAGCGATATTCGAATGACCACCGCAAATCAAATATAGATTGGAACTTCCTAAATTAAAACTTTTCACCATGTAGATACTCTAATTAACTTTATCATTACGTCAATAACTAACCCTGCAACTTTATTTTGTTGATCGTCCAGTTGATTAATCAGACATCTCCAAGTACTAAGTTTTGAGATAAAGAGAAAAGCGATATTCGAATGACCACCGCAAATCAAATATAGATTGGAACTTCCTAAATTAAAACTTTTCACCATGTAGATACTCTAATTAACTTTATCATTACGTCAATAACTAACCCTGCAACTTTATTTTGTTGATCGTCCAGTTGATTAATCAGACATCTCCAAGTACTAAGTTTTGAGATAAAGAGAAAAGCGATATTCGAATGACCACCGCAAATCAAATATAGATTGGAACTTCCTAAATTAAAACTTTTCACCATGTAGATACTCTAATTAACTTTATCATTACGTCAATAACTAACCCTGCAACTTTATTTTGTTGATCGTCCAGTTGATTAATCAGACATCTCCAAGTACTAAGTTTTGAGATAAAGAGAAAAGCGATATTCGAATGACCACCGCAAATCAAATATAGATTGGAACTTCCTAAATTAAAACTTTTCACCATGTAGATACTCTAATTAACTTTATCATTACGTCAATAACTAACCCTGCAACTTTATTTTGTTGATCGTCCAGTTGATTAATCAGACATCTCCAAGTACTAAGTTTTGAGATAAAGAGAAAAGCGATATTCGAATGACCACCGCAAATCAAATATAGATTGGAACTTCCTAAATTAAAACTTTTCACCATGTAGATACTCTAATTAACTTTATCATTACGTCAATAACTAACCCTGCAACTTTATTTTGTTGATCGTCCAGTTGATTAATCAGACATCTCCAAGTACTAAGTTTTGAGATAAAGAGAAAAGCGATATTCGAATGACCACCGCAAATCAAATATAGATTGGAACTTCCTAAATTAAAACTTTTCACCATGTAGATACTCTAATTAACTTTATCATTACGTCAATAACTAACCCTGCAACTTTATTTTGTTGATCGTCCAGTTGATTAATCAGACATCTCCAAGTACTAAGTTTTGAGATAAAGAGAAAAGCGATATTCGAATGACCACCGCAAATCAAATATAGATTGGAACTTCCTAAATTAAAACTTTTCACCATGTAGATACTCTAATTAACTTTATCATTACGTCAATAACTAACCCTGCAACTTTATTTTGTTGATCGTCCAGTTGATTAATCAGACATCTCCAAGTACTAAGTTTTGAGATAAAGAGAAAAGCGATATTCGAATGACCACCGCAAATCAAATATAGATTGGAACTTCCTAAATTAAAACTTTTCACCATGTAGATACTCTAATTAACTTTATCATTACGTCAATAACTAACCCTGCAACTTTATTTTGTTGATCGTCCAGTTGATTAATCAGACATCTCCAAGTACTAAGTTTTGAGATAAAGAGAAAAGCGATATTCGAATGACCACCGCAAATCAAATATAGATTGGAACTTCCTAAATTAAAACTTTTCACCATGTAGATACTCTAATTAACTTTATCATTACGTCAATAACTAACCCTGCAACTTTATTTTGTTGATCGTCCAGTTGATTAATCAGACATCTCCAAGTACTAAGTTTTGAGATAAAGAGAAAAGCGATATTCGAATGACCACCGCAAATCAAATATAGATTGGAACTTCCTAAATTAAAACTTTTCACCATGTAGATACTCTAATTAACTTTATCATTACGTCAATAACTAACCCTGCAACTTTATTTTGTTGATCGTCCAGTTGATTAATCAGACATCTCCAAGTACTAAGTTTTGAGATAAAGAGAAAAGCGATATTCGAATGACCACCGCAAATCAAATATAGATTGGAACTTCCTAAATTAAAACTTTTCACCATGTAGATACTCTAATTAACTTTATCATTACGTCAATAACTAACCCTGCAACTTTATTTTGTTGATCGTCCAGTTGATTAATCAGACATCTCCAAGTACTAAGTTTTGAGATAAAGAGAAAAGCGATATTCGAATGACCACCGCAAATCAAATATAGATTGGAACTTCCTAAATTAAAACTTTTCACCATGTAGATACTCTAATTAACTTTATCATTACGTCAATAACTAACCCTGCAACTTTATTTTGTTGATCGTCCAGTTGATTAATCAGACATCTCCAAGTACTAAGTTTTGAGATAAAGAGAAAAGCGATATTCGAATGACCACCGCAAATCAAATATAGATTGGAACTTCCTAAATTAAAACTTTTCACCATGTAGATACTCTAATTAACTTTATCATTACGTCAATAACTAACCCTGCAACTTTATTTTGTTGATCGTCCAGTTGATTAATCAGACATCTCCAAGTACTAAGTTTTGAGATAAAGAGAAAAGCGATATTCGAATGACCACCGCAAATCAAATATAGATTGGAACTTCCTAAATTAAAACTTTTCACCATGTAGATACTCTAATTAACTTTATCATTACGTCAATAACTAACCCTGCAACTTTATTTTGTTGATCGTCCAGTTGATTAATCAGACATCTCCAAGTACTAAGTTTTGAGATAAAGAGAAAAGCGATATTCGAATGACCACCGCAAATCAAATATAGATTGGAACTTCCTAAATTAAAACTTTTCACCATGTAGATACTCTAATTAACTTTATCATTACGTCAATAACTAACCCTGCAACTTTATTTTGTTGATCGTCCAGTTGATTAATCAGACATCTCCAAGTACTAAGTTTTGAGATAAAGAGAAAAGCGATATTCGAATGACCACCGCAAATCAAATATAGATTGGAACTTCCTAAATTAAAACTTTTCACCATGTAGATACTCTAATTAACTTTATCATTACGTCAATAACTAACCCTGCAACTTTATTTTGTTGATCGTCCAGTTGATTAATCAGACATCTCCAAGTACTAAGTTTTGAGATAAAGAGAAAAGCGATATTCGAATGACCACCGCAAATCAAATATAGATTGGAACTTCCTAAATTAAAACTTTTCACCATGTAGATACTCTAATTAACTTTATCATTACGTCAATAACTAACCCTGCAACTTTATTTTGTTGATCGTCCAGTTGATTAATCAGACATCTCCAAGTACTAAGTTTTGAGATAAAGAGAAAAGCGATATTCGAATGACCACCGCAAATCAAATATAGATTGGAACTTCCTAAATTAAAACTTTTCACCATGTAGATACTCTAATTAACTTTATCATTACGTCAATAACTAACCCTGCAACTTTATTTTGTTGATCGTCCAGTTGATTAATCAGACATCTCCAAGTACTAAGTTTTGAGATAAAGAGAAAAGCGATATTCGAATGACCACCGCAAATCAAATATAGATTGGAACTTCCTAAATTAAAACTTTTCACCATGTAGATACTCTAATTAACTTTATCATTACGTCAATAACTAACCCTGCAACTTTATTTTGTTGATCGTCCAGTTGATTAATCAGACATCTCCAAGTACTAAGTTTTGAGATAAAGAGAAAAGCGATATTCGAATGACCACCGCAAATCAAATATAGATTGGAACTTCCTAAATTAAAACTTTTCACCATGTAGATACTCTAATTAACTTTATCATTACGTCAATAACTAACCCTGCAACTTTATTTTGTTGATCGTCCAGTTGATTAATCAGACATCTCCAAGTACTAAGTTTTGAGATAAAGAGAAAAGCGATATTCGAATGACCACCGCAAATCAAATATAGATTGGAACTTCCTAAATTAAAACTTTTCACCATGTAGATACTCTAATTAACTTTATCATTACGTCAATAACTAACCCTGCAACTTTATTTTGTTGATCGTCCAGTTGATTAATCAGACATCTCCAAGTACTAAGTTTTGAGATAAAGAGAAAAGCGATATTCGAATGACCACCGCAAATCAAATATAGATTGGAACTTCCTAAATTAAAACTTTTCACCATGTAGATACTCTAATTAACTTTATCATTACGTCAATAACTAACCCTGCAACTTTATTTTGTTGATCGTCCAGTTGATTAATCAGACATCTCCAAGTACTAAGTTTTGAGATAAAGAGAAAAGCGATATTCGAATGACCACCGCAAATCAAATATAGATTGGAACTTCCTAAATTAAAACTTTTCACCATGTAGATACTCTAATTAACTTTATCATTACGTCAATAACTAACCCTGCAACTTTATTTTGTTGATCGTCCAGTTGATTAATCAGACATCTCCAAGTACTAAGTTTTGAGATAAAGAGAAAAGCGATATTCGAATGACCACCGCAAATCAAATATAGATTGGAACTTCCTAAATTAAAACTTTTCACCATGTAGATACTCTAATTAACTTTATCATTACGTCAATAACTAACCCTGCAACTTTATTTTGTTGATCGTCCAGTTGATTA
This sequence comes from Glyphotaelius pellucidus, assembly GCA_936435175.1. NCBI lineage: Eukaryota > Metazoa > Arthropoda > Insecta > Trichoptera > Limnephilidae > Glyphotaelius > Glyphotaelius pellucidus. The sequence goes on from OW386544.1 coordinate 346,870, forward strand.
ATCAGACATCTCCAAGTACTAAGTTTTGAGATAAAGAGAAAAGCGATATTCGAATGACCACCGCAAATCAAATATAGATTGGAACTTCCTAAATTAAAACTTTTCACCATGTAGATACTCTAATTAACTTTATCATTACGTCAATAACTAACCCTGCAACTTTATTTTGTTGATCGTCCAGTTGATTAATCAGACATCTCCAAGTACTAAGTTTTGAGATAAAGAGAAAAGCGATATTCGAATGACCACCGCAAATCAAATATAGATTGGAACTTCCTAAATTAAAACTTTTCACCATGTAGATACTCTAATTAACTTTATCATTACGTCAATAACTAACCCTGCAACTTTATTTTGTTGATCGTCCAGTTGATTAATCAGACATCTCCAAGTACTAAGTTTTGAGATAAAGAGAAAAGCGATATTCGAATGACCACCGCAAATCAAATATAGATTGGAACTTCCTAAATTAAAACTTTTCACCATGTAGATACTCTAATTAACTTTATCATTACGTCAATAACTAACCCTGCAACTTTATTTTGTTGATCGTCCAGTTGATTAATCAGACATCTCCAAGTACTAAGTTTTGAGATAAAGAGAAAAGCGATATTCGAATGACCACCGCAAATCAAATATAGATTGGAACTTCCTAAATTAAAACTTTTCACCATGTAGATACTCTAATTAACTTTATCATTACGTCAATAACTAACCCTGCAACTTTATTTTGTTGATCGTCCAGTTGATTAATCAGACATCTCCAAGTACTAAGTTTTGAGATAAAGAGAAAAGCGATATTCGAATGACCACCGCAAATCAAATATAGATTGGAACTTCCTAAATTAAAACTTTTCACCATGTAGATACTCTAATTAACTTTATCATTACGTCAATAACTAACCCTGCAACTTTATTTTGTTGATCGTCCAGT